>OZ038383.1:83481175-83977870 GCA_964036045.1 Eutreptiella sp. 'Long Island Sound 2002' | reverse complement strand
CTCCTAGACCCCCCCCCATTCGCCCCTCCTAGACCCCCCCCCATTTGCCCCTCCTAGACCCCTCCCCCCATTCGCCCCTCCTTGACCCCCCCCTCCCATGCCCCCCCCCCCCCCCCCCCCCCCCCCCCAAGGGGCCTCCGGCCAACAGTTAGTAGGGGGGTAGTTGGCGTCCAGAACCGAGTGGTCGCCCCCCCCCTGGGCATTAGTGGTGGTCAGCATGTGTGGCACGGAGAGTGCAGCACGGAGAGTAGCAGGTGAACGTGAGAAAAAGAATCTAGATCGTTTGAGATGGCAGCTGGACTTTGAGTGCATGGTTTTGAAGTGGGATACCCCGTTGCGATAGAGGAGGCGCCTAGCCGGCCACCAACAGATAGCACAGCTGTAAGGCATAGGAGCATGCATCAGTGAAAGGGCAGTGCTGCTGATGGAGAATTTGGAGGAGCCTGAAAATGCTGATCTCAGTCTCACGGACGTGTGCCGCCATATGTTGGAAGAGGCTGGACTAACAGCCGACGAAGGAAGCCTGGTGTGTGGATGCTGCTCTAATGCACATTATTGTCCTGGGCCCCAAAGACTTTTAGCCTATACACTATAGGATTCTGTGGCATGCAGATGGCTACCTTTGGCTAGAATGATTGAAGCAATTGGCTGTACATCAACTGATGGAATACGAAGTTTCAAGAATAGGAGGACCCCCTTGGCACTTGGATCATTCAAACCATTGGAGGGGCTCATTGGACCATTCCTGGGACAGTGTTCTAGATATGTACCCACTGCGAAGGGATCTTTTGAATGAGTATGTTCACTTTTTTGATTTTTTGCCTGTTTTGCCCGTGGTGCCTTGTCTCTGTGCTGTTCTTGTCGAATGTCTTTTGTTCAAACCTCACCTTCGCTTTTTTTGTGAAAATGTCCACTTAACAGTCGCATCCCCTTGCCCAGATTAGGTCACTCTCACTCCCCAACCCGTCCGCTGGCACCCTGGGCCACTACCAAGGCATCCCCCTTCGCTCCGGCACATTGGAGGAGGCCACGTACACAGGGGGGCTGGCAGTGGAGGAGCCGGTGGGGTGGCTGAAGGGGTTGGCCACTACCCCCAGTTGATTCATGTTGACATGCGGAATAGCCGAAAGGGCGGGATGGTCTGGGAAAAAAGGTTGGGCCACTCACCTTTTTCGGGAGTTGCAGGTGGCCCTCCCGGGGTTGCGGGCCGTCCGGCTCATTCCCACCGGTTCAACCGTGGACAGTTTTTTGGGAATCATGGCCATGCACACCGTGGGCAAACCCAAGCCCGGCCTCTGTGCCATCTACCCCACCACTGGCCTCGTTCACTGCCCCATGCGGATGGACATGATTGCCATCAATAACTATTTCCCTGCCGGTGAGCCGCACGTTGACCACTCTAACATTCTTTTTAAATGGCAGGCAGTGCAGGCCCAGTGGTGGGACGATTTGGGCATCCTGCCCAGTCACCCGACCGTGCCCACTCTCCACCACATCCCCGATATATATCACTCTGCCCACTCTCCATAGGATGAAGGGGCTGAGTTGGTATCGGGAAATCGCAGACCCCCCCCCCCCTTCATTACGCCCTAGCCCGCCTTGCGCAGGGCACCCCTGCAGGACCCCCCCTCGTATGTCACTGCCAACCTCTCCGTGCTGGCTGACCGCTCAGCCCCCCCGATGGCTCGTAACTTCGTGGACGGCCTTGGCTACACAGCCCACCGCGATATTCCTCTCGTGGAGGAGTGCAAGACCACCTGGGGGAGGGTGGAAAAAATTTTGGGGGCGGGGAACCAAGTTCCTCAACCCTTTGACCCGGTGTTCAATGTGAAACCGGTGGAGGAGCAGATGAAGGACCCCACCCACCCCCAGCGGTACTAGTCCAAGCCCTCCAAAACCGTGGGAATGGCAAGTGCCTTTATTGAAAAATTTCTTAACAGCATGAATGACCGTGTCCCCGATCCGCTTGAAGACTTGTTTTACGTGCCTTGTTCCATCATTGCGCCGGGTGCTGAGTCCGGGGACCAGCTCCCCCACACGGATGTTTAGACTGCCCCAGACATGCTGCCCCCCCGTGACCGCAACCCCTCAAGCTGCCACATCTCGACCTTCGTGGCCCTATGCCCCCAGTACCGCATCAATGTCCAGGTGGGAACGGCGCTCGTGGAGGCCACGGAGGAGAGGTGGGACGAGGTCCTCCTCCAACAGCGGGAGGTCCTCGTCCTCGTCAGCATTGCGCGGCACCAAAGGCTCCCCTCCGCCCCCCCCCGGGCAAGAGATGCAGGGGGCACTGTTCACGCAGTGGACCCCGATCGGCGTCATTTGGGGTTTAAGCCGAATACGACGCTCTCGACCCCCCCCCCCCTCTCCCTGGAGCTCAAGGACTGCCTCAGCTTGCTGGACGGGGAGGGCGGGGAGGACGTGCCCACTTTTGGGTAACCGTTGCTGGTTTTGGGTTGGATTGGAGGCTCGGGTGGGGCTGGCCACCCACGACATGCTGGACGACATCTTTAGCCCCCGCGAGGTGGAGCCGAGCCCCCCCGTGTTCACACACCACCCCCTCTTCCTGAGCCGCTCCGCCCACGAAATGTCCCCCGTCATCGTGCACGCAAGGGAAATCTTGATGTGGAATGGGGCGTACGAGATGGAGGTCGTGAAGGGGGATTCAACGGACGGGGACGGGGAGGTGACGTGGGCACTTGGGGCTACACTGCCCCCCACGTGCCCGGCCCCCGCCTGGTACCTGCTCCACGCCGTGCCGGAGTGGAAGCGGGCAAAGGAGTCTAAGAAAGGGACGTGGACAGTGACCTGCCCGTGTGAATGTGAGGTATGCATTGTCTTCTACCCCGTATTCACGCGAAGTTGGTGCGACCTTTGCGCGAACTTCACGACACTGTGCTGCGCATTCGCAAATTCTTCAGATTCGGTGAAGCATGCAGATTCACGAGTTTTGCGTGAATTCTGCCCGAATTTCGCATGAATAGTTACACTCTTCCATTTCACTTCGTTCTCAGGAGCAATGGCACTGCTGGGTGCCGGATCCCCGTGTGGCCATGCACGCCCACAAGGGATTCCGCCCGGCCAGGCACACTGCTCCTTCACAGTCGGGCACATTCGGCCACGCGAACTTCGACGTGCCCTCGAGTTCAGCCGGCGCCACCCCCGCAGACGCCCGGTTGGCCATTGCCGCAGCCCCCCGTGCACCCCCCGCCCTAGACCCCGTGGTCGTCGCAAACCCCGTGGCTGGGACGGGGGCCACGGCCTACCCCGCCGACCTCCCCCCCCCCCATTACCTCCTTCTCCATGTTGCGGTCGCAGCCCCCATTACCATGGAAGCTCGACCTCTCGGGATGGAAGCGGGCAAGGGAGGAGTTTGTGGCGACGACCTGGCAGGTCGAGGTGGAGATGCAGAATGGGCCGCGGGAGCCGCCCCTGAAAATTTCCTTCCCCTGTGCCATCACGTTCCCCTCCCCCGGGGGAGGGTTGAAGGAGGGGGAGACGATTATTGCCCTCTACGCATACCGGCTGCGTGGAGGGCATCGGAGAATGGATTGTTTGGCTGCAGGGTAGGGCAGGGGTGCCGGAGGGGCACGTGAGGCGGTTGGCAGCGTTGCCGTTGACGGGCGTGAGGGGATGGGGGAACCGGGCGGAGGGGCACATGAGCTATGGCTGGCTCCAAATACTGACACGGGCAAAAGAGGATTAGCGCCGGCATTCGGGGGAGGTGGGGGGAGCGGTGCACGTGGATGCGGAGGAGGGGGGGGAGGAGGAGGGGGACGATGCCTCCTCCATGCGGACCTCCAAGAGCGGCAGGTCCAAGGGCAAGGTGGGCCGGCCCCGCAAGGCCCCCAAATTTCCCGCCAAGTCGGTAGGCCAGCCCTCGGTTGCAAAGCCCCTGCCGGCAAAGCAGGCCGCCGCACATGTTGACGCCTTGGCGGCGGCGCACGCGGGGGCCATGCCCGAGTGGCAAAAGCGGGTAGTGGTGGCGGCGGAGGGGGAGGTTCACCTCCTGCAAGGCCAGCTCCAGGAGGCAAAGTAGCGGGCGCAGGAGGCATAGCGGCGGGGAACGATGGCGGAGCGGGAGCGGCACCTTCTCCGGGCGCACGACCGCAAACCCAAGCCGAAGGCGGGCGCGCCGGGGCGGCAGCACGAAGAGCAGACAGAAGGGGGGGGGAAAGGGGCGGAGGTGGGGGTCAATACGAAGTACTTTATGGCGGAGAGCCAGGCCTAGAAGGCCCAGGCAGGGCAGGTGAAGGGGGCGCTCTCAGCATTGGCCAGCAACGCGCACCTGCTGCTTCATCAGAGGGAGGGGCCGACCTTCGAGTCGGTGGTGCCGGGGTATCAAGCTGCCTTGGACAGCCATGAGGCCCTCGAGAGGCGCTACCTAGGGGACGCCTTGGTGGAGGCCGCCACTAACCCGGCCTTCGAGCCCCCCCGGCCCCCCGCAGCCCATGGGTCTGGGACCTCGGTAGGCACCGCGACCCCGTAGTGTCGCCCTGCGAACGGCCTTTTTAACCATTGTAGACTACAACGGGGCCGACCACTGTCCTGATCGAGCTTCACGCGATTTCGTGCAAATGCGCAACCAACTTAGCCGACTACTGTCTTCAGGCTTATGCGAACTTCGCGCGAACTTGTACAGTATTTGTGTTTAATGCTGGTTCCCAACGCATGGGGTGCTTGTACAAATTTTTTGTTCTGCGATGTCTGCCAATGGGGCCGATCTTGTCTGACTTTCTCGACATTGCAAATTGACATGCATTGCCTATTGCCTATTGTCAATGTTTTTTGTCATGGAACGTGGGAGTGGCGACAAGGGGAAGAAGGCCTTTGCCCATATCAAGTCCAGGTAGCACCGGGCCCGCCGCTTGAGGACATTGCGGGATGTTGTCTCGGGGGAACTAGGAGCCGAGTATTTGGGTAAGCACCTCCCGGACACGGGCCAGATTGTCCTTACGCCGGTAGACAGGGGGGGAGTGATGCTCTGCCCACCGCACCATCCATGTGGGAGAAGACCGTCGCCGCGGTGTGGCGCATCCGGTCGCTGCACCTGTCCAGGACAGAGGCGCAGTACCTCGCTCCCCATCTAGTGGAGGGGGTACCCTGGGAGGACGTGTGGGTCACCGTGCAGCAGCTTGCACAGCCCGCATTGGAGGGGTTTGTAGCCAAGACGGGGCATGACACGGAGCTATACGGAGCCTTCTGCCTGTTACCGGGGCGGTTGCAACACCTTTACCGTTGCCAACTGGTTGAACATGCCCCCGTCCAACAACCGGGCAATCCAAGGCTGCATTGGATGCCACTAGCAGTGGACGGCACGTCGCCGCACGAGGCTTCGTACGTGCATTGTACCCTCGGGGGAACCAGTAGCCCCGATCAACTAGCAAGCTGGTGGCTCCTGGCGGGTAGTGAGGAGTGGGCGACCTTGTACGCGGCTGCTCCAGAGGTTGACTTCGACGAACAATTGTGGGATGCTAGTAAGGTTGTCTTCCAAGATACTTCCGGTGCTTCCGGTACTTCCGATACTTCCGGACCGGGAAACACTTTTTTTCCTTTGTGCCGATGGCAATGCACAAATTTTAATGGCCAATTGTAAAAATTTTAAAGCCGAGGCTTCACAAGCCATGGTGTGTTGGGTTTGCGGCCGCAATAGGGCAGAGTGCCTTGCCAACTTCGGCTTGGAAGCCACCATAGACGGGTGGTGGGAGGTTGTGTTCCCCATGGGAGCCATATATAGACACATCCCAGCCAAACGTTGCATTCCCGACTACGGGTTGCACGGGGTGCTGCGAGTAACTATTTGTGGTATTTCCGGCATGAGGGATGCGGTGTCGGCTGCCACTGGCAAGTCCGCGGCGGTCGTTGTCCGCAATTTTTTCCAACTGATCCTAGATGTTGCCCGCATGGCAGCCAAGACAAAGGGTAGGATGGCAAAGGGCAATAACAAGGCCAACGCGAAGGGCAACGTTAGGTTGGAGTGTGCCGCGGTTGTGCAATTCATGCGCACACGGAGGTGGGAGGCACTCATTGCCTTGTGCCTTGAAGAGGGGGGAATGAACAACAAGCGGGTGGGGGGGAGACCATGGGGGGATGTTTGTTGGCAGTGGTGGGACAATTTCGCCAAGATGTGTATATATGCATTGCGGACATCTTGGCTGTCCGAGGCAGATCTAGGAAGGTTGCGTGAGTGTAGGATAGCGATGGGCAAAGCCCACTTACTCTTGGAATGGCCTAAGCTGTTGTGGTCACATTTGTGGATTGACCACATGTACTTTTTTGCCCGCCAATGGAGTACCCTCTCCAAATTTTCATGCTTCGCCATGGAAGGCAGCCACCGTAGGCTCAAGCGCATGTTGCGCAACAGCGCGGGCCTAAGCCTTCTGCGTGGGCGCCTAGGTGTGCAGGTTGTCGTTGACAACCACACCATAGATGATAGCCTCCGTGCGGAGGGGTGGGACGTCACAAAGAGCTCCATGTGTGGGCAAGGCCCGTTGACCGTACAACAATTGGCTAGGCGGGCCCGCAAGAGGGCCCTTAGTGACCTCAACTATGTACATACCCTTAGTCAACATTTCAGACGCCGCAAACAGCGAGCATAGTACGTTTGGGCGGTCCATGGCAAAGAGGACTTGCTTTGTTATGGTGTCCACAATATCAAGTTTGTGGACAGACCTCCCTGCTGAGCGGGCAGAGTGCATAGAGTGTATGCTTTGCGCGGTGGACATTACACAATACACAACACCCTATTACGCACCATTGACTATGTGCAATTAGTGGGATGCACCGTGAGTAGAGTGGCAAGGTATAACCCGCCCCCTCCTACGATGACTACGAGAGTTCGAGGGGGGGGGGGGGTTATAGGTGGTGGGGTAGGGGTGATAGGTCAGGGGTTTGTCTAATTTTTTTGGAACATTGCGCCATATACCATATGTTGTTTGCTGTGTTTTTTTCAGTTTTTGCTTATTTTCCCCTCGTGGATATTGATTTAGATCTGCCCCACGCCGTGCCTGATGACAATGGTGAGGATGGGGTGACGAACCTTTGAATGAACATCATGATCTTGGCGGTGGGGATGAAGAGGAGGAGAACGATGGTATTGCCACCCTCGAGCAGGCCATCACCGCTCTGCAATCCGCTGCAGTGCCGGCACCAAATATGGCTGTGCATGCTGCTGATGTGGCTCCCAAACTACAAAAATGACGTCTCCTCTGCTATGATTTGGTTTAGGGCCAAGCTTGTCCTCCAAGCAGACAATGCTACTGACCGACCCCGAGCAAAAAAAAGGGGGTACAACCCTCTTTGATGCAATTATGGAAGAAGTAACTGGTTGCAAAGTATCTTGAAGTTGTGGCCCACACGCTTTGTTGCTCCGTGTCTATGCACAGCTCTATCTTTGAAGTTCAGCAAAAAGGGGGGGTTGTAGTAGGTCCCTGGATGACTGCAAACAACGGGGGGGGGGGGGGCATTATACGTTGGGCGGGGGGTAATAGCTGCCCGGAGGTTCCCAAATGAGGTGTTGTTCCATGGGCACGCAAAGCTAGTTTCTCCGTGCATTGCCCTGTGTGTCACATGCAAGTTTGTATGCTGCCTGTACAATGTAGTGTGCAAAATGTGCAATGTGCAGTGTGAGACTGCAATGGAGTCAGGGGTGAGTACACAACGTGCAAACTGTGCAGTGCACAAGTTGCATACTGTGTGGGTTGCATTTTCCAAGAGAGCATATTGCAATATGCACATTCAATAAAGTGCATTTTATATAGTGTGTAGTGCGAAGATGTGCATGCCCGTACCTGAAAATCGGGCCAAATTCGCCTGATGTTCGCGCGAATTCGGCCCAAATTCGCATTCGCAAGGGTCGTAGCAGACACAGGCGCACGGCACAAAACGAATAGGGCCTTGAACGGCCACCATGGCCACCCAGTGTGTGGAAAAGGGGTGCTTTTTTCATGTAGGGACCTGTATTTTATTTTTTCAGAAAATTTTGAAACCATGTCCTCCATTCCAACCCATTGAAAGAGGCCTTTTTCGGACAAAATAGTTGTTTTGGACACCCATATTTGCATTGTCATCCAAAAGTTCCGTTAACGGCTATTCGCAAAGGGTACATGCATGGAGACCCCACGAGCTACTGTTGCAGGACTGGCTAAAGTGGCACGTGATTGCTAAAGGGAGATGCGATGGGGTGGATTGTTATGCATCGTGATTGTCCTGAGGAGTTCGTTCACCCATCCCGTAGTATGTTGTGCAGGCATCGTGAAATGCACTATCAAATCATCCAATTTTGTTCATTGTGGCGAACTTTCGCGTGTTTTTTGCCAATATGGTGTGAACACCCAATTTTTCTTGCTAATAGGAAACACCTCCGAGATTGCTATGTTGCAGTGTCATGTCAAGGGGATTGGTGCACTGCAGTACCGCTGTGTAGACTGAGTGTATACTGATGACTTGCCTATGCCTCCCTGGGACACTGTATGCAAGGCCGAATTTTGGACATCGTCAAAATATGTAGACTTTAGGACTTTAGGAGCCACCTACCAAGACCGCGTACTTCCTTTGAAATTGCTGGCTCCAAAGGGAATGTGGTCCACTTGAAGACAATTTCTGGTTGTGGTGCAGATGCTACTGGTGGTGAGTCCCCCTTTCGGCTTTGTGTTGTGAATTCCGCTACCATTGTAAATGCCATTGTCGTTGGGTTGCCCTTCATACTAGCTGTTGTTGAGGTTCCAAAAGATTGGTCCATGGGTCTACCACCTCTTGCTTTGCGACATGTTTCAATGGGCAAACCTTTGGTGGTTGCTGGTGAATTGGCTGACGTTCGCATCATCATGAGTCAGCTGTAGACTGACTTGGCTGATGGGAGTGAATCAGGTGAGTGTCATGGTGTAGAACACTAGCAGCCGTAGTCCGAATTTCACCATGATGCAATCAGTGATGATAATTGTCACGTTGACTCCGATTCCAAGAAACTAGAAAGGTACATTGAACCTTGTAAATTATACCCCAAAAACACGGAAGTCTCACATTTGAGTGAAATTTCGCCACTCCGGTCATTTTGTCCAATTCGTACTATCTGTTTAGCTGCCGATGTACGTAACCTTCAGTGACGGCCCGTTACTCAGTATCCTGTGTCCTGAGGCTATTTAAAGGGTGTTGGAGGCTCTTAAAGTCCCTATGAATCTGACAAACTGGGTGCTGGTGGGGTCTCAATCCCCAAAACTGGCTGTTGAGTTGCACATTCGTTTGTCGTTGGAAATTTCGGTTGTATTTGGTTTCCTCAAAGCTGCGGCTGATGAACTACCAAAGGAAACTATTGAGCTCACAACTGGTACTTTAAGAGAGGATGACTCCGTGGCCCCAATCCACTGGGACTTTGTGTTGCCGCAACTGGCCAAGGCTGTGCCTGTTGACAGCACTCGAATGATTTACGTACCTGATGACATTGATGAACAGCACTGCATGGATAGTATGGTGGACGTGGATGCCAAGCCCAAGGCAAACCGAAAGCCCAAGGCATCTAAGCCAAAGCCCCACAAGGGGGCTGCGAGCAATCCCCCTAGTGTCGATGCAGGTGGCAGTACCGAACCCCAAGCAACACCTACGAAAAGGGCTCAATCACCCTGTGATGTGGCCGTGGCGGCGCATGGTGATGTGGAACAGACACAACAGGGGACTCAACAGTTGGTCACGCCACACAAAGGAAATACACATCCATTGTTTGAGCCGAAGGACAATCACCGTCATCCGCGGGACTGGAGAACTTTGCGAATTTGGTGAGTGGTGGGACCTCACCAGGAGCCCAGCCACAGCCACAGGAGCAACCTTAGAAAGGAACGCGTTTGGGGAACAAACGAGGACGGTGATTTGGTGATAAGTACTATGATGGGACATTGGTGACCGCAGAACCACCATCCTCTGAGCAGTTCACTAGAATTTTAATTTGTGTCCAACTTTGTTTGATTTGTTATTGAAACCCAGACTTTCTTGGTGATGGCACATGGAATTGCCTTTGTAGGCAACATCTGGTAGCTTCTGTGATGTATGTTTGTGTACTGATTGATTGTAAAGAGTTCTTTATGGTTCCAATCGCATGTCATTGATGTTATGTATCAATCTCATACTGTGGCAAGCAGCCAATGGACTGACATAATTTTATACCTCTCTATCCTGCATTTTGCCAAATGTGGCGAAATTTTGCATCTCATTGCAATTCCCTGAAAAACGGGGTCTATTTCACCATGCATCAGTGTACTATTTCACAAAGTGTCACTTGTACGCAACGGAAACCCTTCAGTGAAGAATGCAATTTGTCCTTGGTGTTATTTCTTTGTATTCAGATGCCTGTTTTGGCAGGTTTACACGTTTGCTCAATTGCTGGCTGAAAGGGCAAAGTGGACGAAATGGGGCATGATTTGAGTCGAAGAGCTCACTCGTTGTGCGCTGTGTCCAATTGGGGGGTAGTAATTCGCCTTTTTTTTACCCCGTGAATGGCCTTCTTTTCGCAGACCCCCCCCCCCTCAACCCCCCGGGCAATTAAGGCCTCTTTAGAAATTCCGTTGAAGAAAAAGCGTGACTTACGTCGAAAAAAAATTATGTGACTTGCGCTTTCCTCCGTAATTCCCTCTTTAATGGCAACAAGCAAAGGGAGCTCCTAAATAGTGTTGATGTGCAACTGATCAATTTGTACATTTGATAAAGTGTTGTTCGTGCATACACCTTGAGCTGAACTGATTGTTTCATTCGTCCGGGGTTTCCGTCACAATCGTGGTGGAGCAAATCATCAGCCTATTGGAATTCATTTTGATTCCACGGGCATTCTTTTCAGAGTGCGTGTTTGTCGTTTGCATGGATGAGTGAACTTGAGGTGGGCTTTCCGCACTGGTATGGCATTCAAATTCATTGTGTATGTTATAATAGGTGTACGGCAAATGTGTGTGTCAAAAAAATTGTCACATGGTGTAAATTATTTTCCGGTAAGTCGTGTGAACCCGTACTCGGATTACCGCAAACACCAATTGCACAACGGCACAATTTTTTTAACACCTGTTTACCGCAAAGAAATTACACAACGTAACAATTTTTTGTTACATGCATTTCTTGCGGAAAAAAAACAATTACAATTTTTTTTACATGTGTTTGCTCCAAAACGGGTCACACAACTTGACAATTTTTTTGTGCACGCGTTCATCGCGCAATAGAATCACATGAGTTGACAATTGTTTTACGCGTGTTTACCGCAAAAAAAGTCTTCAAAATGACGACGAAGGCAAATTACACAATTTTACCGCAAGAAAAACAATCACAGTTTATTGAAAACAATAAATGCATGCATGTAGCCAATGTGCGCAGTGCTAATTTTGTTCCCGCTGTGAAGGATGGCGGACCGACCTAACGGCAGTGGCAATGTAGCCACCACTAGGCCCGCATGTGGGCCACTTGTGATTTTGTCCTCCGCGATGAAGCATTGGGTATCCCCGAGGCGGCAGGGTATATGCAGCCACCAGGCCCACTTGTGGGCCACTACTGACAAAGGAGGGTTACGCTGGTTAGTGTGCCTTCCATTGTCGTATGTGGTTGGACGGATTTAGAATTTGCGTTAGGGAACCCTGGATTCATATGTTCCGTCCTTTCTAATCGGCGCTCAAGAAGCCTTGCCTAACCAACCACCAAGCACCGGGCGTTGCGACTGCAAAAGGACGGTTGGTCTTGTGGTTTTCATAGTTTGCACCTCACGCAACGGGGTTCTTTTTCCGATGTTTCCCTCACCCCAATGGGTCCAGGTTTGGTCGACTATGTGTTGAGCAATGTTAATGCCGATTGCGCTGTGCCGGTCATTGAACCGCCTGGTGTTGATTTGGAGGGTGTGGCTGAGCTTCTTTGCCTTGGTGAGTTCCCCCCAAGCACCAAAGTTTAATGTGCACTTTCATGGACCGCGGAAAGTGTTGACACCACCTCCCACCTCACTCAAGGATGCCAAGCAAAGCGTGGAAGGCCCTAAGGGCAAGGCGCAACCTTCCTTGCCCACTCTTTCAGAGGAGGACACCCCTCCCAAGGTTTTTATCCTTGGAGGGTGGTGCAAGTTGCCAGAGGGCCACCCCAAAGATGCATTTGGCTAGCCAGAGCATGACTAGCAGTTCATCAATGAGATGGTCAAGCGCCGATTTGCGCATGGCTTGTCGGCTGAACACGAGTCCTTGTGCCAAGCCCAAGTCTAGGGACACAAATGTCAAAATCTCATCTACAAGCGTGCATTTGCACCTATTTGTAGCTGGTGCACGTGGTATACCCTCATATTTTCCGCTGCCTATTTGGTGCACCAATGTTTGAGCGTACAAGCATGCACTTATACAAGTTGTGTTTGACAAATGTTTTAGAGAGGGTTGGGAAGAAAAAAGATAGAACAAGTGTTTGCGTGGCACCGCAACCCCCTAATCCGCGGCAAAAAGTTTTCGGTTTTCGGTTTGTTCTGCCAATTTGTTAGGTTTCTGAATTTTGCCAATTCATTTTGCCGAGTTGTTGTGTCTTCTGGGATTTGAGAGCAATTGACCAGGAGACATCAGTCTACAATGTGCATCATGTATTTTGGGACACTGGATAATACCCTTCCTTTCCACATTTGTTGTTCAGATCGACATAATGATCCCTTTTTTATTGTCCACAAAAAGAAGCTCAACCACGTGCGATGGGTGCGCGAAGTGGAGATGGTTGAGTAACGGTGAGGACCTCCTGCATGACATGGTCTTTGTGTAGAACGCGTCCCGATGCCCGAGGCACACCACCGGGGGCGCACTAGTGGCAACAAACCCTTTGACGGGCAGGCAGTAGGTGTGTGCCGGCGTATTTGTCTTTATGTGTCTGTATCTGTCTGGATATGGTACTGTTATTTTCCATTGTTCTCCCTAGTTTCAACTAGGCCTAACCGGACTTCCGCGTCATGCTCCTCTGGCACCGTCCCAACTTGAAGGTCCATGAGCCACACGTAACATGCGAACCGATGGTGATTAGTCCCATGGCAGTCACAATCGGACAACCCCTCACGGTGGCATGTCCTGACCAAACAGCCATAGGGCCCACACCAACCCCCACTTGGTCAAACCCCGTGTGAGGGTGTTGAGGGGGTTGAGCTGGTGGGCGTAATTGACCACAAGTGTGGTCGGGTAGGCCAGACCTCGCGGCAAGATGCCCGGCCACCCCTTCTCCACGGGACCTATTAGCCCGTGTGCAGGGACGTCCCCCCCACCCGCCATTGCCCGCTAAGCCGACACTGCGGGCACACCCACCAAGTGCCACGGGCGCACCGTAG
This sequence comes from Eutreptiella sp. 'Long Island Sound 2002', assembly GCA_964036045.1. Classification (NCBI taxonomy): domain Eukaryota; phylum Euglenozoa; class Euglenophyceae; order Eutreptiales; family Eutreptiaceae; genus Eutreptiella; species Eutreptiella sp. 'Long Island Sound 2002'. The sequence goes on along the minus strand of OZ038383.1, from coordinate 83,964,570 downwards.
GTGGCCGCACACCTGCCTCAAAGCATGCCATCCACTCCACCTTGCAGTTGTACATGGCGGGAGGGGGGGGGTGGCCTGAGGGACTTCACGCTCACCAGCCCCTTGGCCAAACCTCAACTTGCGCAAATCCTCCTTGTGGTACAAATGGGGCAAGGCGTGGCGGCCCAGTGAGCCAGCATAATCAGTCGTGGCTGCTAACATGCGAATACCCGTCATCCATACGGAAGCCACACCACGGCTGGCCTTTCATCCACGTCCACAAGAAGTGAATCCTGGCCATGTTGAAGCCGCATGCCACCGCATCGTCCGCCGATCGACTGTTTGGCTCACATGCTGGACAGTTGTTTCCCCTGGGTCCCCTTGGGACACGCCACCTTTGTTGTGTATAGGGTCTTTTACCTTTATGAGTTGTGTTTTACTCTCTTGCTTGCACCATGCCCTCTTCTTCTTCTCCTGCCTGCACTTTTGTGCCTGTAATGCCGTCACCAGTGAGTGATTCCCCAACAGTGCATGTGAAGGAGCGACCGCGTCCTTTTTGGACCGGCTATCAATTCAGGGGACTTGCTCCCAGTATCTCTGTGGCATGCATCCCCATCGTTGTCATCACCCTCATCATGCTGCTCATGGTTTCCTGTACATCGCGATTTCAGAAGTACATAGTGTTGATCATCGGCATGGCTTTCACAGTGTCCTTGATTTCAGCAGGTGTTATGGTGCACGTGCAGGCCAACGCTCTGGTGGACAATGCACTGAAGTCAAATCTTCCCAGGGTTGTCAAACACCTTAGCACAGATCCTGAGGCGTTACAAGAGTTGGGGGATTTCTTGAAAATTACGGTCAGTGAAACCGCTGTCCGGGAGGCGTCATGGAATGTTCTGCCGCAGATGCTCATCCTTGTCCACACCGGGCTATGGAGGAGCACCATGATGTCGCTATGGGCCGTTCCCATCAGCATGGGTGTTGGGATGCAAGCCGCTCCAGAGCATTTGCAGCGAGACTTCTGGAACACCCTCATCATCGACGTGATGATGTGGGGATATTTGTTTGGGAACTTACTGATGACGACTTTGAATCGGCGACGTCCATTTCTCCTGGAGTACTGCCTTCAACCGCCTCTGGAGGCAGCCGTGGCAGCATCCAGACAGGCGGACAGCATCCTGAGTCATACCCTGAAGAACACCATGGGGATGCGGCTGGGAACATTGAGATGTTTCTTGATAAGGTAGACAACAGCACAGACGTTGTGCATTTCAGGCAGTCTTGGGCCTCCCTCCGCAAAGGAATGAGGGCTTGCCAGCACCGTCAAGCATTCTTGCACCTGGCAACGCAAAAGTACAAGATCTCACTACATCCGGTTGCGCTGCTGGAGTTCGCAACCGAACTCACCTCCGGTCGGCAGGTGAGGCTGTAATGTACCCAATGTCACAGTCCTACTTGACCCTACCTTGTGTGGTGTGATCTTCGACAACGTCCTCAGTAATGCCTTCAAGCATGGCCGCTCTGTAAACCCCGACGTGGAGCTGACCATCGAGTGCGCCGCAGATGAGCATGAACCTGCACCCGTGAAATTTATTGCCAGTAAGGGGGAGAGTGTTGTGCGTTTTTTGGTGGCCCCAGACTCAGTCTTGTCAGGCCTGGGGTCTGGTTTTGGCGCTGTGTGAGGGGGCGGGCATTGGTGACAGGGCGCACCCTGCAGCACCCCGAGAATCACAACAGTGGGCATTCCGCCGGCTGTGGGGTAGCGCCTGGTGCCGATGCCTGCCTCCCTGAAGTGCTGCAGTGCAGCGAATTTCTTTGGGTGTGTCTCCCTGCCTTTTTTGTTTTGCTGTCGGTTTTTGGGGCTTTACAGCAGTTGTTCTGTCTCTGCGGCGAGGCCCCAGGTTGTTAGCTTGTGCCGCTCGAACACCGCCCTTGGTGTGCGGCCTTTGCGTGGTTTACCGCAAGCGTCTGGCCTAGTATGCAGCCAGTCTGCAGAACGTGCCCCTTGCGAGCGTCCGCTTTTGCTATAGCTGGGGTAGCGGTTAGTATTGCACTGCAGGTGTGCAGCTGAGGGGTGGGCTGTGTGACGCAGAGGGTCGGTGTTTGTATGTGTCAGGGCGGGGAATAGGGGGGGGAGGATCACACACGTGAGGGTAAGCCCTAGGCCCTAAGGTTTGACTACCCTATGCCCGCCAAGACGGTGTGAGGTTGAGGGAATATATACCGCTGGCTGTTCCCGCAATACTCTTGGTGCTTGTGCTGCCGGCATGGGAAATGACTGTCTGGGTCACATGCTGGACAGTTGTTTCCCTTGGGTCCCCTTGGGACACGCCACCTTTGTTGTGTATAGGGTCTTTTACCTTTATGAGTACCCACCCAAACCTAACCCGCCCAGTTCCTATTGTTCAGACCCTTTGGGTTTGAGAGCTCAAGAGGATGGACTTGTTGCCCTTTGGGGCTTTGACTGAGCTGTCCCCCGCTGGCTGTTCCCCCGCTGGCTGTTCCCGCAATACTCTTGGTGCTTGTGCTGCCGGCATGGGAAACGCGAGGCCGGAGCTATTGCCTCCACGTCCATCTGCGATCTGGTGCCAGAAGAAGACGTGTAGGAAGTCCCACACCCGAATGCGAGGCCACAGGGCGAATTGCACTTGTCACTCAGTCACTTGCTTTGCCACTTGCGCTAGGGTTGCTGTGTCTCGCCACCCGTGTCCAGCTCATCTTGTTTGTGTGACTTGCTTGTTCGTCAACATTATTGGCAGGTTGGGGGTACAACCTAATTGAGCTAAGGGGAGCGGGGGTAGGGGGGGGGGATGAGACCTAATTGAGATGACATTAGCGCCAGGCTTCGTTTATAAGAGCTATTTTGCAATGGGGGGGGTCTGGGTGGGTGGGTCTTCAGCCGGGTGGGTGGGTCTAAAGCTCTAGACCCCCCCCCCCTCTTATAATTATGAAGGTTTTCTGGGTTGGGCTCCTGCCACACCTTCTTTCTTTGGTCACAGGAGCCTTGTCTGGCTGTTTGCTGGTGCCCCTTTCTGTTGTGTCGTTGCCCAGGTGGCAGGTGTGCAGGTAGCAATAGCACAACCGCTGGTGGAATGGTAACGCAGCCGACGCTAAGTTTTTCGGTTGGTGGTTCGAATCCTGGGCTGCTGACTTTTGGCGACGGCGGCGGCGGCGTCAAATTCGGCACCGGGGTTCGAACCGGCGACCAAAAAAATTTTGCTCCGCTGCATTACCATTCGACCACTCCTTGTCTGGCAATGCACTTTCGCCCCACCGCTTGGGGACGCATCTGCCAGAGACAAAAAACCCAAACTGTGTGTTTCTGTCTATCTTACTGCTGGCCTGGCGCAGGGACTGAATGGCTGACTGTCAACCTCTCTTCGAGGTACACTGCCGAAGGCAATACAATTTTTGGTGTGTCACCCTTTGGGGATGTCTGACCCGGGAGAGCGCCTTGGCTTCAATTTGGTTCACAAAAAATGCTCCCCAGAGAATTATAAGAGGGGGGGGGGTCTGGGTGGGTCAAAAGTTGGGTGGGTGGGTCCAAAGTTGGGTGGGTGGGTCTTGTCCAAAATACCCCCCCCCCCTCTTATAAACGAAGCCTGATTAGCGCGCATGAGATGAGAAACCGAATAGCAACTTCAGCCAAAAAAATTAAATTAGGCATTGCACTCCTCAACCTAACAACACACCCCTTGGGGGTGGTGAGCATGGTGGAAGAGGCGGAGTATGCCCATGCACCTCTCGTGGCGGGTACCAGAGCTGGGAGGAATCCCAGAGGGCAGGGAGGTCTTCGCATTTTGGGTTGATGGAACCTCTACCCGGCAAGTACCCGTGGAGGAGAAAGGGAGCGCTGCTCCACCTCTTTGACCACTTTGCAAACCAACACGAGGTGGTGAGGCGCCGATTGTTGGCCCCAATGTCACATGGTTGCTTTTGGGGGATGTGGTGCAGTTCCCCATGGCAAGGGGTCTCCACTTGTTCTGCATGCATGAATTGGTTGACAATGACACAGAGCACCTCTAGTAATGGGTCATCCATCTCCCGTGACATCCAATGCTGTAAGCAGTCACACGTGCGAAAAATATTCCGCGTGTGCTGTAGGACCAGCCGTAGAGTGGGAACCGTTATTGTGGGTATCCCCGGAAGATCCGCACTATGTCCTCCAAACTCAGTTCAACTAGCGTCTTTTGGTGTCTCCAACGGACGTGGTCCACAGCCACTTTGGCGTGCACATGCGGTGTCACATCCACTGCCGTACAGAATTGGGGTTGGACCGGTGTGCATGCCGGTCCACATGCACACAAAAAGCATGCTTGGGCGGCCGGGAGAAAGGAGCAACCTTGGGAAAATGGGCTTGATACCACTACAACTTGCCCACTTCCCAAGTGTTGTGTAGGTCCTTCCGCAGCTCCATCACGCCCCAGAGGGTGTCTAGGGACTCGCACCACTGCCTCCAATGCCCAATGTATGCTTGCAATTGGCGCTGCGGCTTGTCCACCCAGCCACGGGGTGCAGAACTCTCCGAGAAGGGGGCGGGGCGGACCATGTCACTCCTCCATGGCGTGCAAAGTGGCCGCCAAAAGAGCCTCGCATATTTTGCATGGGTGATCCAACTACGGCAAGTGAGTTTGGCGGGCGCGTTCCAACACCGAGTGGTACAGGGACCATGTTCCATGGTCACCAACCTAGAAAACAGCCCCTCACCACCCCCGTCGCCATATTGACATCGGCCCTACGTGCCGATCTTGGGGGCCAAAGGCGAGAGTCTAGGGCCGGGTATGCGACAGGGCCGTGGTACGGGAAGGCTGTCGGGGGTTTCCCCAAGCAGTGTTGTCATTATTGCCATTGGCATGGCACTGTGGCCCAATCGGGACGGCCGGGGCTGGCAAGGGGGGTGGGGGGGTCACTCTAGATTGAGACGCAAATGCGGACCACCGTTTGGTGGCGCCGCACCAACCCGTTGGTGCGGGTGGCGTGGTCATGCACCCGCGACGGGGCCTTTGGGAGGAGGTGCACGGTAAGTCTAAAAGACCTCCCACCTTACCGGGCCCACTTGATGCGGTAGCTGTGTCCTTGGAGGCGTTCCCGGCTTTCCCGTACGGATGCCAAGATCTAGCCCGGGCCGTGCACATGGCCCCCGATCGCCCCCATATTATGGTGTTGTGCAAAAAGCCAGTCGCGGCGGGGGCAAGAGGAGCCCACCCTTTGAAGAGTACACCCGCCACGTGCATGTGGGCGCGGGAAGAGCGGGCATGGTCATAGACTCCCATGTCCGAGAGAGCATAGCCACGAGAGCAGCCCTTCTATGTGACTGAGGCGATGGCAACACCCTGCTCATGGAAGTCTCACACCCGAGGGAAAGCACCATGTGGTGGCCGTGCACTCCTCAAAAGCCGGGAAAAGATGTTTATGTACAGTGCTGGGCGGAGTTGTGGTGCCAGTTTGCCAAAGTTGTGGACCCAGTATCTGTTCGCATGCTAGCAGACATGAACTCGGCTATAAACCATTGTCGATAGCAGCAGTGCCCAGGGGAGGATGTCGGCTACCGCACCCTTCTCCAGGCCTTCGACCTCCAACACTTCATCGGCTGGCACCCTGTCCCGCAGGGCACCTAAGACTGTTTCCCGGAGGAGGGTAGCTGCATCAACAGAATGGCGTGCCACTCCGACTCCTCTTTGACGGTGGGCTCATACCACTCTTGGTGCAGCTCCCTATTCTCGGAGCACCACCTCTCAGTCTAAACCCCAAGGAGACCTTGACACCGTTGGCGCAGGTGGCGCCCCCCAGATGTTCAGCCACATGTACCCCATTGCGAGGACGTGCCCCGTCGTCCCCGGGTGCCGCCCGGAGGCCTTAATTTTAGATGCTCAGCCCCAGCTTCCGGGGTGGCCAGATCTAGGTTGCCAGCCGCCCGCTAGACCAAGGTTCTTCCGCACTCGGCACCTTGAGCGTTGAAGGTGATGGAGTAGTGGCCCTCCAGGGTGCTCCTCGGCTCGGATGGCACGGGCCAGCAAGTTTGGGTTGATCACCGGCCCCGCCGCGCCCGTGGGCGGAAGGACCCAATATTCCCCCTCGGGCCGCGTATTGGCCATGGCCACCAGAAAGGGGTTGCACTTCTTGACAAGGACGGTCATGTGCGGCGCCTCCAGCAAGGATTGTGGGCGAGGGTGTGGTCACCCCCCCCATACGCTTTGTGTGTTTTTGTTCTAATTCAACTCCAAATTTGTGTCGACCTAGTAACCTAGTAAAAATTTTTTCTTGAAAGTTTTTGTTTTTTTACCTAGTAAAATTTTTTTTAAAAATTCTTTCAAAAATTTTAAAAATTAAAAAACAATTTTTACTAGGTTTTACTACATTTTACTAGGTTTTACTACATTTTACTAGGTTTTACTACAACGCATACTAGGTTTTACCAAATGCCCCGAAATTGTCCCCCGGCGAAATTATCCCCTCCAAATTGTCCCTGGGCGAAATTCCCCCCCTCCCCTTGTAGCTCAAGGACCATTGACAGACCAAGGGATGGAATTTTTTTTTTCAAAATTTGAGGACTCTGGCTGCACAACAACCAAAAGGAACGTGTGCTTGGGGCCTGGGATTGAGATCCAGGTCATGCAGGAACCTCCTGGGGTAAAAAAATCCTGGAAGCATGTGAAATTTCCCGCTCAATTTTCAGGCCACCATGTGAAATATGCCCGGAGCGAAATTTCCCGGTGCAAACCCCCCCCCCCCCTCCTGTATGGGATTTTCCAACCTTGGAATGCAGCCTGACACTTATCGGGGGAGGGGGGGGGCTTCCTCGCCTAGATGTGTGCCTGGGCATGTGATGTGAAATACACCCGGGACGAGTGAAAAAGACAAGGAACTGCACATGCAGTGGGGCTTTGAACGCTGCCACGATGTCTGCCTGCCATTGATGGCACATTGCAACGTGTTGTGGTATTGTCTGTAATTTATTTGTCTGCAACTTCATCACCACGTTGCACATGTCTGCGGGTGCCATTTCAATTTTCTTTGAAGCTATTTTTTTTGCTGTGACTGCATTTATGTAGGATTTTGTCACTGGTTACCGCCCAATCCTAGTGGCTACAGACGTGGCTGCACGGGGCTTGGATGTTAAGGGGGTGACCCACGTCATCAATTATGATATGCCTGCTGCCGACGCTGTGGAGAATTATGTCCACCGCATTGGACGCACAGGTGATCCCTTGGTGCCCATGCCATTTTACCCATGACATTTGCCATGCCAGTCCTGAGTCCGGGCCCATGTTACTTGCCAGATTTCAACCAGTTTGCTTCAAAAAAGAGGATATCTGTGCACAGTTTTGTTTCCTTCCTTGTTTCATCCACAGACAAGTTTTTTTACGGGGCTATGTTGATCCTCTGTGACTGCTTTACCAGGTTGGGCTCGGGGCCAAGGATAACTGCAAGTGATGCATGCGCAGAGATGTGGGTAATTCACATTTGTGAACAGTAAAGGAACTGGAGCCCAAGGAATTCACTGCAGCTGACATGTTGTCATGTCAACCCCGTTTCATGTTGTAGGCAGGCAGGCAAGGGCAGAGGGCCCACTGAAAGGATGCTGCAAATTGCAAATCAAAAGATAACACAAACCAGCATACCACCCATTTCCCCTCCTGTGTCTCCTGCAGGGCGTGCTGGGAAGACAGGGGTTTCCATCACATTCCTCAACGATGACAATGCTCCATGTGGCGAAGGATTAAAAAAGATTCTTGATGATGCAGGGCAAGAGGTGCCGGATTGGATCCGCGAGTGGGCAGCTTTGAGATGGATCAAAAGGGATGGCAAGAGAGTTGGTGTTGCTTGGGGGAAAGGAGGGGGCAAGGGCAAGGGCAAGGGCAAGGGCAAGGGCAAGGGCAAGGGCAAGGGCAAGGGCAAGGGCAAGGGTGGTGGTGGTAGTTGGGGTTGGGGGGGGGGTGGCTGGGGTGACAGTGATGGTAAAGGTAGGGCTGGTGGTAAGGGCAAGGGGGGTGGCAAAGGCAAGGGGTTCAATTTCAGCGACGACTGGTAATTTCAGCGACGACTGGTAGTATGGTTACAGGGGTTGGAATTGTACGGTGTGCTATTTGTGGAAAGGTATAGGCTCGATTTCAGGGGGAGGTGCATTCCCTGGGATCGCATGAATGCCACCACTGCACCACAAGGGGGTCTGTAATGCTATGTGTGCGTGGTGTGCAATGAGCTTTATTACTGATGTTTGCTATTCTGTTGCTCAGGATTAAGTTTAGTATTTGCCTCAATCGCCACAATTAAACGCTTAGCAGTATAGCGTGTCCAATACTTGATGAAGTGTTTTCCCACCCTGCTGCCTACATCTTGTTGTTTGGTGCCTTGGGTACTGCTTAGAACTGGGTGGCTGTGAGGGAATCTGGAGACATGAGTTCAAGGGTTCTTTAGTTTGCATCGGGAAACGGTGGAGGAGGACAGGAGAAGGGCACCCTCGTTTTGCCCCTATTTCCGGTGCTGTTAGTCCCATTCATGTACTCCGCTGGGTCACCACCTGCATGTCGATGAATGGGTGAGAGCACAATGATCAGTGCTCGGGTTCGTGTTGAGGGAACGGCTGAGGGCCAGACCCCTCAGGTTTTGGCGAGTCTTAGAGAACTGCCAGTTGGCATACATTGGTGTAGCTCTTGGTTGGCATATCTGGTGCTCTGCACCACGCACTACCTTCCTCTAGTGGTCAGTTTGGAGGTGTGTGCCGCTCAACAATGACCCTGGCTGACCCCGGAGTCCACCTTGTCCTGACCACTTTTTTTTGTTTTTTTTTTGCGTAACACGCAAAACAGTTTGCGCTGCCTAGTGGGTCCTGGCATGGCGGGTTCTGGCATGGCAGGTGCCACAGGTGTGTTGACAAATTGAATTAAATCTCAGCAGTTATCACTGAATTGATTTATCACCTCACATTATTATTTTCATGAGACCACTGGTTGGTGCGCACCAAACACCCCCCCCCTTTTGCCAACACGCCCCCCCCCCCCCATATTTGCACCAATTGTTACCCAAAAAAATCCCCCATCTGTACCAATTCTTACAAAAAAACCCGTCCCTTTAGACCAAACAACCCCTGGCCCATTTTTTACCAAAAAAAACCCCAATTGGTACCAATCCTTACGAGAAAACCCTTTGCCCAATTGTTTTACCCCCCCCCCCCATTTGTACCAATTTTTTACCTATCCTAGTGACGTAGATTAAAGCCAAAATTAATTGATAATATGGTGAAAGATTAATGCCGTTAATGCACAGTTTTGTGTTTTTGCATGGGGTCTAGGGGGTACCTAGGGGTAATTTCCACACTTACCGGGTGCCTTGCGTGTTCGCTGGTCATTCCCATCCCGGGATTGGGGCGGGGCGGGGTCAAAATCTACAAAAATGTTAAAATGGTACTCGGCATTAATATTTCAAATTAATGTTTGGCATTAATTTGTCAAGCATTAAGAATTAATGAGTTGCATTCATTAATACTAACACCCTAGTTGTTAGCTACTAAAATGTCAATCCATCCCATGAAAGCATGAACACCCACAACAACACATACAACATACTTTGAAACCGTTTCTTTGTTTATGGCCATCTTGGCCGGATGGGTCCGTTTCCGGGCCCTTACCCTTCGTTGGACCCCTATGCGGGGTCACCCCCCTTTTTGTTCTTGGGCTAGGGGGTTTGTGGGGTTAGTGGGGTTCAGTTTGGGTTTGGACTTGGTTGGGGGGTTAGGCCGGGGGTTGGGCTGGGGGTTAGAGGGGTTGGCAGGGGGTTTGGCCTTCTTCTTTCCCCCTGCCACTTCTTGCTGATGCTTTTCGGTGTCCTCGGTGGAGGGGAAGAGGAGGCGAAGGGGCACCTCGTAAAGGGCGGCGTTGCTTTGGTATTCAACCCAAACAAAACCACGCTTGCTCTGATGTACACCAAGATTGGTGCCCATCTCAATCCCTGAGGGGTAGGAGATGTGGGCAACGGTCCCGACAATTTGGGGGGGGGGTGGGCTTGACGGGGGGGGGGGGGCTTGGCTGGGGGTTGGGGTTAGGGGTGGGAGTGGCTTTGGTGGTGGTGGTGGTGGTGGTGGTGGGGGGTCGCCCGCGGCTTCTTGGCGCGGGGGATTGCGCCATCGCTAGAGTTGGAATCCGACTCACATTGAAAACACTTTCCCCCGGATTTCCAAGGCTAGGGCTGGGGTTTGCTTGTCACCAGGGGGGGTTGAGGGTTTGGCAGGGGTCGTGGTGGTCCCCCCCCCCCCCGCCCATTGCTTGCCCGTGCATCACCCGTTGCAACCCATAGGTCCCCATCTTGTGCCCCCTTGGACCCTACCCCTATACCTCTGCCAGCATGGCCTGCTGTGTGGGCTGATACCCCTTCGACGTCACTGAGAGATTGGAGACCAGCTTCTCTTCTTGCCAATCTCCTAGGCCGTGTAGCACGGCAAGGCCCAAGGATGGGTCCTAGACCAAGAGGCGATGGAGGCTCCGCAAGGGTATTTCCTCATGCCCTTTCTTTGGGTCCCTCAATGTTATAGGGAAAGGAGGGCCATTGGTCGCATTGATCGTGACGTTGGCGACTTGAAAAAAAAGCAGCGGAGGTGGGTTTATTTTTTCAGCCTCTTTATTAATATCTAATGGTGAAGAATATTAAGTTGGTTTTTTATATTTGAAGTGCCGGCATAAATGGTAAAGATTAATCCACACATATTGATGCTGACGTTCAAAGTATTAACCTGCATCCTACGGGGACCATACCTCATGCATTAATGTAGTTCCCATTGCCTACACCGCCACCATGTTCTGTTTGAAATGTGTGGCCCCTAAGGGCGCCTCCGCAGGCTCATCGACCACTCTAGTGCCCACGGCTGCACCCTGCAATGCCCCCGTTGTCGTGATCTTGGCGGGGGCCTTGCCATGGGTAATGCGGAGGCGAGTACCCCGTGTCCGAGTGTCACCTTCGTATGACTGCTCCGCCTATGGGTCAAACATTTTCACAAGGAGCGCGAGGATGTTACCCCATTGTGGGGTAAACATAAAGTCCTTCCCTACGCGCCACAGTTGCACCTATCCCACACGGGACCAATGTTGCAGTAGCATGAGGCAATGGCCCGTTTGGAAACGCACGCCCCGCAAGTTGCCCAGCAGGTTAAGAGCTGGGATGGACGCAGCAGTGACACACTTTGGCACCAGGTGCCAGGGGGCGCCCGGCATTTGGTGCCAGATTCACACCCCCCCCCCCTGTCTGAGTCGTGCGCCTAGCTGCCTTTACTTGTTCCATGATAGGTATTGAGGCGGCGCAACCGCCTAACAATCGAGGCCAAAGTCATATGATTGTGGCGCCACCAAACAAAAACACATGCTTTGGTGAGCAGGCTTGGTCTAAGGCTTGTGCCGACCGGGGCACTGCCGCTCCATTAATGCTATTGGCACTAGCAGGATTCAAGGCCTTCGGCAACCACTGGGGGAAGGGGTTCGAGGGTTGGGGTTGGGGGGGCACCACGACTACATCCACCCCAATACCCCCCCCCCCCTGTCCACAGGTGAGTGTCAAGGGAGTGTAAAAGAAATATAAAAGCAATGTAACAACAATTTTTTTCAAGTGTCATGGCATGGATTCGCATGACACTCCAAAAGGAAATGTACAAAAAGATTTTTTTTTTAGTGTTAGCGCAAGTGTACCCCCAAAAAGCCAAATGGCCACTTGTGATCCCCGTGCTCAAGTTCACCCTCTTTGGGCCCCCGAGAAGGCAGGGGTGAGGCTGCCACTTTGTGATTTTGTTCCCCTTTGTTGCGGATCCCCGAGAATGTAGGGGTGACATAGCATTTCCGCCCTCTTTGTGGCCCCAATTGTAGGAACACAACTCCCGTGGTGCGAACCCCTCCCCGAGCTAAAAATCAGCGCAAGGTGCCCTCCCGGGCAGACCCTTCCATGCCCACTACCACCTGCATGCGCGCTCTTGGCGTCACAACATGCCCCCTCCCCCAACGGATGGTGGATATCTTTCTGAAGGAGACTCAACGCCTGAGAAGAGGTACACGAAGAATGATCCCACCCCACGACATGGTCTTGAAGGCACAGCCATCCAACCTTGAATGGATGACCGCCTCATTTTTGCCTACCAAGAAGTTGTGTGGTGCATGGGACAGGTGTTCGAGCCAAGGGCCTAGTCACAGGGCTTGGATTGGTGTGATGACCTCAAGCAGCGTGTGGACAAACAACAACAACAACCGGCACCTCATCTCCCTCCGTTTCCGCGCCTAGAAGAGTCAAGCAACGACCCTTTGGATAGGAGAAGGAGAGAGAAGAAGGAGAAGAACAAGAGAAGGAAGAGGGAGAGGGAGAGGGAGAGGGAGAGGGAGACAGAGAGGGCGCGAGGGGGGTGGGGCGCACCAATGGATTGGGCGACGCTAGAGGGGGGAGTGGTGGTGGACAAGGGGGCGGGAAGTGTCATGCTAGTGCAAAGAAGGGTCGCACGACTGTGCTTGCGTGACACTAAGGAAAAGAAGATACGTCTTTGTGTTATTTTTCCTTTAGTGTCAACGCCAGTGTACGTCAATTTTTTTTGAGTGTCAGCGCGAGTGCTCATGAAAAAGAAATGCAATTTGACCGCCATTGCTAATTGGAGAGGTGAAGTGAAACCCAGGAACATTTTGGGTACTCCAACCATGGGCACGGCAATGGATCCGTGGCGCATATGGATGATAATAGGGATGGGAGGGGAGACCAACAGTTGGGCATTTGATACACCGCAAGTAATAGGTTTACAACTGATTAGTTGATAGGTTAGGGTCTATCATCTTTGATGAGCAAAGGAAGTAGGATAGGAAGGGGTTGAGGGAGTTGAGGGAGAACCAATATATATTGGATACAGTGCACCTAAAAATGTAGTGTACAAAAGGTTACTTATTGTGAAAAGGGGGAGAGAGCACGTGAAAAAAGGGGGAGGGGCACCTAGGGAGCGTTGTTCAGAATGTCTTGAACATACGTCACAAAGACTGGTGGCATGCGTTCCGCAGTGCCCAAAATCAGTCTTGGGGTCTGTGTGCAACAACCGTCGCAGCAAACTCAACGACTGATAACCACAACTCCAACCATCATGCTTTTGGAAACCCAAAGTCTTGGCAGTTAGTGGGATGCCTTTGTTGCCAAGCTGCTAAATAAGGGGACACGTGTAGAGCTCACTTCCTTTGGCATCCTACGAAAACACATGCATGGCGGGCTCAACAACTGCCAGCAACACAAACCAATGGACTCCGGCAGAACAATCGCTATTCGTGCAAAAAACAAACGCTGCCACCAATGTGGTTTGCGTGACATTGAGCGATCCCACGGAGCTTGACCTAGCCGCTCCTCCAGCCTTTTCATCTGTAGCACAAGAAAAAATCAAATTGTAATTTTTCAATTTTCGCGTTCATATCCCGCGGTTACTTTGGACGTAAATATTAGTTGCTATATTAAATGTCCCACCAGATGCTAATATTAACATACAAACATGAATTCAACTGCCACAAATGTTAACCCACTTGTCCCCCACTTCTCCAAGTGAAAATCATATCATTTTTTGATTGTTGGCTCCCAACATTGACGTCGAGTTGTCTGATACCGCCCAAATGTCGACGGCCATGGCACGGGGACAACAAAGCTGGAAGGGGATGAGCAAGAAGAGTGGAGGGGGGTGGGCTTTGGGTTGCCATTCGCTTGGTTATTGTGCATGGGGCCCTATGGGGGGCCCGTTAGTGCATAGTGGTACGTCCAAGTCGAGGAACCACCACTCCCATGCTTGTAATATGACTTGGCCTCTTGTTGCAATGCTGAGGCACCCTGCATAGCCCTTCCCTGGACCGTTTGGTTGTGGTAGGCACGCTTAAGGATGGCGTCGAGACTCTTACAAACATCCGCGCACACCGCGGGCAATATCGTGCCGCATTGGCCACCGCCGTCGTAACGTCCTCCTCCAAATAAAGGAGGTAGTTCGATTGGTGGGCCTTGCAACATTTGGCGCGTTATGTGCATGTGATATCCGGGGCCTGAAGGTCCGTCGTTGGCGGCTTGTCGGATTACAAGTTGTGGAGGAGGTCCCGCATGGCCTCCACCGCTTGCCACTCACCATTCTCCGGGGTGTAGGCCAATTGGGGCCCAAGCTCCTGCCACGCAAGGAACAACCCACGGTACTCTTGAACGTTTGGTGCGGCCGCCGCACCCAAATTTCCCCCGTGCTGGCCTTGTAGAGGACATGCTGCATGTGTGCACGGCCTCCGACGTCCCATAGGGTAGTTCCGCCTTGGGGGCCTCAATGAAGGCCACTTGGAAGCGGGTCCATGGTCATGCAACATTGGAGGATGCATAGGAAGACCAAACATCTGTCGACCACAATGTGCGGATCCCCTACGCATCACCCATTCTCCAAGCTAGAGGCCGTCTCCTTGTAGCAGTCACCGGCGGCCTCGTGACGGCCAATATACAGCGGGTGGCCGTGTTCGATCATGCCGCCGCAGCTTTGTCCCACACCCCCATATTGTAAATTGAGCCCATCATGGGCAATGTCCAAACACCAAGAGCAGCGCATGAATGGTTGGTGTTCCCCAATCACTAGCTCGCTAGGCACCCGCCCGGTTGCCCAATATAATTTCTTGCAGTTGTGAACCCTAAGAAAATAAGGGGGTTATTGTTTGGATAAATGTCCACAGGTTTATATTAAGCCAGTTTCTAAGAATTCAGTTAGTATTAATGAAAACCCAGATATCACCCCAAAGATATATGTGCAAAAATCAACGAAAAACAAATGGGGCACAACTTTGCAAGTTTTTAGCCCAAATCGGTCCTAGTGCAGCAAGGTCTTTGCCACCGCACACGGCCGTCCCAAGCACCCACGAGTACGCGGGTGTGCAGCCTAGTGCACCATGGTTGATGAGTCCAATAGAGACTTAGGTCCAAGTACCATTGGCACACGCGCACGCATACCCTCGTCGAGGAGGCTGAGGGGCCTTGTCCAATCGATAGTGCCCGGAAGGGAGGGGCGTGATTGGACATAGCGTGCCCACGATTAAAGCGGCCATGAGCGGGCGCTTGTGGGACCGCCATGCGTATGGAAGACTCCAGCTGGAGGGCTTTGACGATCATCTTCCAAGTCTCCAAGGAGCAGTGTAGTGTGGGGATGGGTCAGGGGAACACATGACCCGTGGCAACCGTGTATGCGGCCCCCCGGCGGCTCATGTATTGGGACACGGTCAACAAAGAATCTTCGGGACACTGAAGTCCATGCGGAGTCTGAGCAAACGGGGCGCGGTAAAGGGGAGGGAAGCATATTACCTCATTGACACCATTTGCTTAGTGCGAGTGAACAGGGGGTAGCACCTCTGTGGCCTCGGCGAACCGGGCTTTTGTCAAAGGGGACGAAGCCACCCACCAACAAGTTGCCCGACCAAAGGGACACTCAAACTCTTGACACCACTCAACCGTGTAAGTGTCATGGTTAGGTCGAACCAACATGCCTCCTCGAGGACAGAATTCCGTTTCGTGCCGGAGTTGTGCAAACATCCCTCGCCCTCAAACATTGAGAACGAAAAGAATACAGCAACACAATCATTCTTTTGGGTTTCTTAGATCCATCACTTTGTGCATGGGCGCTTGGGCAACACAAGCAATAATTAAAGCCACCATTCCGGTCTGCAGCGACGAGCAATTCACCACGATCTGTGTTGGTCCTCAGACAGACACCGCAATTACGCCGATGAGAGGCATTGCAGTCCGAAAGAGATGGTTCCCTCGTGCAACTAATAGCACACACCTCACCATCATATCCAATCATCGACCCAAATCTCATCATCATGCACGTCAACCTATTCATGGGGCTGCCGCATCGGGCCACAAGGCATAAGGGGCGGGCGGCGGGGGGGGGGGGGGGGGCGTAGCGGATCCAACGCCGAATACAAGATTGGGTCAATGTGTCAATAAATTATTGTAGGGTAGTACGGGACTTTGCCGTGGCCTCTTGAGAAAAACGCAGGCGCAACCCCGAGGAGGGGTGTGTTTCATCCAAAACATGAATAAAAAGACACCTTCCCTAGGAAGAAGGTCCTTGTTGCCATACTTCACCAAACGTCCTGTGCAGTGGCAACATCTAGGCCAATACATGCA
Organism: Eutreptiella sp. 'Long Island Sound 2002'; assembly: GCA_964036045.1. Taxonomy (NCBI): domain Eukaryota; phylum Euglenozoa; class Euglenophyceae; order Eutreptiales; family Eutreptiaceae; genus Eutreptiella; species Eutreptiella sp. 'Long Island Sound 2002'. The sequence continues at coordinate 83,948,460 of OZ038383.1, read as the reverse complement.
ATTCGGCGCCGTAGGGACGTTGAAGTACACCCGGTAGGTGGGGTAGATGAATTGGCACTTTGGTTCTCCCAACTACAACAAGAATGCACAAGTGAAATCTAAGAAAGCTGCAACACACAACAAGTGCAAGGGGGAGTCCGTATCTCCAACTCAAGGGACAACGCCAAAAGCATAGGAGTCCGGATCCCCAACTCAAGGTGCCACCCCCCAAGTATGGTAGTTTGTCACCCCAACCCATCGGGTCATACCAAAAGCGTGGGAGCGCTTTTCCCTGATACATGGGAGGGGGGGGCACAAGTGTGGGAGTCCATATCCCGAACTCAATTGGCCTCACCAAAAGTGTGGGAGTGTGGAAGAGTGAAAGTTTTTACCCCAAACAACCGAGGGATCATTAGAACAAAGAAAAAAGACTGAAGGAATGAAAGAAAGCACACACTGCGTAACCACCGGCGTTCGCCCCCAAAGGCACTAGGGAAGAGCCCTGAATGCAGGATCTTCGTTTCCAACCACAACGAACGACATTTGCACAGCGCCCTGAGTTGCGAATGTGGCGTTGTAAGCATGGATGGCTCGACAAACAAGAGGCCTGGGGAAACCCTACCCTAGCACCACCAAACGCTGCCTGGTGCTGGGGTTGAACTTCAAGGGCAACGTGTTTTAAGAGCAAGAAATGAAATTTCGTACCCGCCTCATCGTGCCCAATCTAGCGCACATGTTCGTTGAATGCTACAAAGTAACAAATGGCACACGAAAGCATCAATATAATTGGACAAGGGGCCCCGAGCGATTAGATCTGAGTATCTATTTTTTTTCAGGTGCCATGGATCCCAGCATCGGGTCCAGCTGGGCCAGCGGTGCGCCCATTATTTTGATGTCTCTCCCGCCGACCAATGTGGACCACCTCCACATCATGTTCCCCGCTTGCATCTTTGAATTCGCCCCGGGTGGGTGGTAGTCGGAACTTGGAAGTTCCACGTCTACCAGAGGGTACAGGCCTGCGGCGCTACAAAATGCCGCACGGGGCCGGGTTTTGTCTCCTCTAAGTGTCATACGTATGTAGTTCCACCCGTACCAAGTGCCACCCAGCGCCCACCCAAGCCTACTAAGTGTAACATGTGGAACTATGTCAGAGGGGTCTTCGCGGTCACGCCTCAGGAAAATTCACAGTTTCGGGATGTCGCACCGACACTCCACGATCTTCGAGACGGAACGGGTTCTGCAGGCCCTGCGTGTCAAGGCATGTCATGATGACAAGTCCCCAAGAAGGGGTTACAGAACTGCAAACGGCTGTGTGTCCTTGAGCGGCACCTGCTTCGATTGCCATGGCGCCGGTACCTTGATGCCGCATTCACGCTGCAGTTCTCCTCTATCGTCATCAAAGCACGATTTCTACCGAAGACCTTCGAAGACACCACAGTGCAATTGTCGTGGAGCTCCAAATTGGCGCCCTTGGCGGTACAAGTGGAGTGCCACCGTGCCCTGGGATACACGAGGGCCAAGGAAGAAATGCACCGATTCTTGGTAGAATCCGGACGCCGTCTCCACGAATCTGCGTGACTGGTACAACGACACGCACTGCACCGCCATGCACATGGGAGGGTCTTGGAATCCAACTACGTGCATCCCTGCACAGTAAGGAAAAGCTGGCGTACTTCGCATGGATGCGTACACGACAACAGAGGTGCAAGTCGGTACAGACTCAAGAATGCGCCGCCCGCTTCCACCTGTCTGTACATCACGTGGCTCAGTTGGAACGGGCGACACGCGCCCCCTGGCCGGCCAGTATGATGCCGACACGCACGCCCTATCCAGGTGGAGGCATAAACGGCCCAGACTCCACCAGGCCCCCCCCCCCCCCAAAAAAAAGTGGCCAGGCTTCGCGGCACGTGCTACACTCGACCCCCCAGAGGATATGCCACCCATGGAAATTCCCTTAGAAGACTGGGGGAATGCCATAAGCCTGACTGGATTGTGACCACCTAGCTGATCTGCTACAGACATCTCCATGACTTGGGACCGACAGGGGTGCCACTAGCTGCCGGATACGTTCCAACCGCCACCCAACTTTAGCTGGGTGAAGGAACAGGGGCGCCCGAGGGATTGACCCTCAACCTATCCTGGTGGCGATCTTTTGCTCTGCTCTGTGTATGCACAGCGGACACTTCGTGGAACAATCGTTTCGGGTTAAAAAAAAAGTAGCCGTGAGTGCCTGGCCGGGCGAAATGGTCAAAAGCCCAGGTTGTGCGCGCACACGCCGCGTTAGGTGCTCGCCCTAATGCTGGTTTAGGATTATGTTCCAAGGTAAAAATGCAGTGTGACGTAAAAAGGCCACACATGGAAGAAAAGATCAAAAAATTATGGTGCTCTATGCGCAACTTCATCCTCACAAGTGTGAGGGTCAATAAATTCCGCGCAATACCTCTCATGGTACGATCTGCGAACGGGTGAGTTGTGTTTGTGACCACACACAGCACAGCCGATTCGTTGGCGAGCCGGTGGCAACAAGCAAGGAGGGCCAACGTGTCTGCATGGTGTGTCACATGGACGTACAAGTGAAGGAAACGTTTCAACACATGGCATATCATTTTGGTCGAGGGGAGATCCCAATTGCCGCCCTGTGGGAAGCCTTGCTGCTCGCCATTCACATGGCATAGCAGTTAATTAGGTTGGCCTGGTCCCCATCACACCAGGGCAATCTAGGCAATGAAAGGGCGGACACCCCAGCCGAGAAGGGGAGGCAAGACCGCCCTCTCCTCAGGTATCCTTCTGCATACAAACAGGAGATGTCCCACACACAAAGCCCGGCAGCCCCAGTCCAGAGGCGTGCACGACTATTTTTTGACTGCGATTCCGATATGGAAACGGCCGTGGCCATGACCCTATTCAACACTCCTTCTCAGGCCAGCTCAGACGACCAGGAAACGGATGATTTTCCAACACCACACTCTGTGGTGTGTTCGCCGTTGCGTTCTCCCACACCTTATGCCACCCCCTCCCCCTTGGTGGTTTGGAGGGCGTTGGGAGTGGAACCGATGTCCAACACTTGCCTTCCTTATGGGGATAAAGAGGCCTTGTCGCCGACGTCCCAACCAATGTACTTGCGCGCATCAACCCTACCTGACCCTGAGCCTCAAGATTCGGCAGAACGATGCCTCGTTGTCGACTCAGATGATTGCAGCACTAATGCCAGTGATGCTTGTAAAGCCAGGAAGAAGAGACCTAAGCTGAAGAGTCGACGGTCTTCGCCATACCTCCCAGCTACGCTCCCACCACACCCACTATGGCTCACTCTTGTGAGACACAATGCGGTGCCTACTCTTTTCCATTGCTCTTAAATTGTTACAACCATTTTTGCATGTGTCATGTCACGGAAGCACACCCCTACGTCATGACGCGCGGAGGACGGCACACAAATCGTAGGAGAGGGCAACAGCCTGGACGGCAGACACCGCCCAGACTGCCTACACCACAAGAAACACGCCAGCGATTCAAAGTGCAAGCACTCAAAAAACCGCAGGAGGTTGAAGATGAGGGCTTGGGGTTCCTCAACTTCACCCCATGACGCCTTCCGGTAGCGTCGAAACCAACCAGTTCGGATCAGCCTACGGATCCAGGGACCATCCCGCATGATGGTCGAAATCGTAACAACGCTCGGCACACCAGAACCAATGTCGCATCAGGAGTTGTTTTCGCTGATGGTCGCCATGTGCCATGTACTGGTTGCTAAAAGAGCGTGCTTGTGAAAATATGCGCATCAGGTGGATCCGAAAAAGAGAAGACCAGATGCACATCTTCAATTGGGAGGCTATTTTGATGGTACCCACTGCATCAGGGCGCCGGCCAGTGCGCACCTCAGCCGGCATGTCCGGGGATTATTTTTACATCTGGTTTGCAGGGATGACAGAAGTGGTGAGGCACTTTCAACAGACATTATTCCATACAAGTGACCCCATTTCGGGGGATGTGACATTTTCTGTACACATTGTTATTGACTCTCCCATCAGTTAGGCGGTATTAGTGAAAAAAGCCGCGTGTTTGTCACGGGCACAGCTCAGGGTGTCTTATCACCGAGAGCAGATGTACGTGTATTGCTAGGCAGATGAGAGCATGATGAGAGCATTGCTTTTCAGGGCCTGCCTTCGCGGGCCCTATCTGTTGTTTGACTCTTTAGGTTTAGCAAGGGCACACGGGGACAAGTAGGGGGAAGTAGCAGAACCGAAGAGATCGTTGGCAGAGTGGGCCGCCACAAAGCCAGCACTTATGCACCTCTGACTGCACATACTGACCTCCAAGAACCTCCTGAACACTGCAATGGCTAGGATCCCAGCTTTGAGGGGCTGAGGGGAGCGTTTGAAAACCTCGAATGAGACCAATTGCCGCGGCACCACCATGTGGTTTCTGTGGAAACACTGATGGGCGTTGCCACATTATAATGAACCAGGTGAAGACCGCCAAAGCACATTTTCAGCCAACTGTTGCATCTTGTTCCCATGGATGCTTCGTGAAGCATAATATGGCATCATTGTGTAAAGCAGTTGTACACAACGAGCTAATCAAGTGCCCCGTACTAAGATGTCCTGATAAGATGTCCTTGGTGTTCCAATACAACATCGAGCAGCACATGAAGGTGGATGAAGACCACTCCAATTTTGAAGCCTCTCCCTCGGAGCAAGAAGTGTGGCGGCTCTCCCCGGCTGAGCAATGCGCTTTGGAGGTAGGGAAAACCGCCAACAATGCAACCCAAAACGTAGCACAGGCTGCCAAAAGGCAGAAGGACGCGAAAACTAGCAAAAAAACTCCGCGTCGAAGTTGCAATGGGAGGCAGTGGCCATAGCTGCTCAGGCCAAAGAGGATGCATGCCGGCAACAGGCGTTGCGCCTAGGCGACCAAGACATGGCCAATCTTGATTATGATCCACGCAGCGGATCAGAGGCCTCAAATTCTGATGAAGAGAAAGTGGGCAGTAGCTCGGGTGCCTCTGATGCCTCAGACTCCGACTCCTCCAACTCAAGCTCCAGCACATCCTCATCATCCAGCTCCCCATCAAGCTCTAGTGCTGCAGCGGTAATTGCTGGTACCTCAAAGAAAAAGTGCACCACAAAGAAGGCCTACCCGGCTAAACGTAAGCCTTCCGTTGAAGATAAAGCTCGAAAGAAGACAAAGGCCATGTAATTTGGAAGGGATTCCCACTGAAGTCTTGTGAGCTAATTTGGATCTCCATTGTGCGAACCGGCTTGGATCTCCATTGTGTGGACCGGCTTGAACCTCCATTGTGTGAACCGGCTTGGATCTCCAGTGTGTGAACCGGCTTGGATCTCTATTGTGTGAACCTGCTTGGATCTCCATTGTGTGAACCGGCTTTGGATCTCCGTTGTGTGAACCTGCTTGGATCTCCATTGTCAGATTGTGTGAACCGGCTTTGGATCTCCGTTGTGTGAACCGGCTTGGATCTCCATTGTGTGTCCCAGCTTGGATCTCCAAGGCATGTCATTGTGGGGCAGGTGCCATCCCTTGGCACCATGGTTGTGACGTGTCCATGGTTTGATGGAGTGAAGTGAAACGGCCGGGTGGAAAGATGGGCGTCGTGGGGTCCACAACGGACATGCGGCACCCGTTGAACGGCCAGGACGAGCCATCGGAACCACGCGGGGTCCATCACCTAGGACAATGGGGCAATGGACATGTACACAATGGCAAGGAAACCGGAACGGCCGGGTGGGAAGATTGACATCGTGGGTTCCACAGTAGACTTGCAGTACCTACTGAACGGCCATGACGGGCGATTGTACCCACGCGGGGTCCACCGGTTCGAAGCATGCCATGGACAAGGGGCCACCGTCTCCAGGAATATGCAGCATAGGAGTCCATATCCCCAACTCGAGGGGCCATCCGGAAGTGTGGGTGTTCATATCCCCAAGTCAAGGGGCCACCCGGAAGCATGGGAATTCATATCACCAACTCCAAGGGCCACCCATAATGATGGGAGTCCATCTCACCAACTTGCGGGGCTACGCTAGAGCATGGGACTAGCCCCTTGTGTGGGGATATGGACCCCCCCCCCGCCTCCATGTGGCCCTCCACGTCGGGGATATGCACTCCCATACTCTTGTGTGGCCCCTCGAGTTCGGGATATGGACTTGCATTTTTCCGGGTGGACTCCCATGCTTTGCGGTGGTTGGGGTTATGGACTCTCACCCTCTTGTCTGGCCCTTCGAGTTGGTGATATGGGCTCGCACGCTTTTATGTGGCCCTTGGATTTGGGGATATGAATCCCCCCGCTTGCGTGTGGCCCCACGACTTCGGGGTATTGACTCCCACGCTTCCGGGTGGCCCCTCGAGTTGGGGATACGGACTCCCATGCTTCCGTGTGTCCCCTTGAATTGGGGATAGGGACTCCCACGCTTCCGTGTGGCCCCTCGAGTTGGGGACATGGACGCATATGCTTTGGGTTGGCCCCGCGAGTTGGGGATATGGACTCCTGTGCTTCCATGATCACCCTCGAAATGGCGATATGGACTCCCACGCTTGTGTGTGGCCCCTCGAGTTGGGGAAATGGACTCCCATGCTTCCATGTGGCCCCTCGAGTTGGGGATTTGGACTCTCATGGTATGTGTGGCCCCTGGAAATAGGGATATGAATCCCCGGGCTTGCGTGTGGCCCCACGACTTCGGGATATGGACTCCCACGCTTCTGGGTGGCCCCTGGAGTTGGGGACAGGCACTTGAATGCTTCCGTGTGGCCCCTCAAGTTGGGGATATGGATGCCCATGCTTCCGTGTGGCCCCTCGAGTTGGGGAAATGGACTCCCATGCTTCCATGTGGCCCCTCGAGTTGGGGATTTGGACTGCTACAGTTATGTGTGGCCCCTGGAAATGGGGATATGAATCCCCACGCTTGCGTGTGGCCCCACAACTTCGGGATATGGACTGCCACGCTTCTGGGTGGCCCTGGAGCCGGGGATATGCACTCCAATGCTTCCGTGTGGCCCCTCAAGTTGGGAATATGGACGCCCACACCTCCGTGTGGCCCCTCAAGTGGGGGATATGGACGCCCACACTTCCGTGTGGCCCCTCAAGTTGGGGATATGGACGCCCACACTTCCGGCCGGCCCCTCAATTTGGGGATATGGACTCCCATGGTTTGGGATGGACCCTGAGTTGGGGACATGGAATCTCATGCTGCCGTGTGTCCCCTTGAATTGGGTATTGGGTCCCATGCTTGTGTGCAGCTCCTCGAGTTGGGGATATAGACACCCATGCTTCGGTGTGGCCCCTGGAGTTGGGGATACGGGTAGCAGTCATTGAATGCACCGGCAAGTGGCACGCCTGCAGTGGTACACGTGTTTGCCAAGCCTGTGAAGGGCGCGTGTTCCGATTCGTCGAATGCCCTTGCCCATGGGGTGGTATGCCCCACGCTTCCGGGTGGCCCCTCAAGTTGGGGATATGGACTCCCATGCTTTGGGATGGCCCCTCGAGTTGTGGATATGGAATCTCACTCCCTGTGTCCCTTTGAATTGGGGATACGGACTCCCACGCTTCCATGTAGCCCCTCGAGTTGGGGCGATGGACAGCCATGCTTTCGTGTGGCCCCTCGATTTGGGGATATGGACTACCACGCTTCCGGGTGGGTCCTCGAGTTGGGGATATGGACATGCATGCTTCCGGGTTGGTCACCGAGTTGGGGATATGGACTCCCACGCTTCGGTGTCACCCCTCAAGTTGGGGATATGCACTCCCACACTTTCGTATGGCCCCTCGAGTTTGGGATGTGGACACCCATGCTTCCTTGTGGCCCCTCGAGTTGAGGATACCGACGCGCATGCTTCGCGGTGGCTCCAGGAGTAGGGGATATGGACTCCCACGCTTCCGTGTGGCCCCTCAAGCTGGGGATATGGCCTCTCATGCTTCCGTTTGGCCCCTCGAATTGGGGATATGGGCTCCCACGCTTCTGTGTGGCCCTTGAGTTGGGGATATGGACACCCACGCTTCCATGTGGCGGCACGAGTTGGGGATATGGACTCCCACGCTTTTGTGTGGCCGCTCAAGTTGGGCACATGGACGCCCATGCTTCTGTGTGGCCCATCCAGTTGAGGACACGGGCGCGCATGCTTCTGTGTGGCCCCTCGAGTTGGGGATATGGGCTCCCACGCTTCTGTGTGGCCCCCGAGTTCGGCATATGGACACCCACGCTTCCCTGTGGCCCCTCGAGTTGGGGATATGGACTCCCATGCTTTTGTGTGGCCGATCGAGTTGGGCACATGGACACCCATGCCGCGTGGCCCCTTGAGTTGAGGACACAGACGCGCAAGCTTCGCGGTGGCTCCTCGAGTTGGGGATATGGACTCCCACGCTTCCGTGTGGCCCCTCAAGCTGGGGATATGGCCTCTCATGCTTCCATTTGGCCCCTCGGGTTGGGGATATGGGCCCCCACGCTTTTGTGTGGCCCCCACTTCCCTGTGGCGGCTCGAGTCGGGGATATGGACTCCCACACTTTTGTGTGGCCGCTCGAGTTGGGCACATGGACACCCATGCTTTCGTGTGGCCCATCCAGTTGAGGACACGGACGCGCATGCTTCTGTGTGGCCCCTCCAGTTGGGAATATCGACTGCCACGCTTCCGTGTGGCCCCTCAAGCTAGGGATATGGCCTCTCATGCTTCCGTTTGGCCCCTCAAATTGGGGATATGGACTCCCACGCTTCCGTGTGGCCCCTCGAGTTGAGGATACGGACACGCATGCTTCGCGGTGGCTCCTGGAGTTGGGGATATGGACTCCCATGCTTTCATGTTCACCCTCGAAATGGGGAATGGTGGGGATTCATGGGCCATTATGGGGTTTTATGGGCGTTTTGGGGGAATTATGGGGAACTATAGGGTTTCCCTTGGTACACGCTAGAATACCCAATCTCGTTCTAGCCTAGAACCATCTAGAGCGGCTAGAACGAAAAAAAGAGGGGGACCCCCCCCCCCCCTGCAGGGGGGCGGGGGGGGATGAGGTGTCTAACTTGGACCCCCCTATCCATACTCGGGGGCCCATACTTTTTTTTTTACAATTTCACTGTTTTCACCTGATTTTGGAGTCCAAAATTTTTTCGTTCTAGCGGCGTTCTAGCGGCGTTCGCTAGAACGCCGCTAGAACATTCTAGCCTAGAACACAACTAGAACAAAAACATTCATGCATGTGTCGCATCTAAGGGACACCAAAGTGGGGGTGGGGTGGAGGGGTAATACACATACACTAATAAAAGCCAACACACTTGACGCATGCATAGTCATATGTGCCCCCCCCCCCCCCACACACACACTTTGGCATAGGCATATGCACAACACAACACACAGCACAAGATGTCACGGGGGGGGAGGGTGGGCCAAGAGGTCGAACACAAGCACCGCACAAACACCACCTCAGTGTCAAGCTATCGCCCCCCCCCCCCCCCTCTTTCCATGTTGTGGTCCGGGTTGTGGGGCCCCTGCTTGTTTTGCCTAAGGTTAGGGAGGGTATCCATTTCCTCTTTGCAGGTGTGCTGGTTTTTTTTATTGCAATGTGGATGTCAAGAAGTGGGTACACAGTGACACCAAGAGGTAGGTGTGTTACTCCTTCCCTCCTCCCTGCCATGTACACGTGTGTGACCGTGTGTCTGTGGTATGGGGTTGCCTAGTGCACTGCTGTAGCGTCAGGAGCTGTGCTGTGTGGGTCAGCGGTATGCTTTGTCCCCCCTCCTCCCAGGTTCTGCAACCCCCCCCGCCCCCCGTGTGCACTGGTGCTTGGCTTGTTGGTTGGTTGGCTGTTGGTTTTCGGGTTGCTTGATTGGTTGTTGCGTTGGTTGGTTGGTTGTTGGTTGATTGGTTCTGGCACAGCTGAGTTTGGCTGGCTGGTTGGTTGGTTGGTTGGTTTGTTGGTTTGTTGGTTTGTTGTTTGGTTGGTTGTTGGCTAGTTGCTGGGGTGTATGTGTGTGTATTGTCTGCATACATGCTGTGTGGTGTTGCTGCACATACAGGCTTACACACAGACACACTGTGCAGCAACACCACACAGCATGTGTGCCGACAATACACACACACACACACCCCAGCAACTAGCCAACAACCAACCAACCAACAAACCAACCAACCAACCAACCAACCACCCCACCAACCAGCCAAACTCAGCTGTGCCAGAACCAATCAACCAACAACCAACCAACCAACCAACGCAACAACCAACCAACCAACCCGAAAACCAACAGCCAACCAACCAACAAGCCAAGCACCAGTGCACACGGGGGGGGGGGGGGGGGGTTGCAGAACCTGGGAGGAGGGGGGACAAAGCATACCGCTGACCCGCACAGCAGCACAGTGCATAACCCAGCTGTGGGGCGGGGGGGGGGGGGGGGGGCAAGGGAGGAGGGATGGTGGGAAGGGGGAACCTGTACACTAGACAACCCCACACCAGAGACACACATGGCAGGGAGGAGGGAAGGAGTGACACACCTACCTCTTGGTGTCACCGTGTACCCACTTCTTGACATCCACATTGCAATAAAAAAAACCAGCACACCTGCAAAGAGGAAATGGATACCCTCCCTAACCTTAAGCACAACCAGCAGGGGCCCCACAACCCAGACCACAACATGGAAAGAGGGGGGGGGGGGCGGGCTGATAGCTTGACACTGAGGGGGTGCATGACACACACACTCATAGCAACCAACACACTTGACGCATGCAGACGCATATGCCCCCCCTAGCATACACACAGTTTTGCAAAAGCATATGCACAACACAACACACAACATACAATGTCAAGGGTGGGGAGGGTGGGTAAGAGGCCAAAAACAATTAATTAATTAAGCACCGCACAAACACCCCCCAACCCAGTGTGATAATTTGTTTTTAAATGTTCTACCTATTCGACCACTCCAGGCTAGAACGATCTGTGTTCTAGGCTACAACCATTCTAGGCTAGAACATCTAGGCTAGAGTGTTCTAGGCTAGAACAAGATTGGGTCTTCTAGCGTGTGCCAGGGGTTCAGGGGCATTTATGTTAGGGTTGTTGCTGATGCTAGTGTCTTTCTTACCCATTTTTTGTTCATCCCCGTAGATATGTGAGATTCCAATTTTCATGTTCTCAACAACGCTTGGTACCTTCGTTTGTCACAAAAGTACAAACCACCTAAGGGAGTTTTTGTCACAACGGCATGTGGCCAGGGTTTATGAAGAAGTAGAACATCAAGTGTCTAAGCAGTATTGAAATTGGCCTCGCTGGTGCTGGGGGCCGTTGTGGTGGAGGATGGATGTCTTACACAGTTGCACGACCTGGTACCACCCAGTCGCAATGAAGCATGTACATCACATTTTACATTGCATGCCACTACTGCTGGTCTTGAAAGTCTTGGTGAGGTGCCCATTGCAGTCCATGTTGTTGTGCGTCCAACTGATGGTTGTGCTGTTGCTTTTGCTTGCGTTGCTGCTGAGCATGAGAATGTGATATCGGAGGCACAAACTGCGTTTCCGGGACCCCAACCAAGTTTTGCTACAGCTCGTATTATTGGTGCACCACACCTTGCTTCTACTCAGGAGGTTGTGCAACTGCAAGGTACCAGCACTCCCACGCTTGTGTGTGGCCCCTCAAGTTCGTGAAACGAACTCCCATGCTTCTGTGTGACCCCTGGAGTTGGTGATATGAACTCTCACAGTTATGTGTGGCCCCTCGATTTGGGGATATGAATCCCCACATTTGCGTGTGGCCCCACGACTTCGGGATATGGACTCCCACGCTTCCGGGTGGCCCCTGGAGTTGGGGATATGGACTCCCACGCTTCTGTGTGGCCCATCGAGTTGGGCACATGGACACCCACGCTTCTGTGTGGCCCCTCGAGTTGGGGGTGTGGACACCCATGTTTCTGGGTGGCTCTTTGAGTTGGGGATATGGATTGCACGCTTCTGTGTGGACCCTGGATTTGGGGATATGGACTCCCACGCTTCTGTTTGGCCCCTCGAATTGGGGATTTGGGCTCCCACGCTTGCGTGTGGCCCCTCGAATTGGGGATTTGGGCTCCCACGCTTGCGTGTGGCCCCTCGAGTAGGGGATATGGACTCCCACGCTTGCGTGTGGCCGCTAGAGTTGGGGATATGGCCTTCCGTGCTTTGTTGTGGCCTCTCGAATTGGGGATTTGGGTTCCCACGTTGTGCTTTGGCCCTCAAGTCAGATATGGTTTTCCACGTTCTTGTGTGACCCGGTGTGTGGAGATTTGGACCCCCATGCCCTAGTGTGGCCCCTCGAGTAGGGGATATGGACACCCATGCTTCCGTGTGGCCCTTCGAGTTTGGGATGTTGACTACCACACATCCGTGTGCACTTTGAGTTGGTGATATGGACCCCAACACTATGGTGTGGCCCCTCTAGTTTGGGATATGGACTCCCATGGTCCCGTGCGGCCCCTTGAGTTGGGGACGTGGACACCCATGCTTCCGTTTGGCCCCTGGTGTTAGAGATAAGGAGCCCCAGGCTTGAGTGTGGCCCCTAGAGTTGGGGATATGGACTCCCATGGTTTCGGGTGGCCCCTCGAGTCGAGGATATGGCCTCTCAGGCTCTGCTATGGCCCCTCTAGTTGGGGATATGGACTCCCACGCTCTGGTGTGGCCCCTCAAGTTGGGGATATGGACTTGCATGCTTGTGGGTGGCCCCTTGAGTTGGGGATATGGACACCCATGCTTCCATGTGGCCCCTTGAGTTGAGGATTTGGGCTCTCATGCCTCCGTGTGGCCCCTTGATTTGGGGATATGAACGCCCACGCTCATGTGTGACCGCTTGAGTTGGGGATACGGACGTGCATGCTTCCGCGTGGCCCCTTGAGATAGGGATATGGACCCCCATGCTTGCGGGTTGCCCCTTGCATTGGGGACATGGACTCCCACACTTGCGTGTGGCCCCTCGAGTTGGGGATATGGACTTCCGTGCTTAGGTGTGGCCTCTCGAATTGGGGATATGGACTCCCACGTTGTGCTGTGGCCCTCAAGTCAGGATGTGGTCTCTAGCATTCTTGTGTGACCTGTCGAGTTGGGATTTGGACTCGCATGCTGTTGTGTGGCCTCTTGAACTGGGGGTATGGACTTCCACGCTTCCGTCTGGCCCCTCGAGTTTGGGATATGGACTCCCATGCTTCAGTGTGGCCCCTGGAGTTGGGAATGTGGACTCCAATGCTTCAATGCGGCCCATGCATTAGGGGATATGGACTCTCACGCTTCCATGTGGCCCCTCGAGTGGGGGATATGGACGCGTATGCTTCCATGTGGCCCTTGGGTTTTGGGATATGGACTCCCACGCTCTAGTGTGGCCCCTTGAGTTGGGGATATGGACTCGCATGCTTCTGTCTAGCCCCTCGAGTTGGGAACATGGGCTCCCATGCTTCGCTGTGGCCCCGCGAGTTGGGGAGATGGACATCCATACTGCCGTGTTCCCCCCCGAGTTGGGGATATGGACTCCCATGCTTTGGAGTGGCCCCTCGAGTTGGAGATATGGACTGGCACCCTTCCGTCAGTTTGATCTATGTGGATGTTTGTTACGTGTTGCGATGCTTTGTGTTTGTTGTGCAATTATGCATCGTCGCGGGGTATGGCAGGGTTGTCCAAACATTTGAGTGGTGCAACTGCTTTTGTTTTGTAAGTTTTTGGGGGTTAATGGGTAAGAAATGGGGCGTTTTAGGGTCGCTTCCGTCAAAAAACGGGTTTTTTCTTGTAAGGAATGGCGGTATGCCCGGTAAGAATTGGGTTTTTTTCATTAAGGATCTTTGTTTGGAGTTTTGCGTGGTTGTCGAAACGCATGGGTGGTGTTTTGTAATAAGGTTTGGGGTTTTTTTTCGTAAGAAACAGGGGGTTTTGGGTTCGGTAAGAACTGGGGCAGTTTTTGGGTGTTGGGTTGTACTTTTTTGGTAAGAATGGGGTTTTTGCAAGATTTTTTGGGTTGGGGGGTTTTTGGTAAGATTGGGTTTTTTTTTGTGGAATGGGGGCCTTTTTGGTACTGGGTTTTTTTTGGTAAGAATTGGGATTTTCTGTTGGTAATCGTTTTGGGGTGCGGGTTTTTTTTTCGGTAGGGTTGGGGGTTTCTTTGGGAAGAAATGCTTTTTTTGGCATCAGGTTTTTTTTTGTTAAAATTGGGTTCTGTACAAAATCGGGGGTTTTTTGGTTGCGGGGAGGGTACATAATCGGCGGTCTTTTTGGAAAGCTGAGGGGTTTTTTGGGACAAAAAAACGGGTTTTTTTTTGTACATGGTGGGTTTTTTTTTTGATATCCCCCAGACCACTGGTTCTTGGGGGCTGAACACAAAAAAAGAAAGAACTTCATGGATCTTAGAACATAGCATTTGGATTAGTTCTCCACACTTGAAACCAAGTGTTGGGTGCACGTCAGTTCAATAGTTTGGCAACTGCACAGTTTGGGATGTGGAATGTGTGAAGAGAGTAGGTTTTCTTTGGCAGTGTGGTTTCACAGTTGCGTTGAATGGGGTTTTGGCTGGTGCTGAGACCAACCTGGAGCCTTAATCCTTAATTTAACCCTTAAGCGATGCTCTGGGCTTTTGCGCATTTACCGCATGTGTGCAGGCATGTGCTCTGTGGGGCTGGTTGTGTTATTATGTCTTTCCAACTCATCCATTTGCCTTTCAAGTACCCTGGTTGCTGCCGAATGGCTGCTGACAAATACAATGCTTGATTTCGTCACTGGGTGTTGCAGATCAAGCAAGGGTTCAGCATACTTTGCATGCTGGGCTCTGTGCTTGTGTGTTTGGTGTCCTGGTTGGGCTGGCTGTTTGGTTGGCATCCTTTGTAGGTCTGTGGTCCTACTGAGTAAACAATCATCTCAAAGTGGTTGTGACAGTGCGGGCAGTTTTCTTGGGGATTTGCTTCGCCTTCCCAAAGGGTTTGAATCTGCAATGTGTTCTCACGTAAAATGGTCATTTTTATGGGGGAGCGTTAGCGCGCTGGGCGCGCGCCGGGCAACTTTTTTGACCCGTGCCCCACCGGCGACCTTGTAGGGAGTGCACTAAGGGCACGCTGTACAACTATTTAGGTGTCTGGCTGTACTAGAGACTTATATTTTGAGATACTAGGGGCATCATTGTTGCCCCTAGTATAGGTTTTGACCTCTGATTTTGTCTGTTTGTTTGGGGGCCCCCCAGAACGCAGGGGTTGCCCCGCCCCCCCCTTGTCCTTCCCCACCCCTTGTCCTTCCCCAGGGGGGGTTGGGGAACCGTCACTTGCTCAACCCAAAATTTTTCGTTGCACCTCACTGTGTTGTTGTGGCAAAACCACCACCCAAGAGTGCTGCCCAAAGCATTCCAGTGGAAAGTGGTGAGCATGTGCAAGAGTTCAAGGTGAAGTGGAGCAGGATGGAGAAAATTTACACCGAGCTGGTCAAGGAGTAGGTCTCCGTACATTGGCAGCCCTTTGAACGTATCTTATGCTGAATTCTTTCGTTTTATGCTGCAATTTCTGTGCCTGCAAATGTGCGTGCACAGTGGTAGTGGGGTTCCGGGGGGGGGGGGGGGGGGGTTCCGCTCTCTTTTGGGCCCCTGAGATGGCAGGGGTGGGGTAGCCATTTCTGATTTTCTCCCCGCGGCACGGGACCCCAGGAATGCAGGGGTTGCGTAGCAGTTCCGCCCTCTTTTGGGTTGCGGCAGCCACTTCCGATTTTGTTCCCCTTTGTTGGGGTCCCCAACGGTTGAAGCATGCCGCAGAATGCCGCAGCATGCCGCAGCACCTGATTTTGGGGCCTGTTGGTGGGGGTTTTGAAGCATGGAGCAGCATGCCGCAGCATGCTGCAGCACACTGAAAATTCGGCTCAGACCACAATCCTGATATCATCTTTCAGCATCAGGATGGTAGAGAATGATGGTACTCCATTGGTTTGTAGGTCCCTGGTACAATTCCCAGTGTCGTGAGCACGATGTCTTGCAAGCAGAGACTGTCGGGTTCTAGCCTGCCCTATTCCTTCCCGATTTTTTCCTTTTCTTCTTGTGGTGTTGTGCTTTGACAGCCCTTTGTTATCCTTATTTTGTTTTCTGATGTCTACTTTTTTTTTTTAAGAAAGGCAGTAACACCATCAAAGCGGCCTGACCACGGGCGGATATTGTTCGTGGCGAGCCGAAGTTCATGGGTGGAAGCCATGTTAGTGTACCACAAATGGGGTGCTGTACTTTTTTTTTTTAGATGCGGTTTATTTTTTTTTTTAAGAGGTTGTATTTTTTTTAGCAAAAAAATAATCGTCACTAAAAAAAATATTCTGCGCTAAAGAATATTCCGCGCTAAAAAAAAATACACAGACATTTTATTCTGCGTGCAGAATTTTTTAGCGCAACTGCCGCAAATTCTATTGCCTTCGGCAAGTCCATTTCGCAGAGAATCTCCTCCAAGAAAAGCACACACAGGGGGCACCTTTAAGCGCAGTGCGCGTGCAGTGCGCACGCAGTGTAACTATTGGGGTGTGTGGCCGTAGTAGGAATCCATACTTTGTGGTACTTTGGGCATCATTGTTGTTTGGTAGTAGGTTTTGATGCATGGGGGATCTGGCATTTTTGGATGTTCACCCTGCTTCACCCATTTCTTTTTTTTTGCACACATTTTTTGCCCATTTCCACCATCTACTCTTCTTCTCGGTTGATTGATATGGTGATGCATTTTGAGGGTGCTTGTTACAGGACATCATGCTTCCCTCCTCATTTATGAGGCCCCTTTTCTCCACGCATCTCAGTATTGGGGATAGGGTGTTCTACACCCGCACCAATGGCCTGCGACTTCCCGCCATGGTGGTTGGGATGGCTGATGACGGACTCCTCCAGTTGGAATACTACCAAGATGGGTTGAGAGCGCTGAATTGGCAATGCCAGATGGAGTCCATCTCTTTTGCCATCCCAAGTTGAGACTCGCCACCTGATTGCCCTCCATCTCCGCTGCCCAACACACAGTCAACTTCCCCCCCAAAGGTCCCTAGTCTTTCACCATGCCACAAGAACCGGGAAGGTCCCCCTCAAGGTCCCCTCCATTTCAGCTTGGGTCGCCTAATTCTAAGGGTGTTTCGAAGGGGCGTGCTTAGGGGCTCTTCGGGGGGCACATAGTTCAAAAGTAGTGCGCATTGCGCGCGCAGTGGGCGCGCAGTGCGAGTATTCCCCCACAGTGTAGGGAAAAAACGGCACAAATATGGCGTAAAAGGTGCTTTACATATTTTGGATGGCCGTTTTAACGGATCACTTCATCAGAAAAATAAGTTTCGAAAACTTCGATTTTTGTGCTGCCCAGCGTGAAAAAGTGCACAAGCAGGTTTTGTACCCATCCTTTGGGAGCCCCCCCACCCCCACGCGCTCAATACCCAAAGAGGGTGAAAACCATGTAAATACGGCACAAAACATGCCTTACATAGCTCGGATGGTCGTTTTAGGTGATCATGGGATCACAAAAATAAGTTTCGAAAACATTAATTTTTGAGCTGTCCGAGGTGAAACAGTGCATCAGCAGGTGGTGTACCCATCCTTTGCAAGCCCCCCCCCCCCCCTTGACCTAATACCGAAATAGGTTGAAAAACACGTAAATACGGCTTAAAACATGCTTCACATAGCTTGTATGGTCATATTGTGTGGTCACAATATCATAAAAACTAGTTTCCAAAACCTGGATAATATCAGCAGCCCACGGTGAAAACCTGCATGAGCACGCAGTAAGAAAAAGTCACTGCCATGTCTTTCTTGGAGGTCTTGATCCAGGCCAAGCCCCCCCTAAAACCCTTTTCTTGATGGTGAGACTTACTTAAGCATTCTAATCTCTCTTTTAAAGCTTAAAGTACACTTTCTCAAAGTAAATAGGGTTATAACCCTTGCCCCCCATGAAGTTCACCCCTACCACTCAACTGAGCGGAGGTATCTTCCTTCATGGAGGTTATACCGAAATAAAGTAGGCATTTCATGCCTAAGGCCTTGTAGGTTAAGCCTAGTGGTCGCCCACCTCAAGACCCCTATACTCAACTGATTCTACCACTTTTTGTGGTTCTACTTTTTAACTTTTTTTGAATTCAGTTGCTTGGCCAAGTCATATTCTATGTCTGGCCTAACTCCTCAGCCCCACATTCCTAACGAACACCATTTCATCCAAAAGACTGCACATGAATTGCTTGATGCTAACTTGGGGGCTAGAGTCATGCCAGTTTTACTTAAAAATCATTTGTTTTAACCATTTGTGATTGAGTCTTTGTACTTGTGCCTGCTTTGTCTATCTGCAGCCCTTCTGTGATACACTGGATTTCAAAAACTATTCATTGATTCGATCCACATCCTGTTCTTGCTCTACTTGCTGCTTTGGTTTGGTTTTCCAACACCAAAACCTGCAGGATTTCATCAAAACTATTAGGGCACTAATCAAGGACATCTCTCCGGTAGCGGAGGCAACACTTGAGATCCTTTCGAACCGACTCGGAGAAGTTCACAAGCCAAACCCAGCAAACAATATGTCCACACCATCAGTACAATTGTCCGCTAGGACTTGGCCAATTCAGAGTGTACAAGTACAACTGGGCAGCAGTGGGCCCATCTCAATGAGTGAGCCCAAGCTCAGAGTTGCATCTGGGTCTCAACAAGATCGAGTTCACGGAAGGGCGGAACAAGAAACGCCCAGAGAAATACCAATACCCTTAACCACTGAGGCCTTAACGGCCCGTGATGACAGCCTGCAGCACCTTCGCCGAAGAGTTGCTGTCTCCATCTCCCGTTCAGCCTGCCCTGCATCTTCGTCTGCGGCAGTTGGAGGCTCTGAGGAACAAGACGAAGTGAGAAGGAGAATGGACGAGTACCTGCTCCATGAAGAGTACTACAAGTCCGTCCCAGGGGAAGATGGAGAGGAACCACTCGAAGCCTTGGGATCCCCACCACATACGGACATGGGTTCCTACCTTTACTGCGGCCCACCTACGGACCTGGCCGACACTGTGTCTCTACCCAGGCGACCGAGAGGGCCAGCATGCTGTCCAGAGCTGCCAACCACTAGCACGAACCCTGAAGTGTGTCCAGCTTATGTGAAGGATTCCCATCTCCCAGAGCTAACTTATGGTGCCCTGGACCGTACGGCCGAACTACTGGCCAAACGATTGTCTGGGTCCGAAGATCCAGATGTGACATCCCTGTGTGAGGCTATCAAGGCAAAATTGGGTATCACTGAGCCCTTACCCAAGCCAGCGCTGGCCACACCCTCTCCCAGATTGAGCACTCTTGCTGAAGATCTCAAACGATCAAGGGGTTCCGGGGGGAAACGGGACCGCCCCCCCCCCCCCCCCAAGCAAACCAGACGGAGCACGGAACTGAGGCAGAACAGGCGGAGGGGCACGGACCGCGTGGAACGGCCCTACCAGCGCCGATCGGGAGGAACGCGCGAGGTGCACGCGCCACACCAACCAGGGGAGGGGGGGGGGCGCTGACGCCGCGGGAGCGCGAGCGCACACACACGCAAAGGACACGCGGGGAAAACCAAAAGGGCAACCGGACCGAGCCCGCGGAACGCACAGACCGCATGGAATGGCGTGGCAGCGAGCGAGCATAAGGGACACCCGGACGGGACGGCCCGCCACACACAGCGCGGACAACGCGGGGCGGGAAGGGGGACACGGGGAAGACACGACACCAGGCACCGGCCCTAGCCCCCCGAACCGGCCGCGAGCGCCGCGCACACACGAGCAAGGCACTGCACCCGCCAAGGCAGTAGTGGCGCGCCGCGCCACGCACCAGCCCCAAGGCTGGGCAGCCTCCGCGCCAGCCCACGGGGGTCCCGCTGGTGACAAGCAGGTAGCACGGGCCCGGCGGCGCCGGCGCCCCGGGCCACCACGCATCAGGGGGGCGACGCGGTGGGTAAGCGCCTGCAGCTACGGCTGCTAAGTGATGCACTGACCGGGGAGTGGCGAAATGGGGAAGCCGGGGAGGGACAGGGCTCCGAGCCCCGTGAACCCGGGGGACTCCGCCACCAGGCGGGAGGTGTGTCATGAAGGGCCCCCCACTAGGTCCCGGTGGGGAGGATAACACCTGGCCTGACCAGGTGGCCCCCCGGGGCCGAAAGGCGTCTAGTACCCGCAAAATCAAACCTCAAACCTCAAACCTCTTGCCGAAGATCTCAAACGATCAAGGGTGTCCAGGTTGCTACCCAAGGTCACTTGCCCCAACCCTTTTCATCCCTGTACCAGGACAATCCCCATCGCTGAGCTACAGGACGTGCCCGTGACAGAGACTGAGAAAAAGCGGTTAACAGCTCTGGCATCCCTCGCTGGCGTACCCCCCCCCCCCCTTCAGGCCTAACCCCTGGGGGTGGGAAGAGTGGCAAACCAATTGCCCAGGTTAACATCCAGCTGGAATTGCCAGAGTTCGACCCGAAAAACCTGCCCGAATGGGCAGAGGAATTTGCCGAGTTTCTTTTGCTTACCGGCCAATCTCATGTGGATGTGGCCACTAAATGTTCTCTTTTGAAACGCTCATGCACAAAGAAATTTTTGCAAAAACAGGTGTAGCAGATTGTGAAAACTTGTTCAACATGGGCCGAGGTTCTCCAAACGCTGGAGAAAAATTTCGTGGTCTATGAAACTGACCTCAGTGTACGCACACAGATTGAGGAGCTTCCTATGCTCCCTGAATTTTCTTTTGCTGCGCGAGTCGGTGGATATGTGTGCGACTTGGAGTATCTGTTCTCACGAGTGAACGTGGGTTCCTATGGAGCCACAGAACCCCATCTGTGGCTCATGAGTAAAACCGCTACACGTACTTGGGAAGATTGCCGCACTACCTCAGAGAGGAAGAGTCGGACCCACACGTACGATGACCTTGTGGACCTGCTGATCCAGCTGGCCCTTGAGAGGGAGAATGACTCCCAAATGGAGAAATTTCTCAAGAGACACCTGGGTCGAGGTGGCACCCCTACCCCTGAACGTGGCGAAGGAAAAGGGCCTAAAAATCCCACTAACGCCAACAAGGGTGGTGGTAAAGGGGGGGGTAACCTGCGTGCCATGAATGAGTCTAAACCTGAAACAGGTACACCCCCACTCTTCTACTGTAAGCCTGTCAATGGCAAGGGAGGACCCTGTTATGCCCCTGACTGCGACCATCGCAGTGGTTGTATTGTGCAACTGAAACGACAGCAGCACCCTAAAGATGGGAAAACAGTGACCAGTCAGGACCATTTCAGGTGTACCATCACCTGTGGTTACTGTGGCAAATGTGGTCACTACGAGGACGAATGTCACATAAAAAAACCTGAGAGTGACAAACACAAACGGCAGGAGGCTGAACGCCAGAAAGCCCAAACACCCTCTAGATCTCCCCAGAGTGGGGATAAGGGTGGTAAAGCAGGAGGCGAAGGGGGTGGCAAGGGTGGAAACCCCAATCCCCAGAGGCACTCATCGGCGCCCGCTATTTCTCCCTCTCCTGCCGATGTACACCCCAAGAAGCGCCCACAGGGGCATAACGCCTCCCCTGAGGGGTCTAACTCCAAGAAGAGACGACTGGCCTGGATGGCCAAGTCCCTCATGGCTGCAGGGGTTGATGTGAAATACCCTGCTGAGGAGTAGGGTGGCGGCTCTGAAGAGGAGGACTTGGTTTTCTGGATCCCCGTGAAAATCAGGGATCAAGTTTTTCGAGCAGTGCTTGACACCGGCGCAACACTCTCTATAGTGGCCCGGCGCCTGCTAAAGACTTTCAAGAAAACTAAGACAGTGGCCATAAGAGTAGGGGAAGGGCGTACCATCCATTCCTTTTGGGGGTGTCGATGTGACTATTTGTCTTGGCGACGAAACTGTGACCCAACACTGCAGAGTGTTGGACACTGACGCCTTTGACATCGTCATTAGCACCAGCTTCCTACGAAGAAACACCCAGGTAAAAATGTTGTCTCTCCAACACCCTATTCTCTGCACTGCGACTTTGGCAGTGGGCTCTTCTCCGTACCTTTGGAGCTGTCAAGACGAAAAGAGTCTGGGCTGCGCTACGCAGCCAAGACTATCTATCGTACTAAAAACTACCAAATAGCCCGTCACGTTCTTGAAAATGGACTGGAGGCCCTTCAGGTATCCCTGGATGAGATCCAGGTGGTATTGTTCGCGAGCCAACAACAGCACATCATGCAGTTGTATTGCTCGAAATATTTGAATAACGCTTTCCGTTTCTTCTGGAAAGCAATGGGCCTAGCGTATGCTAATCCTCCCTTCTCCCTGCTCGCGAAGGTTCTAACCAAAATCACTTATGAGGGAGGAAGGGTTGTCATGTGCATCCTTGACTGGGGTTGTTCAGGTGAACAAGGTTGTTGGCGTCGGCTGCCGGACCGAATGACTGTGGGAACAGTGCAACTCCCCGACGGTCCCATTTATAAAATTAGGTCTCAAATTCGTGAGTTGACTTGTGAAGCATGGAATGTGTATATCCGGAGGGGTTCGGGAGCCAATGTTGGGTATTCTTGGGCATGGACCTTTGGTCTCTATCACCCCTGTATATTACTTTCCGGTTTGACCCATGCATGGAGCATTTGAACATTTGCCGCATGCATTTTTGAGTATATAATTGAATTTTGGGCATTATGGTGTGATTTGCTCAATTTTGCTATGTTGTGAGGTCATCCTCATGGGGCAATTCTCCAAGCCCAATCGACTCCAAGTCCAACCAAAGTTATGTCAGGGTAGGGCATGGTCCTGAGTGCCACGCTAGGCCATGACACGCCACCTCCCCTATTGGGCTAGGGTTTGGAGGCTTGGGAGTGAACACATTTTTGGGGTTTGTGTAGTGACTTTTGACACATGGCATTTAGCCATCTTATTTGACTTGGTTCAGGGCATCATGTTGGCGAGTCAAGGGAAGGTCCTGAGTCCAGGGAATGAGGGGTCTATGGCTGTGATTGTGTATGTTTCCATCTTTCCCCAGCTTTGCTTGATTTGTGTTCATATGCCAATTTCAGGGCTTCTTTTTCCATTATTCTATTGGTGCAATTCTCTGTACATGCCCAACGCCCGTGTCTCCGTGTGCACCGTGAGACGACCGGCGTGTTGAGAGGAGTTGTTGAGTGTCAACGCGGGACCTCAAACACCCTTGGAAGCAGATCAGTGTGGATTATTTGGATTGGAGGTATTGTACTTGGGAGTTGGTTATTGCAAGGGATCAGGATTTGTGTGAAGGAGCCGTATTTTACTATTTTTTGTGGGAAATTGTGCAGGATAGGGCAAGATCATGCAGAACCTGGTGAGAAGCAAGACCATAGGAGTGACAGGAAATGGTGGGAGGGGTACAGCAGGGGCCGGTCTTGGTAGGGACCCTCTTTACATCCACAAAGTCCGGAAGGCCATCCACAGTCTCCGGCAACACAAAATCCCAGGCTACGACGGCCTCCCTGTGGAGGCATATTACCACCTTCCCGCCCACCTCCTCTGCATCCTCGCCCACCGCCTCTGGGACATCGTCACGGGGCAGACCTTCCTGCCACCAGACTGGGCAAACGTTGTCCGCCCCCTCTACAAAAAAGGGGACTGGGCAAACCTGGACAACTGGCGCCCCATAGTCTGTGCAGTCACGGAGGTCAAAATCATCTGGACCATCCTCCTACGCCGCATCTGCCCCCACCTGGACCCCCACATACCAGCCAGCCTCTGGGGGGCCATCCCAGGCCGGTCCCCACACGAGGCGATCTTCCTCCAGGACACCATCGCCGACTCGGACCCGGTAGACCTCATCATCGCCTTCCTAGACGTCAAAGGAGCCTTCCCGAACACCCCCTGGCTCCTTCTAGAAGCGGTGTGGAAACGCCTAGGCCTCCCCTTCTGCAACTTCGCCTCCGGCTACATCCGCACCCGCAAATACACGGTCCGCACTGGAGCAGGCCTCACCCCCTTCCTGGAGCCAGGCAGCGGGGTCCCCCAAGGAGGAGCAGAAGGCCCCTTCCTGTACCTTCTCGTGACGCTCCCCCTGGCCCTTGCAATCAAGCAGGATTACCCGGCCTACGCACCCTACCCCCTCCTCTCCCCCCTGGTGGGCTTCGCGGACGACACCAACCTCACGGTCGCACACACCCCACACGAACCCCATGCCCCGGACCCCGGACCAATGGTCACCCAACAGGCCAATGACTTACTGGACGTGACTGTCTCCTACCTCTCCCACATCAACCTCATCGTCCACCCCACAAAGTCAGTGGCCATGATCAAGGGGTCTGCCACACCCCCCACCCTAGGGCCAAAAGGCCCCCCCATGCAAGTCGTGACAACCACCACCCACCTGGGGGTAATCCAGGCCGCGAACCCTGAGAACGCCACCCTTCCTCCCAAGTTGCAATCACACCTCGCCCATCTCCCCAGATACGCGTCCTCGACCACCAAGGCCCTGTCCCTGTCCCACCAGAGCCTGGCGTACTACGTCACCGGGGTCTTGAACGCCTCCATAGGCTTCCAAGCACTCCACCTGACACACCCCACCACCGCCCTCCGGCCGGCCACACGCGCCGTGACCAAGGCATGGGCAGCACACGGGGGCTGGCCCACCTCCATACCCACCTGCGCCATCCGAGCGAAATGGCCACACTATGGGGACGCCATAGGGGACGAGGTGAAAGCGGCCTACACCAGACACACGTCCTCCTCCTTCACCGCATGACCCACAACCACTCACCGGAGGTCCGCGAGGTCACCACAATCCGCCTCCAACCCGCACAGCGGGCCTGCAACACATGCCCGCGCTGGGTACTCCACCAGACCGGCATGCCCACCGACATGAACACGCGCCTGTGGAACCACCTGCAGCTTCTCCTCCCATCCCTACACCACGCCATACTCACCAAACACACGTGCCCAGAGGAAGGGCCTCTAGCGGTCCTCTGCGGGGACCTGCACCATTTCCCCAAGGGCACCATCCACACCATAGACCTTGTCGGGGCCTTCATCACCGTAGTATACGTCACCCCCCCCCAAATGCGGGTCCTGCACCACAGCGGGGCACACCACACCCCCTTTCTACTGCTTCCCGAATGGCCTCAATAGCGCCTCTTCCACCAGTACCTGACGCAGACGGCGCGAGCAGCGGGACACACTCTGCCGAGAAGCAAAGACATGCGAGCGGCCTACCAAGATTTCAAAAAGCAACACCCCCGACCCATCCCCGCGACACCGCCCTACGCACCCACCGTCTCGAAACACGAACCCGTCCCGCCGGTGACGGACCCAGTCCCACCACTAACCCTAATACTGGCCCCGAATGAAGCCAAACCCACGCAGACCAACGTCATCCACCACGGGGCAAAATGGCGCATACCGAAGCACCACATGACCGCCTGAGACCTACCACGGGTCCCCCATGACTCCCAGAGCATGCCACGCACATGTTGGGCCTGTGCCCCCGAGGCACCAACGACACCATGGCCCGTACTACACCTCATAGCACGCCACCACACCCACCCCACAACCCACCTACCACCACAGGCCTACGCATGGGTAGCCCCATGGTTCCACCGCACCGACACCAACCCCACGGTAGCGTGGAACCCCGACCACGCGCCCAAATGGCTCTTCACCACTACACCCACCGGGCCCCGTCCCGACCCGGCAGGGGTCGCCATCCGTTACAGCATGTACGAACCAGGCAGAACGGGCAAGCACGAGCACCCCTACTATCCGCTCCACCACTCCTGCCACACACCGGAGCACCGAACACAAACCCTCACATGCCACGACCTAAACCGAGACACAGCCTACATCCTCCACTACATCTACTCCTACCTCACACAAGGACAGCCGGAACAGGGACTCATAGCCATGTCACCCCAAGCGAAACACATCATCTCCAAAGGAATAGGGGTGTACGCCACCCCCGTCCTGCAGTCCACAACCCCAGTAGCCCACCTCACCAGGGGCCTCGCCATATACGCCTACCTGCCCATGAACCCATGCCGCCTCCCACAACCATCACCGGCGGACTGGCTCTTCTTCACCGACCCCTCAGGCGAATCCGCCCTCACCCCCATCACCGGGGGGGCCACCCTGCAGCTAACCCACACCGGGGGACACTACCACATGGACCACCACGCGGGCCACACCACCTACGGGGCCTCCTCCCATGGGGAGCTAGGGGCCATGGCCGACGCCATTGCCGAGATCGCGGCCCACCTACCCGCCCACCTCCCGCACATCGTCCGGGTCTGGTTCGTGGTAGACGCCACTGTCGACACACACCTGCTCCTCCGCATAGCAAGGCAACCACTTCCCAAAGCCACCGCGACGAGCCTCGGCACCCAGGCACTGCTGCTCTGGAAAGCCCTTCGCAGCCTTCCCCCCTACATCCAACTCCACATCGTGAAACAAGAGTCCCACAGACACCAATACCGAAATGGTAAGGTCGACAACCAGGCAGTACACCAGCGCACAACGCACCTACCAACCCTCCAAATCCCTGACCTCGGCCGAAGCCACACACACCTCCAACACATACCCCCCGTACCCGAGCCCCATCAGACCCCAGACTGGGTACCAGAGGCCGCCCCCTATTCCTCCCACGATAGAGCATACCACTACCCCAACCCCATCCAACATCTCGCCCGCGTGCTCAGCGACGCAGACAGCCGGGCGCACATCCAGGAGCTCCAGGACAGACTGCAAATCCCCCTCTACCACTCAGCACCGCGCCAAGCAAACGTCCCAGCCAACCTGCAAAAACGACACATCCAGCTCCTCAGGGAGCAACTACCATTCCTCACCAGGGTCGCTAGGTGGCTCGCCCGCAAGAACATCCACATCCCCGAAGAACACACCCGTTGCCCTTGCGACCACACCACCCCGGAGGACTGGGAACACTTCAAGAAATGCCCCCACCATACAGGCAGGGACACGCTAGTGGGCTGGTCCCCGGCGGGAACCCTACGACAACACGAAGGATGGCCAACCCACAGCCACGCACACCAGGCCACAGAACACCTCTTCCGGGATCCCCTGGTCAAAAAATCCACCATGAGAGGTGCGGTGACACAGGCCCTGCACCGACACCTCACCAAACACACGGAAAGCCCCATGGAGGCAGCAGCGCACCTCCAGCTAGAAGCAGTCCGCAGAGCAGGGGCCCAAATGGTACACCGCAAACACCTCCTGTTAACACACGCGGAGCAACTCACCGACCTCACTGCCAGGGAACACATGCAGCGTGTCATCCATTACCATGCCGTGCATGACCCAGACGTCTGCTAACCCACTCTGCGCCCCACACGCGCCCCCCATCTCCATCCGCAGGCCTCCAAGATACCACCACAGCGCCCCGCAGTCCATCTCTTACCCAAGAAGCCACCCGGCACCCCCCAGCCCGGCCGAGCCCAACCAGGGCCAACCATACGTCGACGTAGACGCGCATGACCCCAGCGACCCATCCAGCCCACCCCCCCAGGACCCGGGGCAATCCCCCCTCACACCGGCCACCATCCGCGACCCCGACCTCCTCCAAGCAATCCTCCAAGGCAGGGCCCTGACCACCCCCCTGGGCTGGTACCGCCTACAAGAGGACTGGACCGAGCTCACCGTCAAAGCCCTCCGGGACCTGACCACCCCAGGCAACAGCCTCCGGAGGGGCGCCCCCAACCTACAGCCCCAGGACATGCCCTCCATCCTCCCCGCCGTGGCCACAGCAGAAGCCGTCGCCCACAAGCCCGCCCGCATCACAGCCCAACCCGCGTCCACCACCTCCTCCTCATCCTCAGCCTCATCCACCTCCTCCACCTCATCCTCCGACCCCCCCCTCCCCGCCGCCCTCATCCTCAAGGCCACGGCAAAAGCCAAAGCCGCGGCCGCACGCACTGGCCCCCTGACCCCCACACAGGCGACTCAGGCACCCGGCAACGCACCGGGAAGACCCCCGACCCAACTTCGGCGCCCTCACACCTCCGGACAGAGGTCCTCCTCAACCTGGAACCGGACCCCAACCCCAAACCCGACCCCAAACACAAGCCACCGCCCAAGCGAGCACACACAACACCACAAACGCAACGACACAAACCCAAGCAACACCGCCCTAACCCAAACCCTTAGGGATGCAGGTTCGAATTCGCACGAATTCGGTCGAATTCGAATTCGCCCCGAATTCGCACGAATTGGTGGACCCCCTCGAATTCGAATTCGAACCTAAATTTTTGGAAATTTACTGAAACCACCTAGAAGTTCACCCCTTCCACCCCGGTGGTCCGGTAGGCGGAGGTATCATCCTTCGTGGTGGCCACAAAGGGCCGAAGAAATTCTGAGAAGTAGAAACTCTTGTGCAACCACCAAGAAGTTCACCCCTTCCATGCCGGTGGTCCGGTAGGCGGAGGTATCATCCTTCGTGGTGGCCACATTGGCATATCATCATCGGAGTTTGTTCTTAATTGTGACAAGGGTATGACATCATCGGAGTTTGTTCTTAATTGTGACGTCATCAATGATATTCATGACTAAGAGTGAAAACATTTACAACCTTTGCAAAACCACAAATTTTTTTGGAAAATATCCCATGCATCAAAACTCTTTCATTTTTTTAGAAAATGTTTGTGAAATCGGAACACTACAATGCAAGGAAGGAGGAGACTTTGAATGATGAAGGTCAAGTCATTTCTACCAAGGTCAAGTGGGATTGTAAACATTGTGGTTGGAGTACCCGTGACAATGCCACCAACATGAAAAAACATCTCACCAAGTGTCAAAAGACAAATTCCGAATTAAAAGAATCCATGAAAACTGAGTTGCGGGAAGGCTCCTACAAAAAGCGAGTTCGACCATCCACTTGGGAAGATGAGGCAAAACCGGAGGCTCCCACTTCTGATTTGAATCCGGCTTTGGTGATGGTGAAGAGCAAGAAGGCCTACCACTCCCAAAAACAAAACACCATTTCTGAGTTCAGCGAGAAGGGTTGGTTCGATGCTCCTCTACCACAACCACGACAAAAACTTGTTGATCAAAAACTGGCCACTTGGATTTATGCAACGGGTCAAGATCTAGATATGGTGGACAATGGCTATTTTCAGGACTTCGTGGCTTCGCTGCGCACAACGTATGCACCTCCATCGCGATGGAAAGTGGGTGAGTCGCCTTTGGATTCATGCTACGACCGTGTGGAGGCCGAGGTCAAGGGATACTTCGACAGGGCACCAGTTCTGATTGGGGCATCGGACACTTGGAACGACGTCATGGGAAAATCTGTCACCAACCTGATGCTTCTCACACCGGAACCATTCTTCCTGGACTCTTGGATGTCGGATGAACGGCGAAAAACTGCCACCAATGAAGCTGAAAAACTGATCAGTCGCTTGAAGCCTTTCGAGAAGAAGCTCGTCAGTTTTATCAGCGACACTGAAAATAAAATGAAGGCCGTGCACAAGAAGTTGTATCAAGAATTAACTCCGGAGACTCTACACTGTTTGCTGTGTTTTTTCTGCACTGCACAAGTCCTGAGTTTGCTGCTGGGAGACATTTTTGAGCAGATCGCCTATTTCCATGATGCCCTGGACTTGGCGAAAAAAGTTGTACACTTTCACAAGCAACACACCCTGGTGCACACCCTGTTTGAACGAGTTCGCAAAGATCCTACCTACATTACGCGCCAAAAAGGGGTGATGCGCCTAGTCACCGCTTCTCCTACGCGCTGGGGCGACCAGGTCACTGTGGTGGAGAGCGTCGCGTTCAATCGCCATGCACTGCGCGCAATTCAGCTTGAAGATGCGTGGGCCGATGAAATTCTGAAGCAGGCACATGTGAAGCAAGAGGCACAAGACATGGAAGTGGTCCTGAATTCTGCTACAACCTTTGCACTGCTTGAAACTGTCGTGGCCATTACACGTCCGATCCGATCTGAAATTACGTACTTTGAGGGAGATCAGCCGCTGCTCCAAGAAGTTTGGCCTAGGATGAAGTCGTTGCGAGAAAAGGTCCTCAGCGCAATTCCAGGAAATCTGAAGAGCAAGACGCGAGCGGGAAGAGAGAAGCCATGGAGCGCGAATGAAGAAAGCGTGAGGAAACGGGTGGAGAAACTGTACACAGACCGATGGGATTACATGCATGACGACGCACATGTCCTGGCCTATTGCTTGAATCCCAAGAATGGTGTGCCGGATCTCAACGAGTACGAAAGAAAGGCAGCCCTTAATACCCTCAGGGAAATGGTTCCTAAGAAGCAGCGTGCACAAGCACTGCAAGAGTATGGTAAGTTCCGTGCTCGGGAGGCACCATTTGATGTTGGTTCAAATTTGTTCTCCCTGCTGGTCGTTGATTCACTGTCCTCATATGGCTGGTGGAAAGCATACGCCGACCCTGGCCCCCTGCAGAATGTTGCTATTGCCCTGGGGGCTATTCCAGCCACTGCGGGTGCAACGGAACGAAACTGCAATGAATTCGGACAGCTGTACACTAGGAACAGAAACAGATTGAAACCTGAGCGCCTGCGCAAACTTGTCTTTATTTATCAGAATCTTCGCATCCTGGCACGCATGAAAGTCACAAAGGAGGACAGGCGGCGGGAAGTGGCGGCCAGCGCTCTGGCGGTGAGCGCCTTCGCTGCAGCTGCGATCGCTGCCGCCTCTGGAGTGTAATTTCACACCTGTTTCATATTTATGATTTTTCCGGTTCATCATTCCACCATTCCACTGCCAGTCGTTGTGGCAGTGCAGGACAGTCAAATCTGGACTTTTTCAAACCTCGTCATCCGGATTTCTCTGCGTGCAGGGCACCGTGAAGGGTAAGGAGGGTACCAGTGTGAAGCGTAGGCAAGGGAGAACACGTTTTGACTGTCAAAAGTGGAAAAAAAAATTCGAAAATGAAAATTTTGGGACGGGTTTTTCTCCAAACTGGTGGGGTTCTGGGGAGAAAGGAGGCTACCGCCGTGTTCAGTGAAGCGAGGCGGACACAGCGGTGTGTTCAAAACTCAAAAACAAAATTTGTTTTCGAAAACGGGTAGGCAGGCACCGCAGAAGAAACCGAATAGCTCAATCGAAGTGGAATCATCATAGTTTTCATTGTACAAAGTCAAAAAAATTATTGCATAGCACAGTTCAAAGTTAGGGTTTCATCTGGGGAAAAGACGGCGCACGCGTGATCATTTTGCCGTCGCCTGCGAATTCGCAGCGCGAATTCGCCCCGAATTCGCAGTACTGTGAATTTGAAGCTGAATTCGCAGCGAATTCGCGCTGCGAACGAATTCGCAGCGAATTCGGCGAATTCAAATTAAATTCGCTGCGAATCTGCATCCCTACAAACCCTAACCCAAGCCAGGACCCCGCACCCACCACAACCCACGCGCCCCTCCCACCAGCAGCCAGCCCCACCGCAGAGGCGGCCACCGAACACGACCCCGTCCAAGCCCTCGTCAACATCCCCATCTCCAAGCGCCCCGTCATCCGTCCACCACAAACCACCACCACCGCCGGCCAAACCGACCCAGGGACGTGGGACCCCTCGACCACCGTCACCGTCAAGCCCGGCCCCCGACCCGCCCCCCCTGCGCACCACATAGTACAGCCCCAGGGGCTGCGCACGATGCCCGACCCCCCGGCCCCACAAGGGGGACCGGAATACCCACAAGGGGTCCAAGGGCCATACCCGTAACACCAACCCCACCACTACCAACGCCACCACCACCAGCGGCCCCACCACCACCACCACCAACACCACCCCCACCACTACCACTGCCCACCACCCTATTCCACCGGGCCACAACCCCCCGTGCAGGAACAGCACCAGCGAATGGGATGGCAGCCACCTAGCGTTCCACCCGCATACCCCACCTACCAGCAAGGGCCAACCCCCCCGTACCAGCCAACCCCCCCATACGAGGAACCGTATCCCCCCGGCCACCACGTCCACGCCAAAGGGGCCCCCCGGGCCCAACCCCGCCAGGGACAGTCACTCGACCCATATCACCAGCCGCTGCCGCCACCACACCCCTACTTGCCGGATCCATGGACCACGGGGGACCTCCTCCCCCCCCCAGTACCAGGCGGCACCACGGGAGGCCCCCCAGGACCCGCGGACACCTCCTGACTGGCCCGACTCGAGCGTTGAGGCCCGGTCCCGCAAACGGCGGCGCTTCCGCTCCCCCTCAGCACGGCACACTCGCCCCCAGCGCCCACACTCCCCACAGCACAACTGCGCCTCATCCACCCACTCGCGCCGCTCCCCCCCCCCGAGGCGCCACCACGACCCCCCCGGGCCCCGCTCCCGCCGCTCCCGCTCCCCCGGGCGCCACCACAAGCGCCGGCGCCGCCCCATGTCCACCTCCCCCTCCCTCCTCTGGCCGTACACGACCCCCACCCCCGGCCCCCGCCACCACCGCTCCCGCTCCCCCCGGCGCCGCCAGGCACGCCACCGCCGCCCCACGTCCACCCCCCCCTCTCCCCACAGGCCCCGCCGGGCTCCTCGCTCCCCCCGCCGCCCATACCCATCCACCACCCCCAGCCCCCGCCACCACCACTCCCGCTCCTCCAGGCGCCACCAAGCGCGCCACTGCCGCCCCATGTCCGACTCCCCCTCCCGTTCCCCCCTCCGCCCGTACCCGTCCTCCACCCCCAGCCCCTGCCACCGCCGCTCCCGCTCCCCCAGGCGCCGCCACCTCCGCCACCAAGTGGGCCCACGCCTGCGCACCGCGACGCCGCGCAGATCGTGCCCAGAGGAGCCGGGTGGGCGCGAACCGGAGTGGTATGGGAGGCTACGCCCCCCATGGACAGCACGACGCCAGTGACGCCCGCTTTGTTGCCTGCCCAGGGAAAGCGGCGCGCCACCTCCCGCGGGAGTGAGTGCGGAGACAACAATCGCGGGGGGAAACCTGCTGCCCCGCAGCCCGTTAACCACTTACCGCTAACCCTCACGGCCACCCCCGGCCGGCCAGCGCCGCGCGACAACGGCCGGGGGATGAGGGGCCCCGGAGAGGGCCTACGCGAGAATCCGGTTCTCAGTAGAGGGGGGCGGGGGAAGGGCGCGACCCCCTGGCCGATGGCTGGCCCCCGGGGCCAGGACTGCCAAGACGCCCCCTCCCCCCCCTTGGCCGACAGGAGGCATCGCCAGGGGACCAAAGGCCCCCCCCCACTCCCCCCCCCCCCTCCCACGCAGGCCCGAGAGCGGGCGGGGGGGCGGCCCCCCCACCCCCCCCCCCCGCACCCACCCCAGCTGGGGAGCCACAGGCGCGGACCTCCGCCCCCCCAGGGCCGGGGGGGCGCCCCCACCCTCAGGAAGAACGGCGACGCGGTAAGGGCAACGGCGGCTGGACCTACCCCCGCGAACCCACACCGGCGTGCCGGAGCAACGCGCACAACGGAACACGAAGGGGGCCTCGCCCCACATGACCCTCCCGTAACCACAGCCCACTCAGAGGTGACAGAGGGGGGGTTCGCAGGTCAGCTGGGGCCCCCAGGGGAGCGGTCCACGGGCCGCCCCTCACCCCCCCCCACCCCGGGGCGGCACTTCAGCCCCGACCGCACGCGCGCGCCGGAAGGGAGCGCGCCAGCGACACGGAGAGGGCCAGGGTTGAGTACCGCAGGCCGCCGCCCGGAACAAGAGCAGGGAGGCCGCGGCGCGACACCCCCCCCCCCCGCCCCCCCACCAGCCCGCCAGCCGCAGGGGCCCCGGCCCCCACCCCCCGAGGCAGGGGGGATGGGCCCCCCCCACCCGAGAGGGGAGCCGGAGTGTGACCCGCCCCCCCGCTCCAGCCGCCGGCTCACATGGGGGCCGCGAAGAACAAGCGGGCCCACGCCTGCGCACCGGGACGCCGCACAGATCGTACCCAGAGAAGCCGGGTGAACACGAACCGGAGTGGTATGGGGGGCCACGCCCCCCATGGACAGCACAACGCCAGTGACGCCCGCTTTGTTGCCTGCCCAGGGAAGGCAAAGGGACGGAAAGAGGCAGAGCGACCCCCCCCCCCCCAGCCCGCCCCTGTCAGCTGGAGCTTACACCGCTAGGCAGTGCCCGGTCGCCTCAGAGATGGCGTGTCAACCTTGGGGCATCCCACGGGGAGGGGGTGTACAAACGCAGGCACAGGCCGTGGTGGCCTGTCTTCCCCTGTTCTCCCTCCCAACGGGCGGATCGGCAATCCGGCGGGACATCCCCAGCGCTAGGGCGCGGCGGCCGGCGATCCGACGGTGCGGCGGTCCCTCCTCTTCCACCCTGCACGTCAGTCGGCGATCCGGCGGTGCCTCTGTCCGCCACCTGCCCCCGTACACGTCAGTCGGCGGTCCGGCGGTTGCACTGTCCGCCTCTTACCCCTGTGCACGTAGGTCGGCGATCCGATGGTGCCGCACCCCACCCAGCCCCCTCCCCCCCTGTCCCGGCCCCGTACACGTAGACTGGGGCCTCCTGGCACGCGCAACACGCTACACAACGCACAGCCCCACCCACGGGACTGAATTCATAGCCGACGGCACCCCTAAGTCGTGTAAGAGACTCCTGCGGCCCAGTAGTGAGAGCGTCGGTCTTCAATCGTCCAGTGCGGGGGTTCGATCCCAGGCGTTGGTGCTCCTGGGATCCCTGCACGTAGAGCTCTCTAGTTGGCGACGTGGGAACCACCCCCCCCTCCAGCAGCTCGCGCCACCACCGATACCGGTGGATCGGGTGGAGGTCTCGTTCGTTTTACCCCCAACCCTGGAAAAACAAAACACATGGGAGCCACCCACCCCTGCAGCAGTGCGCACCGTCACCTGTACTCGAACAGGTCGACGGGAGGCCTCGTCCGGTATTCCAAGGGATCGGTGGGAGACCACCGATCACGGGGATCGAACCAGCTCCTTCGCGGCGCGCGCCGGGTGCGCTACCTCCAGGGCGGCTGCCTTCTGAGATACACTGGCACCCGGGTCACAGAACAAACGCGCCCGCAACCCCCTCCCCCTGTGCTGAGTGTAAGCCTACAGTAGGGGTGCTCTGCTGGGCCATGAACCGGAACATTGGTGCACCACTCCAGCCACGGTCACCCCAACCCCCCCTCGCAACCCGCAGAGCGAAGCTCCGTGCGCATCGGGCTCGTCACGGGAATCCGGCGGACCGGCGCCTGGACACCAAGTCGACACCTCTCTCCCCCCCACGGGAACAGAGCGGGGCCCCCACAACCGCACGCCCGCGCCCACAACGCGGACCCCGACAGCCCACCCAGTGGACGGGCAGTCGGGGGAGGAGGAGCGCAAGACCCCAAAACGCCCCACACAACGGTCGAAGGCACCCCCCCGGGGACGCCCCGCCGCCGCCCCCACAACCCCAAGCCAAGTAGGGGGGAACCGGGACCGGACCGCCCCCCCCCAAGCACGCCAGACGGAGCACGGGACCGGGGCAGGACACGCGGAGGGGCACGGAACACGTGGAACGGCCCTACCAGCGCCCAGTGCCGGGACCACGCGAGATGCGCGCGCCACACCACCCAGCGGGGAGCGGACACCGCGAGAGCGCGAGCGCACACACACGAAAAGGACACGCGGGGACAACCGGAGGGCAACCGGACCGAGCGCGAGGAACGCACAGACCGCATGGAATGGCGTACCAGCGGGCGAGGGTAAGGGACACCCGGACGGGACGGCCCGCCACACGCAGCGCGGAACACGCGGGGCGGGAAGGGGGAAGAAGGGGAGACACAACACCAGGCACCGGCCCGAACCCCCCCCGAACCGGCCGCGAGCGCCGCACACACACAGACGGGACACTGCACCCGCCAAGGCAGTAGTGACGCACAGCGCCACGCCCCAACCCCTAGGCTAGGCCGCCTCCGCGCCAGCCCAAGGGGGTCCCACTGGCGACAAGCCAGTAGCACGGGCCCGGCGGCGCCGGCGCCCCGGGCGACCACGCATTAGGGGGGCGACGCAGTGGGTAAGCGCCCGCAGCCACGGCTGCGAATTGATGCACCGACCGGGGAGTGGCGAAACGGGGACGCCGGGGAAGGACGGGGCTCCGAGCTCTGTGAACCCGGGGGACTCCACCACCAGGCAGGAGGTGCGTCTTGGAGGGCCCCCCACTAGGACCCGGTGGGGAGGATATCACCCGGCCCGACCAGGTGGCCCCCCGGGGCCGAAAGGCGTCTAGTACCCGCAAAATGAAACCTCAAACCTCAAACCCCATACCCATCCACCACCCCAAGCCCCCGCCACCACCACTCCCGCTCCTCCAGGCGCCACCAAGCGCGCCACTGCCGCCCCATGTCCGACTCCCCCTCCCGTTCCCCCCTCCGCCCGTACCCGTCCTCCACCCCCAGCCCCCGCCGGCGCCGCTCCCGCTCCCCCAGGCACCGCCACCTCCGCCACCACTGCAGGTCCACGTCCTCCCCCCGCCGCACCAGGACCCCGAGCACGGACCCCTACACCCCCCGGGCCCCCGCCCACCTCGCGTGGTGGTCTGCCCCCGCTTTGCAGGAGCTCCGCCGCTGGGTGAAGTGGGCCGCGGGAGCGGGAAGGCGAGAAGGGGTGCACATGCTGCACACCTTAGAGGAGGTGCGCACCCGCACCCCCGCCGACCCCAACGAGGCCGCCCCGGAGGCCATCATGCGGCAAGCGGCATGGGAGGCCCTCCTTCGCGATGCGGTCCAGGGCCTCCGCCCCCCCTACACCCCCCAAGCCCTCTGCCAATGGCACCAGGACACCAACCCCCAGGCCTGGGCCATCGGCGCCCCCTCACCACCCCGCCACAACCACACCGGGAAGGGGAAGGACAAGGGCAAGGGGAGGGCAAGGGACAGCAAGGGGCACTCAGGCCAGAGGGCACGGAGGGGCCCGAAGTGAGGGCAGGCACCCATAGGGACAGGGCACGGGAAGAGACACAACATGGGGGCAGGAAACCACCCAAGAACCAGGAAGGGCCAGGAGCGGGGACCGAGGCACAGAGGAAAAGGGCACCACGGCAGACGCCACGACCCACACCCAGGAAGGGCATACCACGACGGGGGGACCAGCGCCGCCCCACCCCCACCAAACGCCGCACGACTCCCGGGGGCGCACCCCCCAACACGCACCGCCGAAGCAAGCATCGGACGCCGTACGGATCACACCAGCGCACACCCACCAGCCACCGGAAACCACACGGGGGATGGAGGGCACACCTACACGGGAGAACGGGCTACACCCACAGAGGAAGCCGCAGGTAACGCCGCCGCGCGGCGCACCACCACGCCCTCACCGCCAAGCGACGACCCCGGCCGCCACAAGGGCCACCTCACAGGCACCGGAAGAGGACGAAGGCACGGCCACAGCAACCAGGGCTAG
Organism: Eutreptiella sp. 'Long Island Sound 2002'; assembly: GCA_964036045.1. Taxonomy (NCBI): domain Eukaryota; phylum Euglenozoa; class Euglenophyceae; order Eutreptiales; family Eutreptiaceae; genus Eutreptiella; species Eutreptiella sp. 'Long Island Sound 2002'. Next base: position 83,911,278 of record OZ038383.1, on the reverse strand, counting down.
GGACCGGGACCCCCAGAGGACACGGGACCAAGGCACAGGCCCCCTGGGAGGGCAACTCCACGGACGCCTACCCGACTCTCCAGCCCGAGCGGCACGCCCAGGCCCCCACAGCACGGAGCCAGCAAGACACCCACACCTAACCGCACCCCCGAGCGACCAGCCAGCCACAGTCCGGCCCGCACTCCGCACCACGACACAGGCCAGGCTGACCTCCACTGATCCACCACGGCACAACGCGAGACAGCACGGCGCACCGCACCACAGCGCGCCACAGTGCAACGCGCCACAGCACGACGCGACGCGACGCGGCACAGAGCGGCACAACACGGCACAGCTGACCCTAACCTGAAGAACTAACCGAAACAGGCCACCGCACACCCCGGAAGGCGCCGCACCAGCACGCCAGACAGTGGCACTGCGGGCCACACATGGGGCCACCGCGCGCACGTCAACAACGGTGGCGGACCACCCAGAAGGTTAAAACCGGCACCGCAGAGGAGAAACGACACGGACAACCCCAGCCCCCTAACCCAGAGCCAAACGCAGCCGCCTGGCGCAGCCGCCCAGCCGGCAGAGCCAGGACCTAACCCGGCAGGAAGGGGCGCCGAGCCCAACGTGTAGAGAGCCCACCCGACCCATGGGGCCGGGACACGGCCAAGCAGAACGCAACCGCCAACAGCAGCCCGGAAGACCACACTGAATGCGCGCCAGTGCGTGCGCCAGGCCAGGGAAGGCAGAGGGAGGAACAGGCAGCCCCCCCCCCCCGAAAAAAAACAGGGGGGCAAGGGGGGGGGGGGGGGCGAGAGAACAGCCCACAGCCACCGAACTGCCCGCCAACACCACAAGAGGCGGCCAAACCCCCCAGCCAGAAGGCACCGAAGACAGGACCCCCAAAGAGGCACACCGGCAATCGGCAACACCAAGCCAGGAACAGCGGCCCACCGGGAAAAGGGACACGGAAACATGCAGACACACACCACGCTGGAAAACAAAAAAAGAGCCAGCAGCCCAGCCCGAAAGAAAGGAGATGGGGGGACAGGGACCACAAGGCCCGGGACAGGGACAGCCAGCAACCGACACCACAAAGCTCAACCAAGTCACGCCCAAAAAAAAAAGCGCAAAAACCACACCCCGACAACCCAACCAAGAAGGGCGGGGCACAGGCGAGACCCGGGCCCAGCATGCACGCCAACACACCGCATTCCAGCCAGGAAAGGCGAGGAACAAGCGGGGCGCGCGCACAAACACGCACCCCTGCACAGCAACCCCAACCAGGAAGTGCAGGTGACCACGCGGGACGGGTGCACGAGCACACACACACCCCAACATCCCCCCAATGAGAGGCGGGGCGCAGCCGAAACATAAACCCCAGCACGCACGCCCACACCACACACCGGAACCAGAAACGGCGGGGGGCAGGCGGAGCGCGCACGCAACCACACACGTCCCATATGCAGGCCGAAACCTAAGCCCAACCACGAACACCACAAACAGCCGGCAAAAGAGGGACAACACCACAAACCGTACCCAAACACACCCGCCCAAGACCCCAGCCAGGACTGGCGGGGTTAACTAAACCCACACCCAACCGCAACCCGGACCCAAACACAAACACCGCACAACAGTAGGAAACCCAGTGTCCACAGCCCGGGCACTGAGGCTGCCCGTGCCATGCAGCTGACCCGGCCAAACGAGATCCAAAGACCGGGGCTAAGGCTGCATCCTAAGGCCTGCGCGGCTTTGGGACTCGAGGCGGAGCGTGCGACACCCAAGCGCCTAGGAACCCTAGTACCAAGAACGTGCGTGCATGCCTTGGGAACGGGATTGCCAGGAAGTCCGGTGAACCTCTAGGGTTCCGCCCAAAGGAGGGGACGTGGGCAAGCACGGAAGCACACCCTCCCGGCAAGACAGGCACGTCACGCCGGCGGCGATCAGCCCTCCCGGTGTTGCCCGGGGCCGCTTTGTTGGGGGCCAACAGTCAGGTCTAGCGGTATGTAAGCCGCCTGCCCTCTTCACGCGCGGAGCCTCTTTTTGTTCGTCACAGGGGCGACGCCAGAGGGAACCATGGGGTGCCTCTCCACGACCGAGTCCACCTACCTACCTACCCTACCTACCTGGATGCTTGTGGCTGTCATGCCAGCAAGCAGAGCGACAGTAGGGATAGGGGACTGATTTCCAGCTTACCCATACCCTATTGTACTAACTCTCTTCTCTATGTGGATTTCATCCACGGCCTACCTCGCTTCGTCGGCTATGATAGTTGCCTAGTGGCCAGCTGTGGCCTGTCTCACTTCACCCGTGTGTTTTCTTGCAAAAAGAAAATCACAGGTGAGCAGACTGTGAAAATGTTGGTCGAACAATGGTTCGAACTCTATGGGGCACCTAAGCAGGTGCACTCTGATGAGGATGTACGCATCCGCAGTGACACTGGATGGTACAAACGAGTGCTGAATGCCCTCAACCTTGAAGTAACCACAGGTGTGCCCTATACCCACACGTCTAACCCTCTTTGTGAGAGACAAAACCGTGTGGTGGAACAGAACCTGAGAATCCTGATGAAACAGGAACGTACCAAAGACTGGGTATGCATAGTACCCTGGGCAGTGCTGACCATGAACTCTCAGAGGAGCTCTTCTACGGGGTTCACCCCCAACGAGCTGTTCCATGGAGGACGACCTGCTTGGTTCTTCAAAACTTCCTTTCCTGAGGACTTCAAGAGCCCTGTTGGGGATTAGCTGGAACATAGGCAGTCTATGGCTAACCAGGCTGGGACTAACCTGAGACATATCCCTGACGGTGAACTGAGCCGACAAAATCGCCTACGGCGACCTCCCAGCTTCAAGGTTGGTGACCTTGTTTGGGTTCACCATTCACGCCTACCCTCCTGGCCTCGTAACTGCCTACAGGACCCTTATTTTGGGCCCTATCGTATCATCAGGATAGATGCATCGACGATCCATGTCAGGTGCAGTCCACGTGTAGGTGGTGAACTACTTTGTGCGCCTAAGCAGTTGAGGCGCTATCACTCCCCTGATGATCTGTCCTCGGATGAGTGGCGCCTCAGTGACAGTGAGGTCAAGCGTATCGACCTAGAGAAGGCTGCCAGCCCAGAGGAGGCAGACGAACTTAAGGAGATGACTGCCGATGAGATGGCAGTCGATGGCTACTACGTGGTTGCAGGTATTGCACGCCACGAGTATAAGCAGGGCTGGAAATTCCTAACCCTATGGGATGGCTATGGGCTATCTGAGGCGACCTGGGAACCCATGTCCGCTTTTATACAACCAGATGGGAGTATGAACCCCATCTTCCGCTCCTACCTCGTCGAGAACAACAAGGGACAGTTGCTAACCCGTGCTGAGACTCTGTCCCAGCGGAGAAAGAAAAACCAATTTCACTATGTCAGTCCACTGACTGTCTTCTAACTCTCCAGGGGCGGTGAGCACTCCTGTGCAGAACAGCTAGACCTACTCAGTGTGTGCCAGAACAGGCTCAGAACTACTGTAGAGCTCCAGTTATGGTGAATGTACTATTTCCCACCTTCAATCAGGTTCGGCGGTCCAAACACCTACACATCCGCTGATTGCAGAGCACTGTTGCTGCCCTGGCTGTGCCCTGCAGTCCCATGCCTATGGTTACCAGCGTGAGCCAGATGGCCGCTTATCAGGTTTGCAGCCACCCAGCGGGTGTGTGCCTTGTTGACCATGTGTTGCATGGGGACTGCCCTGATGTAATGACCTTGGGGAGCCAACGAAGAACGGTGGCTTACTACTCCAGAGGGGAATGACAAGCAAGGTGTTGTAACGGCGGCAGTGACAGCACTGAATTATACACTGATGTGATCAGAATTCCAATGATTCTCAGATGTACATTAGTGCAGTAAATTTTCCGCTCAGTTTCATGTTTTCCGTTCGCCGCCAGATGTCGCCTGTGAGCGCGCGTCGAGTCGCATTTGTCTTTCGTGATTTCCCAATCGGATTTATTTAAATGTTTTCGAATGATTTCACGTTGTGTCATTATGTGCGATGAATGCGCATTGAGATTCTATGTCTGCTCCATTTTTGTAGACCGGGTTTTTGTACCTTTCATATTCCACCATGGAGTTCACTGGACCTTCAAGTGCTTTGCATATGTCGCTCCCAGAGGCTGGATATGGGTCCGAAGAGGGTTATGTGGGTTCGGAGATATCAGGGGCAGTGTCGGGCGTTACGACCCCTGGGGCATCAAGGCTACAGGCTTCGCAGTCACAACAAAGATCAACCACTATGCAGCGGTTACATGGTAGCAGAGGAAATCATGACTCTGCTTCTGGAATCTCCACTGATACTCTGAGATCGTCGGAATTTAGCGGGGCTATTACTCCTTCTGGGTCGCTGCGTGTTCCCCCCGAGGTTACATTCGTAGCATCTCCCCAACAAGCCGAGGTCCAACCATCAGAGTGCCCTTACTGTGGCCATAAACATTGGCCTGGTGTTCATACTTGTGCTGATTGTTGCATGAACGCCCCACCCAACCTTAAACCCGGTCGAGAATCTCCCTCCTCGAGTGAATCTGGTTCCTCCTCTCACGCTTTGCCTGATCTGGAAGACAGCAGCAGCGAAGGAGAGCAGTCTGAAGCTGAAATTAGTGGTGATTACTGGGAAAACCACTTTCAGCAGATCTGGAATGAGGAATTCCTGCACAGGCAGAATTGGCTGCTGGCGGAGGCGGGCTATCGTGGCCGCCTGAGGGACTGGTTCCGGGCGTCGTGCCAGTTCCTCAGGGACAGCGGCCGGTCAAGATTTGATGCCCAATTGCAGGAGCAAGAGGACTGGGAGGAGTTGATGGACCAGTTCGACCACCAGGCAGCCGTGATGGTGCAGATGGCCATCATCGCCGAGGAACGACGGCAGAATCTGCGTCAGCAGCCTGGTCCGTCAGGCGCCTGGAGTCGGAACGACGACGAGGTCGACGAGATGAGGTGTGATTCGACACATTCTCACCTCTCCAGGGAGCAACTGTCCAAGCTTCCTGACTCCAACTCCAGTGTTGACAGCTGGGTTGATGAAGTCAGAAGCAAGGGGAAAGGGACGAGATGCCCTTCCTGTGGCGAATGCGCCAAGGACTGCTCCTGTCGAAGGCAGATTTCGTCGCTGGAGAACAAGGTAAAGGAGCTGAAGAACGCCGCCAAGGAGAAAAAGAGGGATGATGACAGCAAGTGGAAGGACATGGAACAGAAGTTGGAGAAGCTTACAAATCTGGTACAAAATCTGAGCACTACTGGGCTCTCTGGACCAGCGCCTACAATGGCAAGCCACCCAGCACCTACCTCCTCAGCTGCACCCACATCCACGCCTTACGGCGCTCCACATTCTCCAGCACCCCCAGCTTTTACTGGCCACCATCCAGCTTTTACTGGAATTTCTGGTATCCCCCCTACTGGATTTACAAATCCAATTGGGTTCAATCTGGGTACTGAAGGAGGAGAATCTTCGTCAGGGAAGTCTGTACTGTCCGTGGGTACTGTCGGAGATATTGATGGAGAAGCAAGGACCACTGTGAAGGAGCGATCCATGGCCTTGAAGAAGAAGGACCGGCAGCAGAAAGAAAACGAGGCAAAAATCAAAGAAAAACAGAAGAAATTGCAGGAGATGAGGATGCATCAAGCTCAACCAACGCCGTTCGTGCAGCCTACTGTAGACCAGGCGTTGCTGGCGGCCGCAATCGCGCAGGCACAGGCCATGGGGAGCGCCGCAGTCAATCCAGTTTTCGTCAATCCGGTCGGCACAGCCACCAACTTCAACCTGGACCACTTGCTGAACCCTTTGCATATGAGGCTGAGAGGGTCAGTGATGAAGCAGCCGAAGTTCTCAGGACATCCCAATTACTGGGCGTCCTTCGAGAGGCAGTTCGTGGTGTGGCGGCAGACCGAGAAGCTGGACAAGGAGCTCTGGATCCTTGGGTTGATGGATTGCTTGACGGGCAAGCTCCGAGAGAGCACATACAATTTGTATGTGGAGCGGCAAAATCAGGGGAATCCCCTGACGTATGAGGAGCTGTACCGCAGCCTGAAGAAGAAAGGGTCTCGACTACCTGAAGATCATTACAGGAACCGTTTGGAGAACTTCAGGGCGATCAAGAAATTATTTCTGGAAGAGATTCAAATTGCAAGGCAAGATTGGGAGTTTTTGGTGCAAGAGGCGGAGAACTCTGGAGAAGGACTTTCTGAAGGCGAAATGAAGAAGATCCTCCTGAGCAAACTCACGCCGGAGACCAAGCAGAAGATCAGGGACTCTCAGGCGGACCAAAAAGTCCTGGGCAACTGGGTTGAAGTCCGAGGATTACCAGAAACTATGGGAAAAATGGCTGTTCGTGAGTTGCTACACTCTATCAGTGCTACTGGATTGAAGGACATCACTATTCGTGAGGGCAGATGGAGAGTTGGTTTCCACGATTCTGAACAGTCGGAGTTTTTCTGCAGCATGGTGGATGGAAAAGTGAAGTATAAGGGAACAGTTTTGAGGGTACGACCGTGGATCTTCAGTTATGGAGTTGAGCAGATCTGGGACCAACTTGAAAAGTATGCAAACTTGGAACGCCAGAAGTCCCAGGATGCACATGGCTTCGGAGGCAAGGTCAACGCCGTTGGCGAGAAGGGATGCTCTGTGTGCATTGCCCTTGGAAAAGAAGGTCGAGCGGCGACTCACACGACCGCAGATCACAGATGGACGCCCTCAGATCTCAAGACAATTCAGTCCAAAATGGATGGAAAGGGAAATTCTCCCAAAAATCCCCAGCAGGATGGAGCACGAGATGCTGACCAGCATGGAAGGGGAAAGGGTAAAGGGCAGTCCAAAGGAAAGAACAGAGACTGGACACCAAAAGATTACTCGCAGCAAGGCGGAGATCCAAGCGACTCAAGATGGACCGATGCTGGTGGAAAATCTCGTGGAAAAAATGGCCAAAAAGGTGGAAATGGCAAGGGAAAGTCCGGGAATCAAGATGATTCCAAGGTGAATGGCAACCCCCTGTACGCGGAGACGCCAGCGAACAAGACCTTCGGCAACAACAAGGATACCGGAGGTCGAGGCAAGGGCCAATCCAACGAATCCAACCCCAATTCCAACACCTCCAACAACAAAGGACAAGGAGGTAAGAAAGGTGGTAAGGGGAAATCATTTGGAGGTCGTGGACGTGGAAAAGGAGTGAATGCTGTCGAAGCAGGAGAAGAATGGGTTGACGAAGGACAAGTACAGGACGTACAGACGAACGGAGAAGAAGAATGGCAATAGGGAAGCCAACTTGACCCAAATCCCAACACTGGGGTTGAGTGGCAGGAGGAAAAACCCATCAGGGTAGTTGGGGCGGTGGATGGACGCTGCTGGGATCGACTGGCGCGGTCCTCCGGCCTCCTGTACCCTGCCTGGGTCCTCAGCGCTGTCCGGCGAGGCAAACAGCGCCAGTTTGTCTGCTGGATCCAGGTCAGATCGACGGATGGTAAGGTTAAACTTGCCAGATGTCTGATCGACAATGGTTCAGAGGTGAACCTGGTGAGGAAAGGCTTTCTGCAGGAGGATGAGACGAAGATGTCCTCCACCCCTGTCCAGCTGGAGGGAGTCAGCGGACATCGCCTTGACGGTGGCGACAGAGAAGCAGAATTGGCGGTCAGATTGGTGAAACAATCAGTCTGGAGTGTTGAAGAGACGGTCACTGAGGAGTGGTTTGCTGGAAAATTTTATGAAGCCAGCATAAAGTATGATTTATTCTTGGGTCAACCCTGGCTTCATGCTCACCGTGTGTCGCCCATGGGACACAGGACATGCTTCCTCCAGGATCCGTCGACCACCGACCCGTCCGAACTGTATTATCTGCACCCATATACCAAGAGTATCCACCAATTCAAGGAGAGAAATAAGCTGCATTTTCAGCAAGATGGGCAGGAATGGACACGGAATCAAGAAGATTACGACGAAGGAAAGGTGGATTCGTTGAACAGCAAGAAGTGGAAGTCAGTTTGCTATCGAGTAGTCGACAAATGGCGGGACATTCTGGTGGATTATTTCGAAAAGAACCACAATTTTCGTCCTGAAGTTGATGCTTTTGCAAATAAAAAGAATAAAAGATTTCCGAAGTTCTACGACGATGCCTGGAGTGAAGACTGGTCTGAACCTCTTTGGATCAATCCGCCCTTCGACGTTTTCCCTCGTGTAGTGCAGAAGCTGAAGCAATCCGGCGCGAAGGCGATTTTAATTGTCCCCAATTGGCCAAGACAAGAGTGGTTCAAGGACATTATGGACATTTCAATCGACATTGTCGAGCTTCCGCACAAGGGCGTGAAGCTGTATTGCGAAGACAATGGCAAGCCTTTGCCACAGCGTTCGTGGAGCACGTTGGCGTGCTTAGTTGACGGGAATCTGGGAGATTATTGGCAAGATGGCAGTGAAATGGGAACAGAAGAGGTTATCTCAAATTCCTCAAGAATCGACGGAATTGGAGTGGATGAAGACGATCGAGAGCAGAATCCCGACGTATCGTCGCGGAAGGAGGGAAGGACAATCGGCGTCCCTCAAGAGAACGCCTCCATCCATTACAATTCGTCCCCATCAGACAAGAATCAAGCCAAAAAAGTCAAGATTTCAAGCAAGAATGAAGACAAATCTCCAAGAATCTCGCCTGAATTGACAGGAATGAAGCTGAATTCGTCCGACCATCCCTTCAAGACATTCGTGGACCCCTTTGATTGGTGGGATCCCACGGAGGAGCGAGCTCAGGTGAGCTTCATCCGCCAACAATGCGACGAAGAAGTTTGGAATGAAGTGGCCAAGAATATGAGACCACGACCAACAATTCGCAAATTGGTGGACATAATGTCGGTGATTAAATGTGGGAATCAGGTCGACGGAGACAAGATATCTGCAAGAAGAGACGCAGTGTTCGAAGATTATCAAGATGACGTGCTGAGTGGTAAGTTGTGGAAAATGCCCCCAAATCGATGTGAAAATGGGGAAGCCAGGATTGAGATAATGGAAGGCGCCAAGGTTCACAAACAACGTCCATTCTATCTCCACGGCACCAAAGCAGATGCCCTACGAAAGATTATTGAGCGCAATCTCTATGAGTTCGGTTGGTTGGAGGGCTGCATGAGTTCTGAGTGGTGTTCAGCACCATTTACTGTGCCAAAACCCCCACCTGCAGACCAATCCAGCATAGATGCTTGGCGTCTAGTGGTGGATTACAGAGCCCTGAATGCCGCCACAGTACCAGACGCGCATCCTCTTCCTCTAATCGAGAAGGAGATAGCAGCGAGAGCCAAAGGCAAGCTCTTTACTGTGTTGGATTTGCGCCATGGCTTTCATCAGATGCCCCTTCGAAAGGAGGACAGGCATTTGACGGCAATGTGCACGCCCTGTGGCACTGTCCAGTGGACTGTACTGCCGATGGGTCTGAAGAATGCGCCGTCGATGTTCCAGAAGATGATGGAGACTATTTTATTTCAGAAGCACAAGTCTCTGGATTTACAAGAATTCTGCAGCATCTACATTGACGACCTTCTGATTGCCACGCCGTTGGGAAACAACTTTGATGAGTGCCTGAAGTTGCACGAAGAACAAGTTCGAAAAGTTCTCGAAGTCCTTCGACAAGAGAAGCTCGTGTGTGGACCCAAGAAGGGCAAGATGTTCCTCCAATCGGTGGAATTTTGTGGCTCTGTCTTGGAAGATGGGACAAGAAGACCAGCCCCAGGAAAAATGGCTGCCCTGCAGCTCTGGGAAAGGCCTAAAACCATCACGCAACTTCGTGCCTTTTTAGGCTGCTGCAATTACTACCACGAGTTCCTTCCTCTCTACGCCAAGTTCTCTGGTCCCCTGACAGAGTTACTCAAGGTTGGCAAAATAGAAGGAAAGAAGGGATCTCAAGTCAAGCTCAAGTGGACGCCAGAATGTGAAGAGGCATTTACTGGTCTCAAGGAAGCACTGGCTAATGTGGTTACATTAAAGACTCCGTGGTTAGATGGAAGACCTTTTTATATTCGTACAGACGCCAGTCGTTACGCCATTGGTGCTACGATCGAACAAGTCGACGACGAAGGTCACCATCATCCCCTGGCTTTCTGGTCTCGCAAGCTTACTACAAGACAGGGAAATTGGAGTCCAAGGGAACAAGAAGCCTACGCAATCCTTTGTGCCTTACGGCGCTATGAAGGTTGGATCTTGGGCCATCGCGTCGAGGTACTGACTCACCACAAGTCACTGGAGAGCTGGAGGACAGAACATGTGGATACCCCTGGTGGACCAGCTGGGAGAAGAGGCCGTTGGCATGAAACTCTCAGCAGATTTGACCTCCATGTGACTTACATTCCGGGTCGCTACAACACAGTGGCGGACGCCCTGAGTCGCTGGGCCTACCCAGCCTCAGAGGCTTACTCTGAAGTGAGTTTTCATGGGACAGCGACGGATAAAGCTGAAGTGATCGAGTTCGACAAGGAGGAACAAACACTGATCAAGAAACATTGTCTCCAATGTTCGATTAAAAATCGGATGAAGGTGGATTTGGTCAGATGCAAGGAGATTACCAAGGCAGATCAGACTGCAGGAGTTAACTCTGACTCTGAGTCGTCGCTGCCACTCCTGAATGTGTTTCCTCTGACGAGATCCAAGTCGAAATCCACGCTCCCCCCACAGCAAAAGGACAAGGAAACTTCCTTCCTCTATGTGGATTGGACGAAGATGTACAAGGAGGACAGGTTCTTTGGGTCTGTTTACCACAAGTTGAAAGGGGACAAGCCTTACGACTCTGAAGAGACGTCTGATTTCAAAATCCAAGGCGACAAGTTATTTTGGCAAGGACGGATTTGTGTTCCTGATTGTCTGATTGACCAATATGTCAAACATTGGCATCGGAATGAGACAGCCCACACACATTCTCGTGTGCTGGAACAGGAGCTACGCCACAGGGTGTACACAAGGGACCTCAAGGGTGCCTGTGAACGAGTTGCCAAAGGATGCAAGCAATGTCAGGCGACCATCCCCAAGAATCAAAAGGCAGAAGGACTACTGAAGGGATTACCAATTCCTGAGAGGCTGTTCGACAAGGTGACGGCGGATGTCTTCGAGTTGGGGCAAATCCAAGAGGAATGCCTCTACACGAGGAAGCCTATCGATGGGGTTTTGTTAATTCAAGACCGCCACAGTGGCTACATCCAAGTCCTCCCTTGCAACACGAAGCATCTCACCTCTGAAATGGCTGCCAAGTGGACTGCAAGTCAGTGGATGAGTAACTGGGATGTGCCCAGTGAAATTCTGACGGACAGTGGGAAAGAGTTCATTGGGACTTGGTGGGAGAACATGTGTGCCCTATTGGGAGTTCATCACCTTCGTGCCCGAGTCTACGACCATCGAGCTCTCCCTGCTGAACGCGCTGGAAGGATTCTTATCTCCATTCTGAGAAAATTCCTGGCGACTGAAAAAGACTACAATTGGTTGGAGACAATTTACTGTGTCTTGAGAAGATACCATCGTACCAAGAATTACACTGGATTAAGTCCGAATGAGCTGGTTTTTGGTCGTGAGAAGATGGGTCCAGGACCAGTGATGCATCATCCAAGGCAGTGCTACGACGCATCACAATGGTTTGAGAAGATCAAGGATCTAGAGTCCAAGTGGATCAAAGCCAAAGTGGAAAGTCAAGCAGATTGGTTGAATTTCAAAAATAAGTCAAGAACGCAAGGAAAACCCTTCGAGAAAGGCCAGCAAGTTTGGCTTCGTAAGTCAGACGAGACCCTGAAGGACGACAACAAATTGTTACCTTTGTGGGATGGCCCATTCCAAGTCAAAAATCAACTAAGTGAGACTACATTCAACATTGAGATTGAGCCAGGCAGGCATCAAGAAGTACATCGAGATCGTTTGAAGGCCGAAGTACCCTGCCCCAAAGGAAGGTTCAAGCCTCTCTATTGGACTTCGAAGTACCTGAGCGACAGGAAGATGGTCACAAGCAGTTTCGAGTTGGAGAAAATTCTTGAGTACAAGAAGAATGCTCGAGGCAAGTGGTACTTTCTGTGCAGATGGAAAGGATTCGGTCCAGAAGAAGACAAATGGGAGCCAGCTTCAAGTTTCATCCATGGGTATACGGATACTTTCATCAAGTTCCTGAAGAAACACCCTGAGATTGACAAAGAGCTCTCGCTGATCAAGGATTGTGTCACCAAGGAGGACTTACAAGCGCAAGAAGAAGCTCCAATTGTGGCATCATCCATCCCTGACAAGATCTGATCAGAATTTGGGTCGCCGAAACTTTCAAAGAGGTTTACGGTCGACATATACCCTTAACATGGGGACAAAACAGTCCTGACGCATCGTCTGTGTGGTTCGATGGACAGATGATGGGACATTCTGGGGTCATCCTGGTCATTCCATCCATCATTCTCATCATGGCCATCATGTGAATCATGTGCTTCATCTCAGATGATTCCAATCGGAAGTTCCGAGAGGCCTTTATCCTCGACGACGACGACACTATCGCCTTTTGCTGTCGGCTGGGCCCCTCTACTCGCCTTGGGAAGGACTCGTTCGAGTTCGTGCTCATTTCAGACATTCTGGCACATGACTGAGTCTGATCCATTTCATGTGTTTGACGGATCTGCTCAGAATGTGATTTCCATCAGCTCTTACATTGAGACGGTTGGTTCGTATTCCACTAGACCACTGTCAAAGGGCTTATATAGACCAAGTGACGACGATGGTGTTCTTACTTGTGTCGACTCGCTGTTCATCTGTGGATTGTGTTGGAATCCCCCTCAGAATCAGCAATTTTGGCAAATTCCCAGTACCAAGCATTGGATGCCTATACATTCTGGGACTATAACGAGTCAATTACCCATTCTGGCTCATACTGGATTAAACATGAAGCCCTGGGAACAATACTGACAGTGTGGGGATACCCCACTGGGTTTTCTTGGTTATCATTACTTCAAATGATTGGATTTCCATCATGGGGATTCATCATCATCATGAGGATTTGACCTGGATTGGCTATGAATGAGAACTGGATTTCCGTTCAACACTACACACAGTGTCTATCGACATTGAATTGAACCTATTTCGGCTTGCGGTGAGTTTCGCCACCCTGAATCCATGCGCGATTCACTGATTTTGGTCCCAATTCAGGCACATTTTGTACCATAATCTGGCATCTGGTCTCATGACTGCAAATGACACCAGCCAGTTTCACACATATTGGACTCCATGAAGGGATACCCTATTTTTTTCACGCTCGACGACATGGCGACGCTCGTTTTCTGTTTTCTGGCAGTGTGATGTCAGATCCTGATTGCATCATGCATCATGGATCATGGATCATCATGTACATTCTTCACTCAGACTTTCAATTTTCGAATTTTCGAGCTTGAACGAAGCTTTTTCTGTGTGCCCTAAGGTACCTATGTGTTTCATTCAAGTCGATGGCCATCGCGAAGCACAGATCTCAGCACAATTTTGCTCAATTCAGCTCAATTTCACACATTTTGGCATAGATTTGTCAGTTTTTGGTCACTTTCGCCGTTTCGTTCACTTCACTTGACCCAGCCTGACATACTGGCGTATGTTTTCAGAGGGGGAGTGTAACGGCGGCAGTGACAGCACTGAATTATACACTGATGTGATCAGAATTCCAATGATTCTCAGATGTACATTAGTGCAGTAAATTTTCCGCTCAGTTTCATGTTTTCCGTTCGCCGCCAGATGTCGCCTGTGAGCGCGCGTCGAGTCGCATTTGTCTTTCGTGATTTCCCAATCGGATTTATTTAAATGTTTTCGAATGATTTCACGTTGTGTCATTATGTGCGATGAATGCGCATTGAGATTCTATGTCTGCTCCATTTTTGTAGACCGGGTTTTTGTACCTTTCATATTCCACCATGGAGTTCACTGGACCTTCAAGTGCTTTGCATATGTCGCTCCCAGAGGCTGGATATGGGTCCGAAGAGGGTTATGTGGGTTCGGAGATATCAGGGGCAGTGTCGGGCGTTACGACCCCTGGGGCATCAAGGCTACAGGCTTCGCAGTCACAACAAAGATCAACCACTATGCAGCGGTTACAGGTGTTATGAAGCAAGGTGTGTCCACCCTCCTTGGGGAAAAGCGTGCCGAAACGTTAGGACCCTTGAATGGTCCAGACCCATGGGGATCTACCCTTCCTTACAGGGTTTACCATACCCCTAAGTGTGCTACATATGTCTGTATGTTTCTCACTGCTCTCCCCGTCGTGGCTCCCGGATTTACCGATTGCGCTATCTAAATCACGCCAGATGCGCACAGATTTGGCACAAATCACCAACATCTCGGCAAAATGGGGTTGTGGCGGGCTGTAAATCGCGATCGCGGCAGTTTTTGGACAGTTCAGTTACGGATTCCGGTACCTCATAAAATCCTAGGTGAGACCGGGCTTCCCTGACGCCTCGGAACCCTAGTACCAAGAACGTGCATGCATGCCTTGGGAACGGGATACGCCAGGAAGTCTGGTGAACCTCTAGGGTTCCGCCCAAAGGAGGGGACGTGGGCAAGCACGGAAGCACACCCTTCCAGCAAGACAAGCACGTCGCGCCGGCGGCAATCAGCTCTCCCGGTGTTGCCCGGGGACGCTTTGTTCGGGGCCAACATTCAGGTCTAGCGGGATGTAAGCCACCTGCCCTCTTCACGCGCGGAGCCTCCCCCTGTTTGTCACAGGGGCGACGCGAGGGGGAACCATGGGGCGCCTCTCCACGACCGAGTGCACCTACCTACCTACCTTCGCTGACGTCGGACCGAAGGTCCTAATCAGGTACTATTACCACTCCTATGGCGCCCAATTTCTGTGCTGGCGCCTATCCTTGGGGGAAGACGGCAAAAGCCCTACCTACTAGAGGGGAGGGCTGGCCATGTGTGCTAAGGGCAGACAAAACGCTTATTTTTCTAAGGCCCAAGAGCCAACGCACTCCCCTGCCCACGTGGAAAAGCACGCGGGACAGGAGACACCACTACACTAAACTCACTAACGCCAGCACCAGCCTTCGAAGGCAGGGTGAGCACTCATCACTTGCATTCATCACCTGCCAAGCTTGCTGGCCCTAACACCTACACATGCTACTGGGGGTTGATGTCAAAGAGGTCTCGGGGCCTATTGACCCTCCTGTGAAAGAGCAAGAGCACAAAGCGCTACTAAGCAACTGTGGCCTAACAGTGACGCCACTACGCGTTTCCCTGTCAGGGCTTGGAGGGAAGGAGTGTACAGTTTGCGTGCACAGCGTGTATGTCGAAGATGTCGGATTGCACTTGCCACTCACGGCTGAGTTGCAGGTTGTTGATTGTGTGATCAGCGCCCTTTTTAGCTTGGGCAGAAAAATTCAAAGTCGCGGAAGGCAACTGCAGCTGCACCAATCACCCTCACCTGCCCACCTGTAAAACAGAGGCTGACGGACCTGGCAAGTGGCGGAGGAACCAAGACAGCCTCCACGTATTATACGCTTCTCAGGATGCCCTATAATACACTGTCCACTTACCAGGTTGCAAGCAAGCAAGCTTAAGGAACTCCAACCGTTCTCTTAAAGAAGGTAGGGTCGAGTCCCTGGGTAACCTAAACAAGAGTTTTACCGTGCGCAACACGCGTGGCCTACCGTTGAATGCGCCATATGCATGCACAGGTATGCACAGGGTTTCCATTACTCCTAATCTTATCCACAGCACCAAACCATAGTGTGACTCAACCAAGAGGTGAGCAGCTCCTCGGCTTACCTACCTTACTCACCACGCATCATGTGAATGCCGAAGGTCACACGAGCGCAAAACTACCCTAAACGCTTAAACAATCCTACGGCGAATTATAAAAAACCCCAAGCGATGAATGCATCGTGTGTCATGCACCCTATTCTTACTTTGTTTCCTGCAGAAAGAAGAGAGAGAATGGCGCACTGCACAGCGCAAAACAAGCCTAAGCGTTTTAAGCACCCCTATTTTAGCGCTACGGCAACACGAACACGAGGAAGCACTTTCTTTTCTAACCTGTGAAGAGAAGACAAGGGTGGATAAGGTAAAGGGACCAGTTAGACACCCACTGTCGCGGCGCAGGATCGCCAGGCAAATAATGTTATCA
The DNA here is from genome assembly GCA_964036045.1 of Eutreptiella sp. 'Long Island Sound 2002'. Taxonomy (NCBI): domain Eukaryota; phylum Euglenozoa; class Euglenophyceae; order Eutreptiales; family Eutreptiaceae; genus Eutreptiella; species Eutreptiella sp. 'Long Island Sound 2002'. The sequence continues at coordinate 83,895,177 of OZ038383.1, read as the reverse complement.
GGAGATGACGATTTATAATCAAAGAAATATTCTTTTGAACATTATAAAAATAATCGAGATCCATCTGGCGATCCCGTAAATCGCCAGATACTACCGCGGGAAATTGCGTAAATTAGCGCCGCAAAGTTACGTAAGCCCAAATGTCACCACGTAAAAGCAAAATGAATACTGCGCGAAATATACGATTCCGAGATTGATTTCCCTTTGTTTTTTTTCATTTTAGATAATGCGGTTGGGACCCACCTGCACTACCAGCGCAAACACACAGAGAAAACAGGGAGCAAAAGCGACGCTTTCAGTTCTTCTTGCAGTGGACTGTTGGTGCAGAACCAGGTTCAGAACGCGATGCAAATTTAGTCCATCGTGTCGAGCCTGGCCGGTCAGCGGATTCGTACAGGACAGATCAGGCACGAGCAACGGTTTGATGCGTGACTTTGGTGTTTCACACATGGGTTGAGCCCACAAACCTCTGCACCCCTGGTCGTACATGTTTGTCCGCTGTTAATTTCGCACGTTGCTTGTCTCAAAGTGCTGTTATTCTCCATGAGGTCGCCCTTCCGACACTGGTTTTTTTTACTATTAATTGACTACGGTTGGCAAATAGTTGACAGCAGTCAGCAGTCAAAGACAAAGGAGGGCGTTTGACATTGGGACTGACGGCACTCGGCAAGTGACTTGCTGGAGGCTTGGGTGCAACGGAGCCCACAATTACTTCTCCGGAGGGACATCTCTGTCTTCCACCTATGTGCTGCGACAAGTCTGCAACAGGGGCAGTCATTTGATTCCAAGTGGGATCCAGTCACAATTCCAAGTGTCTGAATTCCCTCGCTTCAGATGGGAATGACCATTACGGAGATCCACGACATCACGAAGATTGACAATTGGTTCCTGCAGCGCTTTTTCATGATGCACACACATGCAGTGGCCATGCAGAAAATGCAGCTCGAGCAGTTTGATTACGACTTCTTCATGGAGGCCAAGTGCCTTGGATTCTCAGGTGCCTCCATCATACAGTGCCCATACAAATCGGAACGACAAACTCATGATGCCTGGAGTGCCTTTCAGAAACCAGAAGGAAACATTCGGTTCGGTGCCCGAGAGCCACTGCTGTTTTGCCACCGTTTCTCATGCAACCCCTCTGCCAGTGCGCACCGGTCGTATCCCAGCCAGCAAATCGCACGCACCCGCTGTGCACACTGCACGCACGCATCGTACACACTGCACGCACGCATTGTACACGCTGCACGCACGTACTGTGCACACTGCACGCATGCATTGTGCACGCTGCACGCCCGCATCGTGCACAATGCACGCACGCACTAATGTAATCTGCCTTCAACAGGATGTGCCTGCCATATCTCCACCGAGGTCAACATGGGCCGTTGTTGCTCCTGAAACAATTTCTTCCTATCCCCTCTGGAACCACCGCGCCAGCCACTTTCCTTGCATACACCGTGTCGTGCTCTGTGTATGGACAGTATGAAGTGTGCACACTGCACAGGGCAGTTGGTGCAGTGCGCAAGGTGTGGTCTGCATCGGGTTGAGTGCTGTGTGCAGTGCACATCCTGCTCCGAACAGCGTGCTGGGAGCAGAGTACAGTGGGAAGCGTGCGCGTTACAATCTGTGGTGCATATGGTGCAGGGTACACGCTTCAACAGATTGTGAAGAGAAGCCTCCTTTCTGCAGGGTTGATGCTCTCCCATCCCACGTGCTTGCCACTTGCTGGCAATTGCTTGATGCCATGGGGACCGCAGACATTACAAATTAAAACGATGAGAAGTTTTGAACACGAAAAAACCAGTTCAAAATCGGGGTGGTGACTCTGCACACCCGTGACTCCGGCTACCCCCGGGTATGTCATGGGACACACTGGCAGACTTAGAATGATTGTGCTTTTAGGCGCGGTCATCAAAAGTGCAAAGCCATACACTTTCAGCCAGGTACACGCTTATGTCCATAAGCTGTCTCAGTGCTTCAAGTACCTTTACAACAGGTGTACGGGAGCATTCAGAAACTGTCACCGTGTTGCTCTGTGCAAGTGTGCTAGGGAGACAGTGCACAGGTATACAAAGCAGGAGATTACCACGTTTTCCCAAAAAAAAAAACCACTCCTTAATTTTGAAAAGCATGGTTTTACAAACGAAAATACCTTTTGCAACAAAAAAACATTGCACGGTTTTAAAAAAACAAACACCTTGCATGGTTCTACATAATGGGAGACATCCACCTTTAGCAAGAAAAAAAACAGTCCAAGGTTTTGGAAAAAAAATAAACCTTGCATGGTTTTCCAAAACAGAACAGTGCAACCTTTTGCCCGAAAAAACAAACATTGATTGGTTTTACAAAGAAATAAACGTTGCATGGTTTTACAAAAAATTAAAAGTTGTACAGTGGTATGAAATAGGAGAGTGCAACCTGGTACTTACAAATAGATTACAAAGTTTTCAAAAATAAAAAGCCTCTGCATGGTTGTACAAAACAGGGCACATCAATAGTACACGGTTGTAAGAAAACCAATAAACGTTGCATGTTTTTACAAACCATTAGTCAAACACTTTTGGTACGGAGAAAACACATCACGGGGTTTTGAGCGACGTAACTCTCTGCATGGTTTCACAAAAAGAAAAGAGAACAACCTTTTACGAGAAAGAAAAACATTACAGGGTTTGTAAAGGAAAACATGTGCCACAAGCTTTTTATGGTTTGTAGTATTTTAGGGTGTGTCCTCTTTATCCCCGGGGGTGCCCTTTTTATCCCCAGGGGGTGTCTTATTCATCCCCACCCTGCCCTGATAATCCCCAGGGTGGGGCTCAACTGGTCACCGGGGATGAACCGGTCCCTTTACCTTAAGGGCACAGGGAAAGCGACACAACATGTGAATGCCTGAATTAGGGACATGCATTGCGAGCACAGCGCATACTCTAAGCCTACGTGCGCGCTGCGTGCTCCATTCCCTTCGCATACCTTTCATCTCTGTTTTGACCTGTGCAGAGCAAAGGAGGTGAGCGCCCGAACCCCGGACGAACACAGCGGTGACAACCCTAACGTTTTAACGAAGCAACCAACACGAACGCAATACATGCGTGTAAAATGACACTGACATACCTGAGAGGTGGGTTGTCCACCTGCTCTGTGCTGTGGGTTCCTTTTCAATACTTTTTCCTAACGTTTATAGAAACTTTGATGCAACTGTGCAAAAATTTCTTTTAGAACTTTAAAAACTACGGCGCATACCTTCTTTTTCTAGAGACGTTTATGCTTGCGCAACCCTTTTTCTGGAGTCCGCTTCTGTTGCGCTTGTCTGCGACTTTAGGTTTTAGTCTAAAAATGTCGATTTCTCACATCATTTGGTCAATTTTTAGCGATTTGACTCCTTAAATCGCTACCCCTTCCGCTAAACCACAGGATTCACTCCCTGTTGGTTCCATTTTCTATTTTTTTCAGCTCCTGGAGATTTGTGTCCTCCATTGGGAGTATTGCTCCGCCCTGCCCCTTGGTCAGGACGTTTACTAAAACGCTGTTTATACAGCGACAGCCGTCTGCATTAGAGCGTTCGACTGTACCCTAGTGGGCAAGCATGCGTGCTCTAGCGAGGGAGTCCTGGGTTCAAACCCCACTACCGCCAAATTTCTACAAAAGGCTTCTGTCGCACGCTGGCGACTTTTGAGGAATGCCCCATCGAAAGGACATCATACACGGTACATTACACTGTTTTTCATGGGTACCTACAGTGTGATAGGCTTCTATGAACTGATGGGAATGTTTTTGGTTGGTTTAATGCATTTTCTGAGGTAATTTTGGGAATATTTGAGCCTTTTTCCTTGGTCCTACTAGCCTGATCAACTAGTACTCCCGGGAGGGGTAAGAAAAAGTCACTGCCATGTCTTTCTTGGAGGACTTGATCCAGGCCAAGCCCCCCATAAAACCCTTTTGTTGATGCTAAGACTTCCTTAAATATTTTTCTTACTCTTTTGAAGCTTAAGGTACACTTTCTCAAAGTAACTACGGTTATAGCACTAGCCCCCCATGAAGTTCACCCCTACCACTCAACTGAGCGGAGGTATGTTCCTTCATGGAGGTTATACCGAAATTAAATTGGCATTTCATGCCTAAGGCCATGGAGGTTAGACCTAGTGGTCCCCCACCCCAAGACCCCTATACTCAACTGTTTCTACCACTTATTGTGGTTCTACCTTTTAACTGTTTCTGAATTGAGTTGCTTGGCCAAGTCATAATCTGTGTCTGGCCTAACTCCTTTGCCCCATATTCCTAACCAGCTCCATTTCATCCAAAAGAGTGCACATGAAGTGCTTGATGCTAACTTGAAGGCTAGAGTCAGGCCAGCTTTCTCCAAAAATCATCTGTTTTATCCATTTGTGATTGAATCTTTGTACTTAAGCCTGCTTTGTCTATCTGCAGCCCTTCTGTGTTACACTGGATTTCAAAACTATTCATTGATTTGATCCATATCCTGTTCTTGCTCTACTTGCTGCTTTGGTTTGGGTTTTCAATATCAAAACCTGCAGGATTTCATCAAAATCATTAGGGCACCAATCAAGGACTTCTTTCTGGGCCCCCCAGTGGCCCTTCACCGGGCGCTGGTCCCAGCGGAGTGTACAGCTCCTTTGATGGAGACTCATCCCATTCAGATGAAGACCTTCGTCCGCCATCCCAGGAAACCATGCAAGTGCATCGCGATCCGCCGATAGCAAGTGGTCCAGGAGAAATGCCCGCCAGAACAAGAGCTACGCCTGCAGAAATTGACCTGCTGCTGAAGAATGACATCAAGCAGGCCGTCTTTGCGAAAAGAAAGACTGAAAAACAGGAAGGTCAAGAGCGCTGGAGACCAAAATTCCAAAAGATCGAGAGTCTACAGCAATTGGAATTGTACGATCAATGGTGCCTGCAAAACAATCATTGCTACTGCACGTTCCACCGTAAGCACCCGCCGGTTCAGGTGTGCACCACCGCTGAGACAGTGGAGGTTGATACATTGGCGTTGGTGAATTGGCTGGAAAACGCCTTTCTCAGGGTGGCCTAGCAGGAATCACGAGACCTGCCCGTCACCAACACGATCGAGAGCTGGCTGAACGAACAGGAGGACGTGGTCAGAACACCAGAATCAAGAGGATCACGGTCTGAGACAGCCTCTCATGTGTCCTGTGCTCACCGTTGTTCGTGTCGAAAAGAAATCGCCCAGCTCCAGAGGGAGAATCAGGCCATTAAAATGAATTAGGAAAAACTCTTGTCTTTTTGAACAATTGGAAGAACTTTCGCTCATCCCCTCTATCCCCCGAAGGATGCGCCAGCCGGATCTGCATGTTCCACTGCCCATGAAGCGAGGGAACCTTTTTCACTCGCGCCCACAACAGATTCCAGAGCGGAAGAAAAGAAAAAGGCCCGGACAAAATTCAAACAGAGACTTTTTGAAAGTAAAAATCCTGAGTGTGTTTTGGCAGCCAGGAAGAAAGAAAAAAAGGAAATCTTCACAGAGAAAACATACACCAATCCCATGATTGTGGCTCAGGTGATGCTCGGCCAGAGTCTTTTGGGCGCCGCTGGCGCCTCAGGTGCTGCCCAGGTCAATCTAATCCTGGCCCTCGGTGGAGGCATTGAGGACATTATTAACCCTGTGAGGGCTAAGCTTGGAGCCATCACCTATGATTTTAGCAGCAATTTTTTCCCAAAATTCAAAGTCATGCATTTTCAGAACGGCGATATCAAACTGTACACAGTAGTACTGTTGTTTTTGTGTTTTCTCAAAATTTTAACAAAATTATGCTGTCGCTGGAGCCGGAACCGCGGATCAACTTTCAACAACTGCCGCGTACGCGAGTTTCAGATTCCCGACCGCCGTGCGCAATAGAAAATCGCCAAAAAGTCCACTTTTTTTCGCAGTTGGAAGCAAAGTAAAGGCATGAGCGTGTCCCCGAGATCAATACCTTGCTGTTGACCTAAAAAAATCCAGATTGGCAGGCACAGATTTTGATAAATTCACACTTTTCTAGCCAAAAACCACTCTTTTTCATGGTTTTAGGGTCTATGGAGGCCATGTAGAGGGCCTTATAGGGCTGGAAGAGGTGGTATAGAGGTGATATATGAACAAATTGTCATCACCATCGGTAGAAGCCTACATGACAAGCGATGTTTTGCCTTTATTCTAGGCTATTCATCCCTTTCTCATGCACCATGGGGCCCAATATCCATATGGTTCATAGGTAGGGTTTTGATCACCTATCACCGTCCACACACATGTTTGGGCCTTGGGTTGGTATTGTATGCATTTGAATGATAAGAACTACATGAAATATGATACTATGTGCATAAGAATGGGATGAACAATGAACATTTGAGGTGTTTTTGGCCCTATTTTGCACCGTTTGTGGTCCATTTCCATATGGTTCATAGGTAGGCTTTTGCGTGCCTATCACCGTACACACACATGTTTGGGGCTTAGGTTGTTATTGTAAGCATTCGTATGATAGGTGCTACATATAATATGATACTATGTGCATAAGAATGGGATGAACGATGAACATTTGATGTGTTTTTGGCCCTATTTTGCACCGTTTGTGGTCCAATATCCATATGGTTCATAGGTAGGGTTTTGATCACCTATCACCGTCCACACACATGTTTGGGGCTTGGGTTGGTATTGTATGCATTTGAATGATAATAACTACATAAAATATGATAGTATGTGCATAAGAATGGGATGAACGATGAACATTTGAGGTGTTTTTGGCCCTATTTTGCACCGTTTTGTAGTCCATTTCCATATGGTTCATAGGTGGGTTTTTGCGTGCCTATCACCGTACACACACATGTTTGGGGCTTAGGTTGTTATTGTAAGCATTTGTATGATAGGTGCTACATATAATATGATAGTATGTGCTTAGGAATGGGATGAACGATGAAGATTTGAGGTGTTTTTGGCCCTATTTTGCACCGTTTGTGGTCCAATATCCATATGGTTCATAGGTAGGGTTTTGATCACCTATCACCGTCCACACACATGTTTGGGGCTTGGGTTGGTATTGTATGCATTTGAATGATAAGAACTACATAAACTATGATACTACGGGCATAAGAATGGGATGAACGATGTAGATATTTTGAGGGTGCTGGATACGAAAAAGCAGATTGTAGCGACACACAGATCACGCAAACACAATTTACAGCATCCGTACGCACCAAAATTTGCCGTTTTTCACGAAAAAAACGGCCACAAATGGCCCTTTTCTGGTCACATATTGATTTTTTTTGGCTTCGTACAAGCAGTTGAAGGACCCCCCCCCCTATTTTGAGGGTGCTGGTTGCAAAAAAGCATGTTGTATGCACGCACAAACTGCGAAAGCACAATCTACAGCATCTGTATGCACCAAAATTTGCTATTTTTCATGGAAAAACTGCCAAAAATGGCCGTTTCTTGGTCAAAAATTGAGTATTTTGGCCTCAGACAGGCAGTTGCAGGGCCTCCCCCTCCCATTTTGAGGGTGCTGGATGCAAAAAAGCATGCTGTTTGGACACACCGATTGCCCAAACACAATTTACAGCATTCTGATGCCCCAAAATCTGCCATTTTTCAACAAAATCGGCGAAAAATAGCCATTTTTTTAATCAAAAATTGTTTGTTTTTTTTAGCCTGAAACAAGCAGCTGAACCACCCCCCCTCCCGATTGGAGGGTGCTCGTTGCAAAAAAGCGAAATACGCCAAAGAACTACATAAAATATGATAGTATGTGCATAAGAATGGGATGAGCGATGAATATTTGAGGTGTTTTTGGCCCTATTTTGCACCGTTTGTGGTCCATTTCCATATGGTTCATAGGTAGGCTTTTGCGTGCCTATCACCGTACACACACATGTTTGAGGCTTAGGTTGTTATTTTTGGGGAACAATGGGGTAGGAGGAAGCCCCCCCCCTACTATTTGGGGGGTTTATAATTAAAACAAAAGGTTACTTTTGGTCTTTTTGGGTACAAAACCTATTTTCATGGTTTTTTCGTGCCTATACTATACGATACAGGTGACTGGTGTGCAGCACTGTTCTGCTGCACAGCCCCAGAGCAGACAAAAATACTCCAAAATAGGCCGAATTCCAGGGTTTTTGATGGTTTGGGAGAAAGCTCGGGTGGGAGGAACCCCCCCCTCCCTATTTTGGGGCCAGAGAATCCAAAGAAAATTGGAATTTCTGTCGAAAATCCTCTATAGGCAGGTACACTAGTGTGCAGCAATGTTCTGCAGGACCAGCCCAGAGCAGGCAAAAATACCCCAAAATAGGCCAAATTTCAGGGTTTTTGATATTTTTGGACAAAATTCGGGTAGGAGGACCCCCCCCCCTATTTTGGGGCCGTAGAAATCAAAAAAATAGGTCATTTCCCGCGAAAAACTCCTTTTTGTCAACACTTTGAATTTTGGGAAAAAACAGCTGCTAAAATCATAGGTGTGGAAAACAACCAAAATACAAAGGCAACCCTCACCGGTGAGCTGTTTTCAAGAGAGCATTTTCTGTGTGGGTTCGTAAGAACAAGCTTCGGGACAATGAGAAGCATGATGCTCTTCTTCAGGTAGGGTGGGTAGGTAGGTGCACTCGGTCGTGGAGAGGCGCCCCATAGTTCCCCCTGGCGTCGCCCCTGTGATGAACAGGAAGAGGGTCCGCGCGTGAAGAGGGGAGGCGGCTTACATCCCGCTAGACCTGACTGTTGGTCCCCAACAGATGCTCTTCTCGAGTGTTTAGAGGGTCCCATTTGTGACAGGTGGATTCAATCCTACAGTGATAGGGCTGATTCCCCTAACTCCCTCACTTACAGTGAGCTGTTGTCTCTGTCTGAGGGAAGAGGAAGTATGTTGCCAGAAGACCACTACCGAACCCTCTGCACCTCATTCTCGAACATTCCGAAGCTCATTCTCCATGAGGTTCAGAACAAGCGGCAACGCTTTGAGAATCTGGTGAATGAAGCTGAGAGTGCTGGGGAACATCTGTCAGATGGCGAATTGAAGGCCATCATTTTCGCAAAAATGCCTGCAGACACGGCTGCTTCGTTGAGGCAGGAACAGTCCAACGAAAAGGTGAAATCCTGGCGGACCAAAGTTACTGGATTCCCTACGAGCATGGGCCGTTTTTAGGTCAGAGATGCCCTTAAAAAGTGCTCTCCGAGTAACTTTCTCAAGTGTAAAGAAAAACATGGTGTGTCGAGATTGAAATTCGCGGAGAAAGAAGACAGAGATATTTTTACTGAATTTGTTAACGGAGGTGTCTTCTTTGGAGGAGCTCGGCTCGTGGAAAAGCCGTGGGTTTTCAGCTTCACGCCCACTCAATTGTGGGATGAGTTTGAAAATCGGCGGATGCCAGTCATCAGCAACTCCATAAAGGATTGAGCCGAAATCCCCCCTCTAAAGGTGGGAATGCGAAGAATGTAAACAACACACAGTCAAAAGACTGTGCCATTTCTTTGTCCTTCGGTCACACTAACCGTGATAAGTCGCATTCCACCGAGAATCACTGTTGGAATAAGACCGCCACGGAAGGAGGGGCTCAAGAAGCCAGTAAAGATTCGCCCAAGGACCCCGTCAAAAAGGTGGATGAAAATCGCCAATCGACGTCCAGCGGGAAAGGTAAAGGCAGTAACGGCCAGCAGACTTCTGGAGGCAAGGGAAACCAGGGCCAATCCAGCCACGGACGCTCTTCAAAAAAATTTAAAAATGGAAGTGTTAAGTCCCATTCCGCCAAGAGTAGTGGTGGAAAAGGCAATTTTTCCAAAGGAAAGTGCCGATCCAGTTGCCAATTGTTGGGAAATTCCAAGGGAATGAACGCTGGTAAGGGCAAGCAAACCTCGCAGGGCACAAAAAGTGGACGAGGGAAAGGATCATCTTATCAGCGGAACCCTCATTCAGGTCGTGGTGCGTCAGTGCACCATGTTGCTGGTTCCGATGAGGATTACTATAATAACGCGGCGATGGAGGACGAGGATGCCCGCCATGAAGAAGGGAATCTGGGCGAAGAAGGTCTCGGAGAACAGTGGAGGGACGACTACGGTTCCTGGGCAACCGTGCATCAGGAGTACGAGGGACATTATCAGGAATAGAGGTGGCAAGGTTGTGTGGCCACCCCACACACAATCAGGCGTTTTCCTGAATGTCCGATCGTGGACATTGGAGCGCTGTCTGTACGACCACCGCCGGTTGAGGCGGATGGAGATAGGAATGTTCCAGGGATCGGTGTTCCCAACAAATACCGAGCTCGTCAATTCGTTTCTCGTTTGCGGGTTACGGACGACAAGGGGAACAAACACCTTGCCACATGTCTTTGTGACAATGGTAGTGAAGTGAACCTTCAGGCAGAAAAATTTTTACCCCAATAAATGTGTGGACACTTCGCCTCACCCCGTTAACTTGGAAGGTGTTTCAGGTCATGGCCTTCCAGGAGGGAGTACAGGTTCGTTTCTGAAGACGTACATGGTCGCCCAGGATATATGGGAGGAAGGTAAGGTAGAGGATGTTGTTTCAGAGGATTGTTTTTATAGAATGGCCATCAAATAGGACCTTTATTGTAGGTCATCCATTTTGAACGACGAACAAAGTGGCGCCTGTAGGACACAGACGTTGCTTTATTCTTAAATCAGGAGAGACGGAAGCTCCCAGCTTTTGTTTCTTGCACTCTGAGTACCGAAGTGCAAAAGATTTTTGAGTAGGAAGGTGAACACATATTTTGGTGAGGATGAAGGGATTATTGAGGTAAGCGCCACTGCATCCTACAGCATCTTACTGCAGGAGCAACGAAGGGACACTCAGCGACGCAAACCGCGCAATTTGAAGTCCTCCAACTACCGCGTCGTGGATAAGTGGGGTGATTACATATGTTCTTATTTTTTGGAAAATCACGATTTTGTGCCCGCTAAGCATGCCTTTTGCACCTAGTTAAACAAGCGTTTCAAGGGCTTGGCTGACGATGCATGGGCAGTAAAGTGGGACAAACGACTGTGGATAAACCCCCCTCTCCACCTCCTCGGAGAGGTTGTTCAGAAAATCAAGGAAGATCGCACTCAGGCCATTCTTGTGGTACCACTTTGGGATTGGAAACCCTGGTGGAAGGATGTTTTGGCCATGACTGTCGAGTCCATTCGCCTCCCCCACAACGTCAAGCCGTACGCCAGTGACGAGACTGGTCTTCTGTGACAGCGGCCGTCGCATCCCTGGTCGACAGAGGTCTCATCTCTGACGGATCCTGTACATGACACCATGGGTCAGAATCAGGTCTTGACCATGGTACTGAGTCAGATTCGAATTTTTCCGACTTTTAGGCGAGAGAGGACACAGTGCCTAACCTGGATTCTGGAACGTCTGATTGTAGCCAGACCCCAATACGATCAGATCCAGCAAACATCTCTCACCTGGCCAGAGGAAAAACACTCCGAAAAAAAGTCAAATTCAGACAATTTTGTGAAAAACCGAAGTTTGAAGCTTTTTTGGACCCTTTTGTCTGTGAAGATGTGGAAAATGCTCAGCAGGGTCAGGCATCCACAACATAGCCGCAAGAGGGAGTCGGCCCCTCCCTGTTTCAGTCGATAAAACAAGGTCTGTTGCCCGCCGGTTCCCCAGATGTGGCGAAAATTTGCTCTACGGTGCTGGCTGGTAAGCAGTTTGAAAGTCAACTTTGCGATGAGCGAAGAGAAAAAATTTTCACCGAACAAAAACACACCACCCGCTCTGGTAAGCTTGTCAAGAAGCCTCCTGTGCTTGGCCTGCATGGAGAGGCGTTCATCGAACTGAAGGAAGGAGCGAGACCCAAAAAGCAACGACCTTACAAAAATCATGGCAAAAAGCACGAGATTCTTCGCGACATCATCCAGAGAAATGTGCGAGAATTCGGCTGGTTGGAGGCGTGCATGACCTCTGATTGGTGTTGTGCACCCTTCACTGTGCCTAAACCGCCCCCAGCAGATCAGAATTCTATTGATGGTTGGCGCAGGGTGGGTGATTTTCGTAATTTTAATGCGGAAACTAAGGCTCATTCTCACCCTTTATCCGTCATTGAGGAGGAAATGGTAAAGAGAACCAAGGGGAAATTATTCTCAGTCCTACATCGCACCTAGGATTTTATGGGGTCCAAAATACCCAAAACCAGCTACAGTCAGAAATACTACTTTTTTTGTCAAATTATACCATAAAGAGCATATTTTCCGGAGTTAGCCCCCCCCCCACCCTCCAAATTGCAAATTTTCCAGCCCCTAGATCGACAATGCAGGCTTGATTCAATCTAAAATCGGCCGTATCCGAGAAATATGACATTCACCACCTAGTTGCGAATAGCAGCTTTTGTATAGCTCAAACCATACATGTTTGTTTTTGGCAAGAGATATGGTTTTTTGGTGATGGCGGCTCCAAACACTCGATACCTTGCTCCAAAACACTGCAAAACACGTTTTTCTGAGTCCAACACTCTCCAAATAGGGTATGGGGCCCTACAACTGACCACTCATGCCCGAAAAATGCTGTTTTAGGCCAAAAAATGGGCATTTTTTGGGCCAAAAAAGCGGTTTTTTGGTGATCGTGGCTCCGGAATCCTTGATCATTTGCTCCAAAACACTGCAAAATGCGCTTTTTTGAGTCCACCATCCTCAAAATAGGGTATGGGGCCCTACAACTGACCACTCAGGCCCCAAAACGCTGTTTTAGGCTACAAAATGGCCTTTTTTGGCCATTTTTGGGCCAAAAATGCGGTTTTTGTTGTGATGACGGCTCCGAAAAACTCAAAGCCTTGCTCCAAAACCTTGCAAAACACTTTTTTTTTGACTCCAGCACCCTCAAAATAGGGTATGGGGCCCTACAACTGCCCAATCAGGCCCCAAAAACACTGTTTCGGGCAAAAAAAGGCATTTTTTGGCCATTTTGGGGCAAAAAAGCGGTTTTTTGGTGATGGCGGCTCCAAAACAATCGATAACTTGCTCCAAAACCTTGCACAACACTTTGTTTTGAGTCCAGCACCCTCAAAATAGGGTGTGGAGCCCTACAACTGACCACTCAGGCCCCAAACACACTGCTTCAGGCCAAAAAAAAAGGCATTTTTTGGCCATTTTTGGGCCAAAAATGCGGTTTTTTGGTGATGGCGGCTCCGAAAAACTGGATTACTTGCTCCAAAACCTTGCAAACCATTTTTTTTGAGTCCAGCACCCTCAAATCAGGGTGGTGGGCCCTACAAGTGACCACTCACGCCCCTAGAACACTGTTTTAGGCCAGAAAAAAGTCTTTTTTTGGCCATTTTTGGGCCAAAAATGCGGTTGTTTGGTGATGGCGGCTCCCAAACACTCGAACACCTGCTCCAAAGACTTGCAAAACACTTTTTGTTTGAGTCCAGCACCCTCAAAATAGGGTGGGGAGCCCTACAACTGACCACTCAGGCCCCAGAAACACTGTTTTAGGCCAAAAAATGGCTTTTTTTTTGCCATTTTTAGGCAGTAAGTGCGGTTTTTTTGGTGATGGCGGCTCCGAAAAACTCGATAACTTGCTCCAAAACGTTGCAAAACACGTTTCTTTGAGTCCATCACCCTGAAAATAGGTTTGGGGGCCCTACAACTGCCCACTCAGGCCCCAAAAACACTGTTTTAGGCAAAAAAAGGCTTTTTTTGGCCATTTTTGGGCAAAAAATGGGGTTTTTTTGGTGATGGCGGCTCCGCAAAAATGGGCAAAAATGGTCGTTTTTTGGGTTTATCTGGACATCCGGTAATGCAATCGACGTGATTTTAATACAGCAACTAGATAACGTCAGATTTTACCGATTGCGCTATCTAAATCGGGGCAGATGCGCCCAGATTTGGCACAAATCACCAAAACCTCGGCAAAATTTGGTTGCGGCGGGCCGTAAATTGCGATCGCGGCAGTTTTTGAACGGTTCAGTTACGGGATTCCGGTAGCTCAAAAAATCCTAGTTGTAACGCGTGGCTTTCACAGGATGCCTCTGGCGAAGTCATCTAGACCCGTGACATGCATCTGCAGTCCAGTGGGCCCTGCTCAGTGGACAGTCATTCCGATGGGATTGAGTCAGGAATAATGCTCCGAGCTTTTTTCAACGAATGATCGAAGAAGTCTTGTTTTCAGAGCACCCTGAGCTTTGCCAATTCGTTTCCGTATATATTGACGACATAATCATCGCCACTGTGGGCGACGGTTTGACGGAACAGGAGCTTGTGGACCTGCATGAGAAAAAGTTGAATATTGTCCTCGACATTCTGGACCAAAATCAGCTCATTTGCGGTCCCAAGAAGGGTAAATTATTTTTGGAAAGTGTCGAATTCTGTGGCAGTTTGGTGCCAAATGGGACACACCAACGGAGTTGAGGGAAGCTCCTCGCAATCCAGAAGTGGAAGCGCCCTGAGTCCATTTCGGGCCTTCGTGGATTCCTTAGCTGTTGTAATTTTCACCATACATTCGTCAAGGATTACGCCAAGTACGCCGCTCTTCTTACTGATTTACTCAAGGTCGGTAGGGAGGCTGGCCGTGCGGACTTGAAGGTGCGAGTGCAGTGGACAGAGGAGTGCGATGAGGTGTTTGTACAATGAAAAGCCGCCCTTTGTGAAGTCGCCACTTTGCCCGTCTGCAAATTTGATCGCCCTGTCTACATTAGGACTGATGCTTGTAAAATGCGGTTGGGGCAGTGTTAGAACGACAACATTTGGAAACTCGGGCTCATTACCCGCTTGCATTCTGGTCGACGAAGCTTTCTCCCGGAAAAATGCAGTGGTCCCCTGTTGACCAGGAGACCTGCGCAATCATTTGTGCCTTAAACAAATACCAATCAGGGGTAGGCACCAACAGAGTTGAAGTTCTGACGGATCATGGCTCTCTTGAGTATTGGTCGACAGAACATGTCAACATTCTGTCAGGTCCTGCTGGACGGCATGCTAGATGGAGCGAGATTTTGAGTCTTTTCGATCTGCATGTGGCTTACCTTCCAGGCAAGTACAACATTGTTGGTGACACTTTAAGCAGATGGGCGTATCCTGCTTCCGAAGCGTGCCTGTAGACGAACATCCACGGGACTGGACAAGACCGTGGGTTAGTAAGGGAGTGGGATGCTGAGGAACAGCAGTTGTCTAAGCGCCCCTATCTACAGTGTTCAGTCCGGCAGGGGCGATTGCCCTGCCACGATATCACTGTGGATGATCATCCACCAGATTCACATGTCCAATGGTCTGCAGTGCGTGTCGACACCCTCAGAGTAGTTAAACCTGGAGAATCCAGCCCCCAATTTGTTGAACGGCGAAATCCGGTGGTTCGATTCAGATGTGTCCATCCATTGGGTAGAAAACCTGTGGCACATGCCCAGGCGATCCCCAAGGAGTCCTTGATCACCAATGATTGGTCCAAAGAATATAAATCCGACAAAGTGTTTCAAGAAATCTACGAAGATTTGACTTCAAAGTCAGCATTTCAGGACGGATTTTTTTGCGAATATTTTTTGGACAACGGGAAACTGTGGATGAATGGAAAATTGTGCGTGCCTGACAGATGGGCGTCCACAGTTGTGTATGGGTGGCACAAATGGGAGACTCCTCACTCCCATGGCGCCAAACTCTGGAAATCAATTAAACATTGTTCCTTTGGAGCTCGATTGCACACCCACTGCATGAAGGTGGCCTCATCATGTGCCCAATGCGCAGTGGCGGTGCCTGCTACGGCCAGGCCTAAGGGCTATCTGAGGCCGCATCCCGTACCCAAGCGACTCTTTGACCGAGTCACCTCTGATTTCCTCTACCTCAGAGACCTGGAGGGAGAGGAATGCCATTGGACAAACAGAAAACCTCAATGGTGTGTTATTAATTCAATGTAGAAACTCAGGGTACATTCATGTCCTGCGTTGCAACATGAATGCCATGACTGGCAAGGCCGCCGCCAAATAGTGTGCCCAGACATGGATGGCGTGCTAGGATGTCCCCTCTGAGATTTTAACTGATTCAGGCAGTGCATATATTTCTGAGTGGTGGAAAACCCTTTGTGCTCGGTTAGGAATCCATCATCTTCGATGTGAGGTCCACCAGCACAGGGCTTTGCTGGCCGAACGAGCAGGAAAAACCATAATCAATATGCTGCAAAGGAACTCTCCAATGACAAGGATGTCAATTGGCTTGAGATCCTTTTCGCCCTGCTCCGCCGGTATCACAACAAGGAGTTGTACCATGTGTACTCACCCAATCAGCTTGTTTTCGGTCGTAATATATGTTGGCGGAACCTCCCCTACGATCATCCACGGGAATGTAAGGATGCATCAGCATTCTTTGACGACATTCAGGCTTGTGAAAAAGAGGTCAAGCGCCTCGTTGAGAAATTTCAGGCAGTTTGGTTGAGCATTGCCAACCAAGGCAGTAAAGAGCCACAGGATCTCGAAAAAGGAGACCGTATTTGGCTCCGCAAGAGCAAAACACTCAGGATGGAGACTCCAAGCTCCTCCCCCTGTGGGAGGGTCCCTTTGAAATTGTGTCTGGAATCAGGGAGAACTGCTTTAAGGTGCGTGTGGATGTGAATGGGGAGCTGGAGGTGAGCGGAGGCAGGCTTAAGCCTGAGATTCCGAGTCCGAAGGGCAGGGTTCAACCCCTTCTGTGGACCTCCAAATGTCTTTCCAAACGCAGGATTGAAGGTGGTATTTAAGAGGTGGAATGCCTTGTTGACCATTACAAGGATGATGAGGGTAACTGGCAGTTTCTCGTCAAGTGCAAGGGTTTCACTGAGTCTGAGAACACTTGGGAACCTGCCTCCTCCTTTGTACATGGCTATACCACAGGTTTCAGAAACTACCTGCGAACTCATCCTGAGATCCAGGTTTTATTTACTGACTGTCTGAGCAAGCCTGACCATGTAGTTGAAAAGGACGGAACAAAAGCCGTCGTGGTGGACGGAGACCCAGCTCCTCCGCCACATATTCCTGCACGTTTCGCACCGAATCCAGCACCTCAAGTTGCCGTGCGACAGGAAGCACCACGCCCCCCTCCAAAACGTGCACATGAGGGCAATGATGGGCGTCCGGTGCGTGGGAGGAGACATCAAGAGCGGTTCCGCGGGGGCGGCAAGCCTGCAGCGTTGAACCAAGTGGTTGTTCGTCCACATTCCACGACATTCTGAGCTCATTTTTTGACATTACTCATTCACATCCGTTTTATCGAAATCCGATCTAAATTTCAGATTCCTGGTACATCAGGCCCAATTACGTCACCTTCGGGGGGACTGTGGTGCCACACAGTACACGAGGTATGTTGCAGTCTCGAGACAAGTTTTTGTGTATTTTTCAGGATTGATTCTGAGGTGTTTTGGGTGAACGGATGACTTTGGCCTCATGAGTGAGAAAATTGGGCTACATCGGGTTTGTGCGACTGAGGCCGCCATGTGTTGCCAGCAAAGGTGCACTAACTGTCCTGGCCCTTTAAATTCCAGTTCGAGGCGAACATGCGAAGCTCTGAGCTGATGACTAGAAGTCAGAGGTTTCATGTACTAATCCGGTGACCGAGGCGAGCTTTGAACTTCGTTCGCCTCTTATCGGTATAAGCCTCGTCAGTCGAGTTGGGCAGTGCACTCCGTTCCCGGCCCGTGGTCGTAGGTCGGAGACCCCGAAGGGTGGCTCGCTAGGAGTGCCCTGCCTGCACCGTAGCTTCGTACGCACGGACCCGGTCGCCGGCGATGCGGTTCAATAGGCGGCTCCGCGGTGGCAGTTTTGTCGCTCCCCTTTCTGCCTTTTTGTCGCCTTTCTGAGGAGACTGTCGGTGGGGCCCAGGTTGCGTGCGCTGACCGTGTGAGGAAAGCACAGAGCATCTTAGGATGTCTGATGCCTGATCACCGCTACGCCCGAAGCCGGTTTCTGTACTTCGATGGTACAAAACTGGCATGGCCGGTGCTACTCTAGTTGGTAAACGCCTTTGTCAACGGTCCGGGGTCGTTGGTTCGAACCCCACTAGGGTTCATTTCCCACTTCGTCCCAGGCATGGCCATTGTGTGTGGCACCGGCCCGCCCATCCACCGCCTGCAGCTGGGGCTGCATCAGCGCCACCGGGCTATCGCTTTGAGGCAGGTACAGGTGGTTTTACCTATTTATTTGCGTCTTCAGACGACAGATTTCATTCAGGTTTTATTTACGTTTTGCGTCATGTACATGTACCGAGCGGTCAGCCCGAAAACTGGCTTTATCTCGCTGAACACCGGATTGTGCTATGGCTGTGGGGAACACTTATGCGATAATAATTTATGTCCAAGGTGGCAAGTTAGAAGGAAGTGAAATCAGTGAAAAAAATTCTGAAAAAGAAGTGAAATCAGTGCAAGCAGTGAAAAAAGATGGGGTGCCAAGAGGTGCCATCCCGGTTGTGCTAATGCGCAATTTGGCTGTGGGGAACACTTATACGATAATAATTTATGTCCAAGGTGGCAAGTTAGAAGGAAGTGAAAAAAGTGAGAAAAGTGAAAAATGTTCGCAAAAAGAAGTGAAATCAGTTTTGTGACGAAGGGTCAGCTTAAGGATGACGGTGCTAAGGACCTTCGTCAGTATAGTGGATGGGCATGCCGCATACCGAGCTAGGCGTCATTGGTTTGAACGCCTACAGATGCTCAATCCGCCAATATCTCCGGCATTGCCTACCCAGATCTTGACCAATCACCTGGGCGCTCCGCCTACGGTCCCAGGCTTCGGCAGCGGAGGGATAAAAAGTGCCTTGTAGATCGTCTCCACGACGACAGGGCGCGGTCTCGGCTTTGGCCTCAGCCTCCTTCTCAATCCGGCTGAGCAGGAGAACCGCTGTTGGGCGCCGTGCCCATTGTTGCTGAAGAGATTGGGGGGAGGGCAACCTCCAAGCTTCCCTTGGCATGCACGACCCCAATCCCATGAAATCCAAGACTTCCTGTTGAAATTCTTACTGATCTTCCATCAGTCTGGGTTTCTCCAAAGAATTCTGTGACCCTTGCCTCAGCGGTGACACAATCTGGCGTCCTAGGCAAAGAGATGATGGTATATGTAGACAATACAAACATGTAGACAAGTAATATGTATATGTAACACTTCTATACTATAAAATAGCTTAGAAGAGAGGACAAAATGTTGGCGGCGTCGCCGCCATCAGAAAAACTGACGGCTACGCGTCGTCGCCATCAGGATCTCCACTGAGATCCTGCCCAAACTGGGCCAAACAGTGGTTTTTGGGCGAAAAACAGTGAAATATAGTGATTTTTGAGCCAAAAAACACTCCTTTCGCGTGTCTCCCCCCAACGCGTCGCGTAGCCGACACGATGCGTTTCTGTCCCAATTCAAACTATATATGAAGAGGGCTACTGTTGGGCCACACCATGGGCGCCTGGCTGATTCCTGGAATCGCCTCAGCATTTTTTAAACAAATCGTGAACGTGACTGATTTCGCAAAAATTGACCTTCGCGGAACGCCGCGAAAAAGGTCACGTTATATTCCTATATTTCTAAAAACGATAAATCAATAATAAAATTGATTAAAATCTTCAGAAATCGAGAAATAAAACTTCGATCTGGGGCTGCGTCGTGCAGGCGACGAAGGTCGGCGCCAGCCCAAAAATGACGAAAAATGACCATTTCTGGGGTATGTTACAGAAATTCGACAGAAATCAGGATGCCATAAGGCTGGGAATCAGCCCAGGAAAATTACTGATGAGAAGAGCGCCACAGGCTGGGCAGCGGGTATGGGTGAGGCACCCCATACCGCTTCACCTGCCTCCTTAGAAGCCTTACCTATATCCAAAGGAAGGCAAGGCCAAGGAGGCGCTCTGACCCCTGCAATGCCCTGGTTTCAAAACTGATTCAGCAGGACAGTGGGGGAGTTGGGGCTTCGTAAGTAATTTACATGCCACTTACATGTAGGTCTGCAATAATCTTTGATATATTCATAGGGCAATTGCCCCCCAGGCGACCACACTGGTCCCTGGCACTCCCTTCAGCCTCTGGTGACCAAACCAGGGGCGCTGCAGGTCCTTCCGACCTGACTGATGGCGCTGAGGCGCATATATTGGCCCTTTTTCTCCATGGGCATGGAAACACAATAATTCAATGAATTCAAATGCGGAAAAAAAAGTATTTAGGGTCAAACCCAAGGCAACGAATTCCTCGTGCCTGAGTTTAGGGTCATTTCCTACACAAGGGGACGAATTACTTGTGCCTGTTTAGGGCTGTTACCAGCCCAAGGCGACGAATTAACGCGCTTGCAACCTCGTAGAGGTTGTGGTGGTTCGCAGATGGCGTCGTGGTCGCTGCGGTCGTCGCCCAGAGCTGAGGTAGACTTGGGGGCTCCATAGGGTCTTCCACCCATCGTAGGACCATCAAGGAATTCCTCCTTCATCATGTTGATGCCCCTGACCTTGACCACTGCAGAGTAGCAGACGCTACTATCATGGCACCTGCTGTGGCGCGACGTCGTCGTTGTCCGCGAACGTGGCCTTGGCGTCGGCAGAATTCTTTTGTAGAGGTTGGGGGGAGGGCAACCTCCAAGCTTCCCTTGGCATGCTCGACCCCAATCCCATGAAATCCAAGACTTCCTCTTGAAATTCTCACTGATCTTCCATCAGTCTGGGTTTCTCCAAAGAATTCTGTGATCCTTGCCTCAGCCGTGACACAATCTGGCGTCCTAGGCAAAGAGATGATGGTATATGTGGACAATACAAACATGAAGACAAGTAATATGTATATGTAACACTTCTATACTATAAAACAGCTTAGAAGAGAGGACGAAATGTTGGCGGCGTCGCCGCCATCAGAAAAACTGACGGCTACGCGTCGTCGCCATCAGGATCTCCACTGAGATCCTGCCCAAACTGGGCCAAACAGTGGTTTTTGGGCGAAAAACAGTGAAATATAGTGATTTTTGAGCCAAAAAACACTCCTTTCGCGTGTCTCCCCCCAACGCGTCGCGTAGCCGACACGACGCGTTTCTGTCCCAATTCAAACTATATATGAAGAGGGCCACTGTTGGGCCACACCATGGGCGCCTGGCTGATTCCTTGGATCGCCTCAGGATTTTTTAAAAAAATCGTGAACGTGACTGATTTCACAAAAATTGACCTTCGCGGAACGCCGCGAAAAAGGTCACGTTATATTCCTATATTTCTAAAAACGATAAATCAATAATAAAATTGATTAAAATCTTCAGAAATCTAGAAATAAAACTTCGATCTGGGGCTGCGTCGTGCAGGCGACGAAGGTCGGCGCCAGCCCAAAAATGACGAAAAATGACGATTTCTGGGGTATTTTACAGAAATTCCACAGAAATCGGGATGCCATAAGGCTGGGAATCAGCCCAGGAAAATTACTGATGAGAAGAGCGCCACAGGCTGGGCAGCGGGTATGGGTGAGGCACCCCATACTGCTTCATTGCTGAGCTCCACGACCTCCACGAGAGTCGGCTCTCAGACAATCCCATTCGTGTCAAGCAAGTACGCGAGTGGCTCCTGTTCTTTTCTCTTGAGGAGACCGAACTGGCGCTAACGCCGCTGCAGCTGCGTGCTCAATCCGCTAGACCACGAGCGGAGAGCACTTGTTTTAGAGTGTCATGAGTGAGGGGATCTTGATAGTTGGACCCTCATTTCTTCCTATTTTTCTTTGTTGCCCCTCCGGTTATTCACTGGAGCGTAAGAACACTACTAGTATGTCCGCTGTAGTGCTGTAATGTGTAGGAAGGTCAGCGCCAGGTTTCCACAAGGACAGACTAGGGGTAATATGAACCGTGGCACTGGAATTCCTGAATTTCTACCGCCAGCAGATGATGTGATGTAGATAAATCAAAGATTGCGCAGCCGCTTACTCCCAACAGGAACCCCCTGTAGTCTGGTAGAGTCCGAAACACAGCTAGGACCTTAGTTTCAAGCTTCATTCTGCTGCCGGTAGACTTCATTCCAGCTTCATCTGTGGGGATTCCTTCAATTTTGACTTGATGTGAGACCATCCTGCTGATTCAGTTGTACCGTTCCGCTGAATCGCGACGTCAGTTCTCTTATGGAACCTTATATACGGCTTCTACGGACTTTAGGCAGACACTTTTGAAGTCCGGTGGAACAGGCGAAAATTTATCTGTTAGGAACGTGAGCCTCATTTGTGGATTTCGATTTTAGATGGGTGGATTTGTTTAGACTGTGGCCTGAAGGTGAAAGGTTGACCTGTATTTCCTTCCAGAACACCACCGCCACTGTAAATAAGGTTTTTTTTTACCATGTCAACACCTTGAGAGTTCGCTGCGGGTCATTGTGGCTGCATGTTTACATGAGGGGGGCACATATATACTCACTTGTGGTTTTTGGTGGAAACATTATGATAATAAAACCCTGTTGATTCCTGATATTCTGATATATAAATCTCCGCTGGCGGCGCCTCGGTACTGAATCTGGCCGCTCATAGCCGGAATGGCCAAACCTGTCACACTATCACATCGGGTTAGGTCAGGTGGATGGGAGAGTATGATATCAGCCAATGGCGGCTTGCCGGCACATAGATACACACCCCAAGTGACCCCAAGATGGCCACGGGGGTCCGAGCCCGCTTCACCCCCCTTCTCAGAGCGTTGTTACCGCTCGGAAGTCATTGAAGAGAGGACGGGAGGACCCCAATGGGCTCCAACCCCCCCCCCCCCATGTCCCAAGGACACATGGAGGCCCCACACACGTCGTAGGCGTCCCCCATGCCCCAAGGGAGGGGTGAGGACACTGATAATCGGTGCCCTACGCCATATCCGGTCTCCCCTTGATCTACAACATGGACCAAGGGGATCAAAGATAGAAAAACGTCGTCGGTCGACCTAAAAAAGTATACCACAATGAAATATATATGTGGAGATCGAGTGAAGGGGGTATATGGCCAATCAAGGCCGAAAAATCCCCGGATGAACGCCCTCATTTGTCTCCCCAAGCACAGAAACAAACAAAATGCCAAGGGGGATCCATTATGGTGCTACAGCAGCTACCAAGTGGACCAACACGTCCTTGACATCCAAAGAAATGTTCTTTTTCTTCAGGTAGTCCATCCAGACCGTGGTGTACCTCGGCACAAAACTGCTCGGAGGCTCCCACGAATCCCTGGATGCGGCGAAACCCTTCCAACGGACTTTATAAAGCCTACCCCCAGGCGTCCCCGGGTCCGGCTTGTCCGCCAGGATCTTCTCGGCGGTGAAGTCGTCGTCCTCACCCTCGTCGTCCGAGTCCACATCGCCGGCCGTGAACTCGAAGGTGACGGGACGTCCGCTGGGGTCTGGTGCTCGGGGACGAAGCTGGGTGTGGTCGCGGTCCAGGATCCTATTATCCCCCACACGAACCGCATACACATCCTGTCCGACCTTCCGCACGATCACCCCCGGCACATACCAAGACGCCTGCCGATGCCTGGACAGGACATCCTTGTGGTGCCGCTCCACCCACACGGTGTCTTGGAGAGCATACTTCTGGACTTTTCCCTGCTTGAAGTACTTGGCCCTCTTGTCATGCTCGTCCTGAAGTGCCCTGCACACCTTGGCCGCCGTGTCGTCCGCCTCAGCCATCATAGCGTTCGCATCCCGGGCCACTTTGCCATGGTTCAACCACGGGAGAGTGCGTGACACTCGATCCCGTAGGAACAGGATACGATGGGGCGACAGTCCAGTGGGTCCCGGAAGGTCCTGATACGCTTGGAGTACTCTCCACAGCGAATTATACCAATTCCGGCCCAGTTCGTCGATGTGCAGCTGGCGGAACTTCTCGAACATCTGCCGCCCGGCCACCTCAGCTCGGCCATTCGACCGGCTGTGGTACGCCGCGGTCTTGGCGTGCTGAATACCCATGTGCTTGCACATCGTCTTGAACCATGTCCCCACAAACTGACTGCCCCGATCGCTGCAGATGACAGCCGGGACATCAAAAATCGTCAGCCAATGCCTGATCATGGCATTAGCGACGGTCTTGGCCTGCAGCCCCACTCCATGCTTGTCCTTCTTGTCCTTCTTCTTGGACTTCTTGCCCGGGACTGCCACGATATATCCGCTGTGCCTGTTTACCGCCAGGATGACACGGTCGTAGGTCTCTCCGTCCACGGTGACCTCAGGCATGGCGAATACATCCATGGCCACGGACCGCATAGGGGCCTCCGGTATAGCCGTGTACACTGGGTTGCCCGCTGTGGAGTGGTTGGGGCTCTTCGTGGCCCGACACACGGCACAGTCGCTGCAGTACCTATCCAGGATGGCGTAGTACCCCGGAGGGAACTTGAAACGCCACTCCAGGTCCTGCTGCATCTTGTCTCGGCCAGGGTGCATGAGCTCGGCCTTGTGCCAATGGTCAATGAGCTCCTCCACTCGGTTCTCGGGCACCAGCAGCTTGTCCTTGAGGAACAACTTGTCCCCATCCTCGGTCAAGCCCTCAGGCCACTCGTCGTCCGACGGAGCGCTCACGGCATTCCAGTACTTGCTCCAGTGCTCGGATGCCGCGTAGTCATCCGACCAGTCCTCTGTGAGCACCGACCTGACTACCTCTACAGGGGCCACCATCCATTGCTCGAGGGTTTCCTCTCGAATAGCTTGGACGCGGGCACCCCGGAACTTGGCCAGGTCCGTACGATTTGCCATCACCACAAAGCAGTTGACCCCCTCTTGCTCCATGGCCTTCTCCATCTTGATGATGCGCTTGGCCTCCTCGGTCTCCTCGGCGTCGCCATGGCTGGATATGTCCATCCACGCCTTGCCTGCGGGGTAGGCCCAGCGACTGAGGCAATCTGCCACAGTGTTGTCCTTCCCCGGGACGTACACAACGCTGAGGTCGAACTTGGCGAACGTCTCGTGCCATCGGGCCCTCCTAGCCGCTGATCCTGAGGGGGTGTCAACATGCTCCTTGTGCCAGCTCTGTAATGACTGGTGGTCCGTGCAAACCACCACCGGCTGCAGTCCGATGTGGCCAGACCACTTCCTGAGCGCACATACAATGGCGTATGTCTCCTTCTCCCTCGCGGTCCATGTTCGGCGTTGGCCCTCGGCCAGGATCCTGCTCCAAAACGCCACGGGAACATGAGTCCCGTCATCCCGGACTTGCTCGAGGACTGCCCCCACGGCATAGTCCGAGGCGTCCGTCCGTAGCACAAATCCCTTGTCCGGGTCCACTAGGAACAGCCCCAACTGCCCCAGGAGTCGCTCCTTCAGGCGGTTGAACGCATCCTCAGCCTCAGGGGTCCAGGCAAGCTTCTTCTTGCTCCCCTTCCGGCCATCGAACTTGCCCACCTGCAGCATCTTGTGCAGCGGCCCCGAGAGTTCTGCATACATCCGGACATAGCCCGAATAGTAATTGCAGAACCCCATGAAGGACCGGAGTTCGCTGATGGTTTGGGGCTTTTCCCAGTGGTGCAGGGACGCCAGCTTCCCAGGCATGGGACGGCGTTGCCCTAGACCAACCACGTGACCCGCGAACTCCACTTCCTTCACGAAGAGTGAAGCTTTGGTGGGTTTGCACACCATGTTGTGCTTGTCCAGCTCACTGAGCACTCGGCGCAGATCCTTCTCATGCGCTTCGATGAGCTCGTCCTCAGTCATGTTCTCCGTGCCGGATCCGATGATGATGTCATCCACGAAGGGATCGGCACAGTCCCGGACAGGACCGAGTAGGTCCTCCATCATGCGCTGGAAAGCGGCGTTGACATTCTTGGCGCCCAGAGGCACCACTTTCCACTGCATGGGCCCCAGCGGCGTCGACATCGCTGTGCAGGGCCTGGAGTCCGGGTGTAGCGGCATCTGGTGATAACCGTGTTTCAGGTCCAACACCGTGAACATCCGCTTTTTCTGTTGTTTTTGGAGGATGGAGTCGATCAGGGGAAGCGAGTACGAGTCGTGCTCGGTTTGCTCGTTCAAACCGCTGTAATCCACCACCAACCTCCACTCTCCCTTCTCCTTCTTGGGCACGATGAAGGCTGGGCTGGCCCACTCACTGTCGGAGGGTTCGATCCATCCCCGCTCAATGAACTCGGCCAACAACTTCTTCATGGCCTCGGCCCGATCGCCCTGAAGTTGGTACTCCCGATGACGATAGATCTTGGGGTTCGGCTTCACCTTGATCTTCGCTGTACCAAACCTCCCACGATCTGGAGGGCTCTTGTTGGCGACGCCACTGAATAGCCGCGGATAGGCATTGATCAGCCTCTCCTTCAGCTCGGCGACCTTCGGGTTCTCCTGGGCCTCTTCAGCCGGTAGCTTCGGTATCGATACAACCGACCGCACTGCGGTATAGGCCTCTTCTGGGTCCGAGTCCGACTTCTCCTCGTCCGATATGCTGTCTTCATCGTCGTGGGGCGCGCTTCCCACCGATAATCTTCGAAAATTTGCGGCCTCGGGCTGGTGCTCGTCGCTACCGGTTCCCACTCTTGGAAAACCCCACGTTGGTGGGTCCGACCTAACCGGACCATCGTATTGGTCCGCTATGTGATCCATGACCCTCGCCACGAACTCGTCCTTCTGGTACTTGCCGGTGACCAACATCTTGTCATCCCACCAATGCGGAGATGTGACCATGGCCCGCCTCTTCTTGGCTGCCACACGGTCGTGCATCTACATTCGCATGTAGTTGACGACGTCGTCGATCTCGGCGTGGGACAGGACGTCAATGCCATCAATAGGCTGATCCGTCCCCTCCTTGGGCTCAAACATGACCTTCATGGGCACCGCCTCCACCCTACGGATGAATGCTTCATCACCCGTGGGCTGGGCTTGCGCCCCATCCACCAGGAAAGCCTTGGTACCCCACGCTTGACCCGGGGAGGGCATTGATACACCCTTGGCGTCGATGAACAACTCCTCCTCTGGCCCGAATGACATCTCGTTCAGGGTGATGGAGTCCAGCGTCGACTTGAGACCCTCCAGCGGACATGGGGCGGATCCTATGCCGGTTATGACCAGGATCCCCTTCGCCCTATCCGCGATGATCTTCTCCACCGTACGTCTGGTATTTTCCAGGGAGCCATGCCAATACATGGGTCCCCACTCCTTCAAACCCCAATGCCGGTGCCAGGCTGAGTCTCCTCGATGCCAATGCCTCCTACACTTCCGAAAAAGTGGGGCATCCCGGGAAGCGAAGACGTACGTCCCGGGCGCTTCGGTTCCCAGCGTCTGGATCATCCTGGCATACACTTGCGGCGCCATTCCATACTCCGTGAGCTGAACTCCACGGTCTCCTCTGGACTTGGCACCCACAGCTTGCACCGCTTGGACGATCCGATCCTCTTCCTCAGCATTCCATTGGGATGATCCGCATGCATAGTCCGTGGACAGCCATGTGAGGCATTCATCATCCTCACGGACCAGCGTTGCACGATGGGGAAGGGCTCCAATGGCGTTTGCCACCATGAAGTCATACCCCATGATCATATCCCAATCTGTAATGTCGGCCACATAGAAGTTCCCGGATAGAGTGCTTCTCTTCGCCTGATCAGGGCGGTTCAAACGCTCATGCTCCAAGAATTCCATACTAATGGTGGCCTCATGGGTGCCGCCACCCATGATCTCTCCGTTGGCGACCTTCAGGCGGACCGGTCTCCGGCTGGGCTGCAGGAGTTCCTCCTTGAACAACCCTCTCTGGACCAGGCTCACCTGGGCACCCGTATCCACTAACACATCCACCACCTTCTCCTCTCGTCCACACCGTACTCGCACTTTCAAGTGCAACTGCCGCTCGTCGCCATGAGGTGTATGGACGACTCTCACGGCATGCAACTCTAGCACGTCCGGGTGCATCAGGACTTCAAGGGTATGGTCACGGATGGTGTAGATCTTGGGTTGGTCCTGCCCGTCCACGGGGCTCTCCGTGGTCGCTCCTTCCTTCTTGCCATGTCCCGTACCCACATGTACTTCCCTTGGCAGGGCGCTCCAGGGGTTGGGAGTGGCGAAACTCAGTGGTTTTGGCTCTTCCGGAGCCCTCTTCGGCACCCGATGTGCCTTCGCTTTCTCTGGGATTCCACTGATTTTCGGAGGAGAGACCTCCGAGGTCCCACTCCCGTGGGGGCTCCTCTAGACTTGACTTCCCGCAGCCCCTTCCGGCTGCGATCCGCCAGGACTTTGTCCACCACGTTGCTGGGCTTTGAGTTCCTCCAACGTCCTCAACATGTCCTCAGCAACTTCCTCGATCGACCTCACTCGTCGGTCTTGACCAGGTACACCACCATAGCCTCTTCCTCCGCCTTTTCCTTGGCCTTTGCCTTGGCCTTTTCCCCCGTCTCCGCCCTTCGCCTTCCAATCGGAAATCCGCTGCTCCTTGGGCTTCTTCTCGGGGTGGGCGGCGAAGTAGGCCTTCTTGTCCGCCTCATACACCTTGCACTGACGGTGGTCCTGTGCATGGTTGTTTCCCTTGCCATAACAGACCCAGCACCCGTCGTGCTGAGACCTGTACTCTCGGAACGAGAGCGGGGGGTTCCCGATCCTCCTTGGCTCTTTGCCCCTTGGTCCCACCCGGCTCCATCTGGACCGATCCTGCCCATTGTTCCTCACGTTGTGCGCCACAAACGCGAAGAAATGGGCCTCCTCGTGATCCTCCCGGGACCAGTGGTCTTGGCCACTTCCACTACCATCCTCCGCAGAGTTGGCCGTGTCCTCCTGGATCTCCCGATGATGTCGGTCTTCTCGGTGGCCTCGTTGTCCATGACCATGTCGATCCTGCACGTGGGCCTCGTTCTTCGCATTGAGCTTCAACTCCACCGTGATGTACTTCACGATCTCGTCCAGGCTCATGCGGGCGAAGATGACCTGCATCCTCAGCGGCTCCCCGCGCCTCCACTCCACGTTGTTGAGGCGCAGCAACCTTTGCCCCATGAAGTCTCCAAATACCTCCACGTACACGGCGTTCTCCAGTCCCAACATCCGGTTGGGCTTGCCCAGGTTCCTCCTGAAGAACTCCATGATACCCGCATGGGTATCCTCCGCCGCCATGATCCTCACCGCCACCCGCTTCTTGGCGCGCTTCTTCTCCTCGTCCTCCACTCGCCTCTTCCAGTGGCCGGGGAGGACGTCCTTCAGGAGGTGGCGGATCTCGCTGGCCTCGTTCCAGTCCTCCACCAGCTTGAGGCATCTGCGGTACTTCCGCAGATACCGGTTCCACCCCCGGACCCGCAACTCACCGCGGTCCAGCGGCAGCGGGATGGACCACAAGTCCTCCAGCTTCTGGTTCGGAGCGTCCACCCGCTCCTCATCCTCCAACCACTGGAGGCAGGTATGCTCCGTACGGATCAGTCCTTCCCCGATCTGATCCCGCAGCTCCTCCTTCAGGTCCTGCGCCAGCCGGTGTGGGAATGTCCGGCATACCCACTTGTCCCGCGGCGCTCCCCGCATCTCGCCGACGACCTCCTCGGCGAAGTCCTCCCAATCCAGGATGAAATCGTCCAGGTTGGAGGGGTTGCCATCATAATAGGGGATTTTGATTCCCCTGAGGTCGTCTATCCGGATGGCGTCTCCGACGTCCCCAGCCACCACTCCACCAAGACGGATACCACCTGTGGCCGGGGGGTGTGAGTACACTCCCCGTACATCCCTCTCCTCCATGGAGTGCGGTCCAGTTGGGCCTGAACCCATGGGGTTTGGAATGCGGGAAGGACTTGCTCCATCGGCCGTCCATATCCCCGTATTGGGATCCTTCGCCCACAGGTTTCCGCTTGGATGGCCTCGACCATGTCCGTCGGCGCTTCCCATGGTTCGCCCCTGCATGGTCTGGTTCTGGATCTGGATCTCCTCTTCCGCATAGACTACCATATTCGTCGTGATCGGTTGATCCTGGGCAGCATGGGCTCCTCGGGTCCGTGGTTACGTGCCCTTCCCGCATGGACCCAGCCGGTGCCGTGTGTTCCCCGAGCATTGTGGATTCGCTGAACATGGGAACAAACGGCAGCGCACCCGGGTCAACACGCGGAGGCGCGTAGGGTGCCTCTGCAGGGCCGCCCATGGGTTTATCCATGGCGCTCCTGAGGGTCTTAACCCGCTCCACCAGCTCTGCCGCGGGCGGCTTTGCCGGGAGCTCCGGACCCGAGGCGAGGGGCTGTAGCTCCTCTAGCCTTTTCAGGCGTCCCGACATGTCCTCCACCAGGTGGAGGAGGCTGTCCACCACTCGCTGCTGCTTCTCCAGGGCCAGTTCCAGATTCTCCCGGTACCGGTCCCGTTCCGCCCCCAGCTCCTCCATGTCTTTCTCCGCGGCCGACTGGTCATCCATGATCCCGGCGACGTCCTCCTCTAGCCCGTCCTTCGCGTTGTCCAGGCGGTCGAGACGATGTACGATGGCGTCCATCCCCATCTTTGGGTATTTGCCCATGAGGAAGGACACGTGCTCGCAGTGGCACTCAGCCTGTTTTCCGCCTGATCTGGCGCATCCCGCGGTTCCCGGCACCTCAGACTCGTCGCCCATTGGCGTATCGCCTATGGCGTCCGTCTCTGGTCCCGTGTGCCGGGGCACAGGTGCCGTCCGGGCCCTGGCTGGCCTCTCCAAGCCCTCGGCGTCGTGCTTCAGGGCGGGCTCGGGGGCCGTATGCGCCCTGGCGATCGGCGCGGACATCTCCGACTCCGAAGGTGGCTCGTAGGCTGTCCGATAGCCCTCGGAGTGCCCCTCGGATTCCCACAGCCTGACCGGGCTGGGGTCCGTGTCCATAGCCCCGGCGTCCCTTGCCGCGGACTTGGGTGACCCGCGCTTCCGGTAGCGCCGGGCCCGTCCTCCACTGCTGCCTGAATGGCAGGCCTCATCAGAGTCCTCCGCGGCGGAGCGGAGGTTGCATGCCTTTCGGCAGCGATGCTCACACATGGAGACCAGGTCCTCCATGTCACGTCCTCCTCTTCCCGAATGTCGTACTTCTCGTCGGGCTTCAACTTCCGGAGTTCGCCATGCTCTTGAACGTCTCGGTTCTTCTATGGCTCCAATCTCCGGCGTGGTCTCCACGGAGTCCACAATACGCACCCGGGGCGTACTTGGGCAGGGCTCATAAGGGCCCAAGTCCCCGGGTCGGCGGTAGGTAGGGGCAGCAGGTACGCCTCTGCTACCATAAAGAAGGTCCCTACCAGGACCGGCCCCCGCTGTGCCCCTTCCGCCTGTAACCCCTGCTGATTTGCTCCTGATCAACGATTGCATTTATCAAAATCCAGGGTTCCAAATCCAAAAATATAGAAAATACTATCCTCCTTCAACCCTGAACAACAACCAGATCCCACAAATACAGCAATAGCCCAATTCACAATCCAATACGGGCTGCGGGCTTCCGTTCAGCACACCGGGTGGCGGGCATGTACCAGAATTGCACCAAAGAGGAAACCCTGAAATTGGCATATGAACACAAATAAAGCAAAGTTGGGGAAAGAGGTAAACATACACATTCACAGCCATAAACCCCTCATTCCCTGGACTCAAGACCTTCCCTTGACTCACCAACATATTGCCCTGAACCAGGTCAAATGAGATGGCTGAATGCCATGTGTCACAAGTCACTACACAAGCCCCAAAAATGTGTTCACTCCCAAGCCTCTAAATCCTAGCCCAATAGGGGAGGTGGCATGTCATGACCTAGAGTGACACTCAGGACCATGCCCTACCCTGACATACCCTTGTTTGGACTTGGGGTCGATTGGGCTTGGAGAACTGCCCCATGCTGATGACCTCACAACATGGCAAAATCAGGCAAATCACACCATTATGCCCAAAGGTCAATTATATACTCAAAAATGCATACGGCAAATATCCAAATGCTCCATGCATGTGTCAAACCGGAAAGTAGTATACAAGGGTGATATAGACCAAAGGTCAATGCCCAAGAATATCCCATCATTGGCTCCGAAGCCCTTCCGGTTATGTACATGACATGCTTCACAAGTCAACTCATGAATTTGAGACCTAATTTTGTGAGGCCTCGTGTGCCAAGCCAAAGTGACCATGTGATCCGGCATATGGTGAGGTACAACACCGAAGCATATGCCAACATATAAGCAACATACCATAGTTCAGGGATCTCTAGGCACTTTACTGTTAGCCGACCAGTTGAGCACATAAAACACAAAAATGAGCCTAAAATGAGGTCAAAAACATGAAAATATGTCCAAATACAAAGCTGTCATGATAGTATATCTCTATGGTCACCCATGATATCCGCACATGGTTCAATACACAAATGATTGGAACCATTTACGAACTATTCCCCCACTTGGATCCCCAATCGGGCGCATGGAGATACCTTCGCCAGCCATATCTACATGCCCCATGAAAATGGGAGTGCACTCATGGATCTCTGTGCCAAACATACCATGAGCAATACATACGCGGTAGACTTAGTCTAGCGCTTTGAATTCCACATTTGGGACATGGGCAAAGCCCTTGTCGCGTGTGGCTCCCCATCTCTTCGGCCACACGAAGATATATAACATGGGCGTGAGCATATCGAAGCACATACCATGCATATAACACATACCCTCAAAAGTGGCTCCCACCATGGTATGCCATGCCCCTCCATGGACATAACTTCACGTTAAAAATACGTGGGAACCCAAGGAAAGTATCTATGCAACCCCAACACTCATGCGGTACACTGGAAAGTCGCAAGAAAATATTCGATTGCACGGTCCAAGAGTTATATATCACTTTATACCCTCTTGATAATTATCCCTTGCTACAGCAGGCATGTGTACACACCAAAGGCGTTTGATGCTTCCTAAATTAAGTTTAGACCAAGGCGCTTGCAACGCAACCTTCCTTTCTCTCTTTCCTCACACTCGTTCGTAGATATGGCCCTTCAAAGTGGTCCCACGATTCACTTTTGTTTTCCTTATATCTCCGAGTCAAATGGGTGGCAAGTATAAGGAAAACCTGATTTGGGCACAGGGAAAAGAGTATGACCACTCGAAGAAGACCAAATCAAGTGCGGCGATGTCGAAGTCGAAAATCGGATTTCGACATCGCGAAAAATTCAGAATAAAATTTCCAGTGCATATTTAGAAAATTGCGGAAGCAACGAACCCTTTACTGATGAAATCTGACCCTTCATCGGGGTTTCCGCCAAAATATCTGGAAATAACAGTTAACCAATCGGTTAACGCAAAATCGCGAGCCAACTGACAGTCGCCGATACATTGACCATCAGAACGAAAGGCTGAAAAATTACGGAAACATTATGATAATAAAACCCTGTTGATTCCTGATATTCTGATATCTAAATCTCCGCTGGCGGCGCCTCGGTACTGAATCTGGCCGCTCATAGCCGGAATGGCCAAACCTGTCACACTATCACATCAGGTCAGGTCAGGTGGATGGGAGAGTATGATATCAGCCAATGGCGGCTTGCCGGCACATAGATACACACCCCAAGTGACCCCAAGATGGCCACAGGGGTCCGAACCGGCTTCACTCCGTGTTGCGCACTGTGGCTACTGCAGCCCACCTGTGAACTACGTTGGCTTTTTGTGGTTCACTGTGGTTTCACCCCGCACACTTGTCGCTACCTATCACCCAGCACTCTCACTATGCCCCTTAACTACATTGCAGTGAGCTGGGACCTGAAGTATGTACAGAAAACCTTCTGTCCCTCTCCTCTGGGCAGTTTGGCCTCAGAGCTGCTGGGTTGAGTGTGAAGACCTTTCACAGTTTCTTGTGAAACACGAAATCGTGCGCCCGCCTTGCTGTGCATTGCTGCACGAAAAGTACAGAGTAAAAAATTAAGCACATCAGAGGTGATAGAATGAATGCATCAGGACTAAGAAAAAATAAAAAGCCGAGGAAAAAAGCTGGTGTAGTTGATTGCCTGGGTGTGCAGTGGATGTTACCATTTCCTGGACAAGGTCAGGACATTTGTCCTATGCCAGAGGCCAAAGTCGTGCTCCCGTGGTTTAATGCCATGCCTACCTGTGACCGGCTTTGTCTCAAACTGCAGACGCAATGCATAATGATTGTCAAGCACATGTGCACAAGGGAAGAAGACACTGAATTGTGTCTCACCACAAACGTGCGCAAATCCTGAGGCTCATTCGAGCATCGGTACCTAAAAGAGAAAGAAACAGTATGCACAAAAGTTGTAGATAGCAGGACATGGTGAATATAGCGTCTGAAGTTCAGACAAACAAGTAGGGAGCTCCCTTGTCAGCACATCAGTGAGTTCACCTCAGTGCAATAGGATAGACAACTTATACACGATTGGGGTCCACGCCCTGTTCTCGCAGAAACTTGCGTAACACTGGAGAAGCAAAATTAAACAGGCTGTTCGAGGCGTCCTTGCAAAGCTGTCAGATTTTCTTTGGCGGCTTGTGTTCATCAGCAAAGGCTTGCCAGCTGGCAGGGAAGTGGTCGCCAATGTACTGAGCATATGGACTCATGTGCTCTCCTGGAATGGTGTGACTCGCGACGGTGTGGTTGCCACGGTGAGGAGGACCTTCCTTTGTTGGCAAAAAGCTAGCGCAGTCGTCACGAGGAGGAGCCGTTGAGTCCGCGGTGTTGGATGACTCTAAATCAGGTGGACGTGATGATGAGCGGGGGCTGTCGCTGTCCTCGTTAACTTCAGGGTCCATTGGGGGCGAGCAAAGCAGTGTAACCGCTGCATAGTGGCGGATCTTTCTTGTAACTGCGAAGCCTGTAGCCTTGATGCCCCAGGGGTCGTAACGCCCGACACTGCCCCTGATATCTCCGAACCCACCTGACCCTCTTCAGACCCATATCCAGCCTCTGGGAGCGACATATGCGAAGCACTTGTGAGTCCATTGAACTCCATGGTGGAATATGAACAGTCAGAAAACCCGGTCTACAAAAATGGAGCAGACATAGAATCTCATTGTGCATCCATCGCACATAACGACTCAAAGTGAAATCATTGCAAATAATTTAAATAATTCCGATTGGGAAATCACGAAAGACAAATGCGACTCGACGCACGCTCACAGGCGACATCTGGCGGCCAACGGAAAACATGTAAACAAGCGGAAAATTTACTGCACTAATGTAGATCTGAGAATCATTGAAATTCTGATCACATTGATGTATACATTGAGTGCTGTCACTGCTGCCGTTACACTCCCCCTCTGAAAACATACGGTAGTATGTCAGGCTGGGTCAAGTGAAGTGAAAGAAACGGCAAAAGTGACCAAAAACCGACTAATCAATTACAAAATGCGAGAAATTGAGCTTAATTGAGCAAAATTGTTCTGAGATCTGTGTTTCAGGATGGCCATTGACTTGAATGAAACACATAGGTACCTTAGGGCACACAGAAACAGCTTCGTTCAAGCTCGAAAATTCCAAAATTGAAAGTATGAGTGAAGAATGTACACGCATGATCAAGATCCATGATCCATGATGAAATCAGGATCGGACATCCCACTGCCAGAAAACAGAAAACGAGTGTCGCCATGTCGTTGAGCGTCCAAAAAATAGGGTATCCCTTCACGGAGTTCAAGATATATGAAACTGGTCGGTGTCACTTGCAGTCATGAGACCAGATGCCAGATTATGGTACAAAATGTGACTGAATTGAGACCAAAATCAGTAAATCGCACACGGATTGAAGACGGTGAAGTCTGCAGCAACCCAATATAGGTCCAATTCATTGACGATAGATACTGTGTGTTGTGCGGAACAGAAATCCAGTTCTCATTCATAGCCAATCCAGGTCAAATCCTCATGATGATGATGATCCCCATGATGGAAATCCAATCATGTAAAAGTAATGATACCCAAGAAAACCCAGTGAGTGTACACCACACTGTCAGTATCGTCTCCAGGGCTTCATGTTGAATCCAGTAAGAGTGACCAGGGGTAACTGACTCATTGTAGTCCCAGAATGTATAAGCATCCAATGCTTGGTACCAGGAATTTGCCGAACGTGAGCTGATTCTGAGGGGGATTCCAACACAATCCACAGATGAGCAGCCAGTCGACACAAGTAAGAACACCATCGTCGTCACTTGGTCCTTATAAGCCCTTTGACAGCGGTCGATTGGAAAGCAAACCAACAGTCTCAATGTAAGAGCTGATTGAAATAACATTCTCAGCAGATCCGTCAAACACATGAACTCCATCAGACTCAGTCATGTGCCAGAATCTCTGAAATGAGCACGAACTCGAACGAGTCCTTCCCAAGGCGAGTAGAGGGGCACAGTTGACAGCAAAACACGAGAGTGTCGTTGTGGTTGAGGATAAAGGCCTTTCGGAGCTTCCGATGGGAATCATCTACAAGGAAGCATAGATTCACATGATGACCATGATGAGAATGATGGACAGAATGACCAGGATGATCCCAGAATGTCCCATCATCTGTTCATCGAACCACATAGACGATGCGCCAGGACTGTTTCGTCTCAATGCCAAGGGTATATGTAAACCGTAAACTATATGGAGAGTTTCGGCGATTTAAATTCTGATCAGATCTTGTCTCGAATGGATTCTGCCACCATTGGAGCTTCTTCTGGTGCTTGTAAGTCTTCCTTGGTAACACAATCCTTGATCAGCGAGAGCTCACGGTCAATCTCAGGGTGCTTCTTCAGGAACTTGATGAAAGTGTCCGTATACCCATGGATAAAGCTTGAAGCTGGCTCCCATTTGTCTTCTTCTGGACCGAATCCTTTCCATCTGCACAGAAAGTACCACTTGTTTCGAGCATTTTTCTTGTAATCAAGGATCTTCTCCAACTCGAAACTGCTGGTGACCATCTTCCTGTCGCTCAGGTACTTCGAAGTCTGATAGAGCGGCTTGAACCTTCCTTTGGGGCAGGGTACTTCGGCCTTCAAACGGTCCCGATGTACTTCTTGATGTCTGCCCGGTTCAACTTCAATGTTGAATGTAGTGTCACTTAGTTGACCAGTGACTTGGAATGGGCCTTCCCACAAAGGTAACAACTTGTTGTCATCCTTCAGGGTCTCGTCTGACTTACGAAGCCAAACTTGCTGGCCTTTCTCGAAGGGTTTTCCTTGTGTTCTCGATTGATTTTTGAATTTCAACCCATCTGCTTGACTCTCCACTTTGGCTTGGATCCACTTAGACTCTAAATCCTTGATCCTCTCAAACCATTGTGAGGCATCGTAGCACTGCCTTGGATGATACATCACTGGTCCTGGACCCATCTTCTCACGCCCAAAAACAAGCTCATTCGGACTTAATCCAGTGTAGTTCTTGGTCCGATGGTATCTCCCCAAGACACAGTAAATTGTCTCCAACCAATTGTAGTCTTTTTCAGTCGCCAGGAATTTTCTCAGAATGTTGATAAGAATTCTTCCAGCGCGTTCAGCAGGGAGGGCTCGATGGTCGTAGACTCGGGCACGAAGATGATGAACTCCCAATAGAGCACACATGTTCTCCCACCAAGTCCCAATGAACTCCTTCCCACTGTCCGTCAGAATTTCACTGGGAACATCCCAGTTACTCATCCACTGACTTGCAGCCCACTTGGCAGCCATTTCAGAGGTGAGATGCTTCGTGTTGCAAGGGAGGACCTGGATGTAGCCACTGTGGCGGTCTTGAATTAACAAAACCCCATCGATTGGCTTCCTCGTGTAGAGACATTCCTCTTGGATTTGTCCCAACTCGAAGACATCCGCCGTCACCTTGTGGAACAACCTCTCAGGAATTGGCAGTCCCTTTAATAATCCTTCTGCCTTTTAATTCTTGGGGATGTTCGTCTGACATTGCTTGCATCCTTTGGCAACTCGCTCACAGGCACTCTTGGGGTCCCGTGTGTACACTCTGTGTCGTAGCTCCTGCTCCGGAACACAGGAGTGTCCGTGGGATGTCTCATTCCGATGCCAATGTTTGACATATTGGCCAATTAGACAATCAGGAACACAAATCCGTCCTTGCCAAAATAATTTGTCGCCTTGGATCTTGAAATCAGACGTCCCTTCAGAGTCGTAAGGCTTGTCTCCTTTCAACTTGTGGTATACAGACCCAAAGAACCTGTCCTCCTTGTACATCTTCGTCCAATCCACATAGAGGAAGGAAGTTTCCTTGTCCTTTTGTTGTGGAGGGAGCGTGGATTTTGCCTTGGATCTTGTCACTGGAAACACATTAAGGAGTGGCAGCGAAGACTCAGAGTCAGTGTTAACTCCTCCAATCTGATCTGCCTTGGTAATCTTCTTGCATCTGACCAATTCAACCTTCATACGATTCTTAATCGAACATTGGAGACAATGTTTCTTGATCAGTGCTTGTTCCTCCTTATCAAACTGCATCACTTCGGCTTTATCCGTCGCTGTCCCATGAAAACTCACTTCAGAGTAAGCCTCTGAGCCTGGGTATGCCCAGCGACTCAGGGCGTCCGCCACTGTATTGTAGCGCCCTGGAATGTAAGTCACGTGGAGGTCAAATCTGCTGAGAGTTTCATGCCAACGGCCTCCCCTCCCAGCTGGTCCACCAGGGGTATCCACATGTTCTGTCCTCCAGCTCTCCAGTGACTTGTGGTCAGTCAGTACCTCAACGCGATGGCCCAAGATCCAACCTTCATAACGCCGTAAGGCACAAAGGATTGCGTAGGCTTCTTGTTCCCTTGGACTCCAATTTTGCTGTCTTGTTGTAAGCTTGCGAGACCAGAAAGCCAGTGGATGATGGTGACCTTCGTCATCGACTTGTTCGATCGTAGCACCAATGGCGTAACGACTGGCGTCTGTACGAATATAAAAAGGTCTTCCATCCAACCACGGAGTCTTTAATGTAACCACATTTGCCAGTGCTTCCTTGAGACCAGTAAAGGCCTCTTCACATTCTGGCGTCCACTTGAGCTTGACTTGAGATCCCTTCTTTCCTTCTATTTTGCCAACCTTGAGTAACTCTGTCAATGGACCAGAGAACTTGGCGTAGAGGGGAAGGAACTCGTGGTAATAATTGCAGCAGCCTAAAAAGGCACGAAGGTGCGTTATGGTTTTAGGCCTTTCCCATAGCTGCAGGGCAGCCATTTTCCCTGGGGCCGGTCTTCTTGTCCCATCTTCCAAGACAGAGCCACAAAATTCCACGCTCTGGAGGAACATTTTGCCCTTCTTGGGTCCACACACGAGCTTCTCTTGTCGAAGGACTTCGAGAACTTTGCGGACTTGTTCTTCGTGCCACTTCAGGCACTCATTAAAGTTTTTTCCCAACGGCGTGGCAATCAGAAGGTCGTCAATGTAGATGCTGCAGAATTCTTGTAAATCCAGAGACTTGTGCTTTTGAAATAAAATAGTCTCCATCATCTTCTGGAACATCGACAGCGCATTCTTCAGACCCATCGGCAGTACAGTCCACTGGACAGTGCCACAGGGTGTGCACATTGCCGTCAAATGCCTATCCTCCTTTCGAAGTGGCATTTGGTGAAAGCCATGGCGCAAATCCAGCACAGTGAAGAGCTTACCTTTGGCTCTCGCGGCGATCTCCTTCTCGATTAAAGGAAGGGGATGCGCGTCAGGTACCGTGGCGGCATTCAGAGCTCTGTAATCCACCACTAGACGCCAAGCATCTATGCTGGATTGGTCAGCAGGTGGGCGTTTCGGCACAGTAAATGGTGCTGAACACCACGCAGAACTCGTGCAGCCCTCCAACCAACCGAACGCATAGAGATTGCGCTCAATAATCTTTCGCAGGGCATCTGCTTTGGTGCTGTGAAGGTAGAATGGACTTTTTTTATGCACCTTTGAGCCTTGGATTATCTCAATCTTGGCTTCCCCATTTTCACATCGAATTGGGGGGTTTTTCCACAACTTCCCACTCAGCACGCCATCCTTATGGTCTTCGAACACTGCATCCCTTCTTGCAGCTATCCTGTCTCCGTCGACCGGATTCCCACATTTAATCACCGACATTATGTCCACCACTTTGCGAATTGTTGGTCGTGTTCTCATATTCTTGGCCACTTCATTCCAAACTTCTTCGTCGCATTGTTGGCGGATGAAGCTCACCTGAGCTGGCTCCTCCGTGGGATCCCACCAATTAAGGGGGTCCACAAATGTCTTGAAGGGATGGTCGGACGAATTCAGCTGCATTCCTGTCAATTCGGGTGAAAATCTTGGAAATTTGCCGTCATTCTTGCTTGAAATCTTGACATTTTTGGCTTGATTCTTGTCTGATGGGGACGAATTGGAATGGATGGAGGCGTTCTCTTGAGGGACGCCGATTGTCCTTCCCTCCTCCCCCGACGATATGTCGGGATGCCGCTCTCGATCGTCTCGATCCACCTCAATTTCGTCGACTTCTGAGGAATTTGAAATGACCTCTTCTGTTCCCATTTCACTGTCATCTCGCCAATAATCTCCCAGATTCCCGTCAACTAAGCACGCCAACGTGCTCCACGAACGCTGTGGCAAAGGCTTGCCATTGTCTACGCAATACGGCCTCACTCCCTTGTGAGGTAGCTCGACAATGTCGATTGAAATGTCCATAATGTCCTTGAACCAAGATTGTTTTGGCCAGTTAGGGACAATTAAAATCGCCTTTGCGCCGGATTGCTTCAGCTTCTGCACCACACGAGGAAAAACGTCGAAGGGCGGATCGATCCATAAAGGTTCAGACCAGTCCTCACGTGGGAGGCGCTGTGATCGGTGAACGTAAAAGAGGTGATGGTGGAGGACCTGGTAACCCGTTGACTGCTTGCTGGTTCTTGGGGGTACACTGACCTTCATTCACGAGATTCGCAGTTGCAATTTTTTCTTTCCGTTCGTTGCTGGACTTGCGTACGCGGATGCGGAGCTTTCTATCTGGGATTGGCGGCGTTGAGACTTCTACGTTCTTGTCACACGCGGCGGTACGCACAAAGAGTTTTGCCTCTGGATCATAGGGATCTGCTTCGGCGGCAGTGCTTTCACCTGCAGCCCCACTGACACATAGCCCTGAGTTGGGAACTGTCGGTGCAACCCCTGCTTCATTGTCATCTAATGCGGCATCAGAAAATTGCGTCTCCTGCGAAGTTCGTCCATACAAAACTCTCCGGTTGTTGGTGGGCATCTGGCGTTGGGACAGCACAAGCGTACGGTTGATGAATAAAGGCGTTTGCGGGAGCAGTGGTCTGTTCTGCACATGCTGGGTAAGCGGCGTCGTAACACGGCCTTGGACAAAAACTGCAGCTTGCGGCGTTATTTTGGGCGTTTGCAGGCGGCGGGTTGTAGACGGGTTGCGCCGGACATTGATCTAGGTGAACATATCGTCAGAAGGGACGGTAGCGGCAGCGGACCTGGTAGCGACATATTGCGCGTGGCTGTGAAGTGCAGACGCACTGCGTGATTGTTTGCAGAATAGTCGGCAGTATTGCGGAAAGGGTGAGCTGGAGCTGTAGCGCCGGCCGGTTTGCGACTGCTGGGTCTCTGAGTAACTGCGTAGCGCTGGGCTGCGCTGGGTGCGTGGTTTCTGGCGGGGGGATCATGCTCCTTGATCAGCGTAGTCGCAGGACGATTCCTGGCCTAGATTTGACAGCGAGCTCTGCAGCCCGGACTACAGGCATTTTATCCATCATTCAAAGCTGACATCGAAATAAAATAGACACTCAGAAAGTGACTGTAAATAAGGTTATATACGGTGTGTTTAAGCTTGTTGCCCATCGGCCATTGCCTTCAGCGAAACTCTGGCGTGGTCTGCTAGGGTCTAGCTACAGGATTTAAGGTCAGCATGTCCATCATCATGAATTATCCATCATGTCAACATTTTTTTAGAATCTGTTAGATGCTCGCTTTGTAACATAAAAACTCGCCTACCCAAGGTGAACTGACATTTGTTTACTTCACTGCTGGTCCATTGCTCAGTTTCTGTGTCCTTGTTCCAGCTAATTTCGGTTGATTTCAGCCTCAATCCTCCCCATCTTTTCATGTTAGGACATTTTGAGTACCATTTCGTCTGAATTGAGTAAGATTTACTGACGGCTTCGTCCAATTGCTCTGCCGCGAACCTAGGCAGGACAGTTTACAGTATATACACTCTAGTGCCGTCAACTGTTTTTCTCTGTGTGTGATTTAACTCCTCCATCGAAGCCCAATTCAGTGTCAATTGTCTCGATTCTTCTCCATTCCTGATAAATTTTGGCCATCTAAAGCACATGCTTTGTGGTTCGAAAAGATAAAAGCGGGAAGAACACGATGTAGAGTACGTGGAGGACACCGTAGCGTGCCCGCGAGAGCGAAAACTGCTCAGAGCAGGCCATTTGTCTCTGATGCCCCTACATTTCATGTGTTGATTCGTCTGATTTCGTTGAATTGCACCTCACTCTCGACCACGACACGGTTTGGTATCCTTCGTGGATACGTTTACGTGTCTTTTGACGTATTTACGCTTCTTCTGGTTTGGTTAGGTTGTTTTTCATGTCTCATTCTTGTACATTCTAGTGTCATCTACCCCAATTCAGCCCCCATCCATTGGCATCTGGGGACATTTGTATGGATTTTACTGCTATGAAGCCTGTTTTTCGGTTTTCGACCGCACTCACGCCTTCGTTGACCCGGTAACACACCTTAGTGTCTTCTTGGAGGAGGAGTGTAAGTGCGGCTGCCCTCAATCAGCGCAGATCTCAGTTCAATTACCCCCCATTTCCAGAGATGTATATATTTGGCAGCCCCGAAAGTTTTTCCGGAACTGTTCCTATATATTTTGGACACGCCAGACTCATTTCTGATGTCCGTTGCGACTGAGATCGTCGCGTTCCGAGGATTTGATTGGAATCGCCGGCGCGCGTGCGCAATCCAAATTAGCCATATATTTTATCACAATCGGATTTTTTTATAAATTATACAGGAAGAATTATTGTGATTTATATGCACCATATTATCCACCTACATTTTCTTGTACACTGGGATTTTTTACAAGTTCATATCTTCATCTTCATTGGC
Organism: Eutreptiella sp. 'Long Island Sound 2002'; assembly: GCA_964036045.1. Taxonomy (NCBI): domain Eukaryota; phylum Euglenozoa; class Euglenophyceae; order Eutreptiales; family Eutreptiaceae; genus Eutreptiella; species Eutreptiella sp. 'Long Island Sound 2002'. Next base: position 83,852,432 of record OZ038383.1, on the reverse strand, counting down.
TTTGCTGTCGTGCTTGGATACCATGGACCCCAAGGGTAAGGCCCCAGCTCCGACCCTTCCATACCGCCAGAACGCCAACAAGGGATTCCTCACCTCCGATGACCTTCCCCATAACGGCCCCGAGCCCTCAGGGCATCCTCCGAGGAGTTTTCTTAGTGGGAAGAGCTTAGACCAACATGCTTGCTGCAATCCCAATTTGTGCCAATTTGCATTTTGTTCCTGCCTGTGAGCTTGTGCTTTGTCTAAAAAGCGCCTACTTTTGCTTCTTGATATGGTGTCTGAACCGTTCCGTGGTGCACAAATGTATTTTTTGGCCCTCCAACTTGCTTACATCAAATCTGCAATACTTTTTCAAAATTGTGCCTACTTTTGCTTCCCAACATGTTGTCTTGAAACTTTTGGTGGGGAACAAAAAAAATGGTCCTCCGACATACTGTGTGCACTCTGAGCTGTATCAATGCATGCTTTCTTTGGCCTTTAAACAAGGTTTCTACAATCCATCCTCCAAAGGTCATAATCGAGACATGCAAAAGCAGCTCAACAGATTCCACGGCAAAAATTGAAAGACATTCAATCAACAATACCACTATTGAAGTGAATCCTTGTGACCAGTCCAGAGCCTTTACTTGTTCGTGCAGCTCCATAATCCTCTGAAGCAAGATTCCATGGCAAGCATCGAGACAACTATCCCAAGACAGATACGGGTATTGAATTGCGTCCTCGTGTCCATCCATGTAATCCAACCCTCCGTGTAATCCATGCACGATCGCAAGCACCTGTAGCAAACAACGGCACTTGCTAGAGCCCTCTGCATTTGACCTGATTCCGGTCTGAGATAAGTCAGCATCCTGCATGGCTGCCTCAAGCCATTCCATTCCGCCCAGGCCCTTTGATTGTTCCCGCGGCTCGATGGCTGCAAGGCCGCCCCAAACCATTGCCCTGCTTGCATTGCATTCCAAACTCGTTCCAAAACGTTGCACAGTCACCATTAATGGACAACACTGCATCATGGCATTGCAGTATTTCCAAAGTGTGTGCCTCATCCGCAATTCGTTGCCCGAAGCCTACTTCCGGCTGCTCTTGTGCACTCATAGCCAGAATGTTTAGGTGTTCAGGACTGTTTTGAGACCCTGCGTGGTGATGCCGGCCTGTCTATTTTCTCAAAGAAAAGATTTGTTTGTACCGCTGTTGGGGTTTCTAACTAATATTTTAACCACCAAACCACAGGAGCAGCGTATTGTTGGGATATCGCTGAGAGTCAAGAGCCAGGGGGTACCAGCTGGCTGCCTGGTGACGACACAGCAACGTGGTGATGATCCCCAATCACTTTTAATTTCTTCTCCGTGAACGCCAACACCGTGCGCTGAGGACTCACTGAGGCATTCATGATTTTCAGCGTAGATTCGTGTGCATACAACTCACGTCGCTGATGCGTTAGAACGTCGTTTGAATGGTGGATCCAACGAAAACCACGAACTCCTTTCAACAATTCGCACAAAGCCAAACCGATGCCAAGTGCCATCTTTCCTGCGTACAAGTGCTCGCCCATTCCATTTATGACCACAAAACGGGTGGCCTAAGATTGCCCCCTTGGTGCAAACGTGTCCAATTTGGAAGACAACCTTTCGAAGCGCCATAGCGTGACGTTGCTCGTACAAACGCACATCCGGTAGCGTTGGTGAGAGTAGGTTACAAGGCGGGAAAGACTTCCCGTGCATTCCAACGTTGAAGGGAAGGCGAGCAAAGAGGCACCACACTACACAGCAAGTACATGCATCAATGGGCCGGTCGTGCAAGATTGCTACATAAACCCAGTTTCCTCACCTACGAACAATTACTGTGTTGGACATTCACGTCTCCACAAGCTACCTTGAGCGAATCACCCTCGGAGATTTCCATGAGCCAATGCCAATAAGTCATGCGATTCCCATTGGGGTTTCCCTAATACGACCGTATTCCTGTAATACGCGTATCCTGCCGTATCCTGCCGTATCCTGCCGTATTCTGTCGTATCCTGCCGTATCGTGCCGTATCTTGCCGTATCCTGCCGTATCCTGCCGTATCCTGCCGTATCCTGCCGTATCCTGCCGTATCTGCCGGATACTGCCGTATCCTGCTTTCCCTGCCGTATCTTGCCGTATGCCAGTAACCGAAACCCTAACCCTAACCCTAACCTTAACCCTAACTGTAATCCTAACCTGGAGTTTCAGTTATTGGTAAAGGTCTCATAAACAGGCGGTGCCTTGCAGGTGTGCGGACGTAATGTGATCCGACCTTGTATGAACCAATGCAAATTGACCTTTCCTCATGCCATATGATGTGATGCCTTATAAGTTGATAGGATGTGGTGTTCGCAACGTGATGCGATGTGATGTGATGCAATGTGACATGACGTGATTCCATGTGATGTAGTGTGATCTCGTGTGGTGTGGTTTGGTGTGGCGTGATGCGATGTGATGTGATGTGACGTGATGAGAGGCGATGTGATGTGACATGACGTGACGTGCCGTGACGTGATGTGACGTGACGTGACGTGACGTGATGTGATGTGATGTGGTATGATGTGATGGGATGTCATGTATTGCCATGCGATTTCATGTGATGTGATTTGGTGCAGTGATATGTGATTTGACTTGATGTGATGTGGTGTGATGTGGTGTGATGTGATGTCATGTGATTCAATGTGATGTGAAGTGTGTGACCATATTTGATTTGCCGTGATGTGGTGTGATGTGATGTGATGTGACTTGGTTTCTTTGCGAAAACGTCTTCAAACCCACTGCAGCTTTTATCCTAACAAACAAAAATGCATTACCAATTATTTTTTTTCCGAAACCGTTTTCCAACCCACTGCAGCTTTTATCCTAACAAACAAAAATCCATTTCCAATTGTTTTCTATCCAGAAACGTTTTCAAACCCACTGCAGCTTGTATCCTAACAAACATAAATGCTTTTTCAAAATATGGTGTTCTTTTTTTGGAAACTGTTCAACCGTCCGGTTTTTGAACCTCTGCATGCTTTTTTGTTGTTCCCTGCTATGCTGAAAGGTAACAAAATGACTTGACACATAACCCCAACTGCCAACTACTTTCCTCCGTCATTGACTGGCGCACTCACAAAGCTGGGAAGGCACAGCGACATTACACTGAGCAGAGAGACGAATGGCCATTCGATGCGTGTGTCTGAAGAAGCTGCACTGTGGTGTATTCCACTGTGCGATAATATAAATAATCAACAATAAAAGAAGTTATAGACATACAAAAATATATAGTTATACTGCTGCACTATGGTGCATGCCACTGTGCAAACAAAAAAACAGATAAACAAAAAAAATAATTAAATATATTACCAAAATAGTGTACTTAGCTGACCTTAGTGGTCGCTGGCTGCATGCCAGGTGCGGATGCGGCTCCAGGGAAATCTTGTTCCATCGCCGAATTCAACAGTACCGCCACCGGCCAGGCCCTCGTACCAGCCGTCGTTGAACATGACGTGCACCAATGTTCCAGCTGCTGCACGTGGCTGCTCAGACCGCTCCACACGACGCTGCACTGTTGTGCACTTCCATTCCCGCTGTCGCAACCGCTCAGAGTCCAACGAAGCCACCGTTCTGGAAATCACTGCTGGCGCTGGTATCTGGGAGCATGTTGAATCAGGACACGCTGCTGCTGCATCAGGAGGATCTGCTGCTAGTTCACCAGGAGGATCCCGTGGCAACAGGTGCATGAAGGCTCGCAATCTGGCCTGTCGCATGGCATCCGGATTCGTCAGTGGTCTTGTTGTGGATCCCAGAGAGAATATTGCAGCTCCTGCTGCTGCCAGTATCGCGCCTGCAGTACGAGCCCCTTCCGACAGCAGAAATTCTTCCACAGCATCCTGAACAGCGCGGTTCCTGGGGGTGTTGGCAGCAACGAAAACAGTACGATCCAGTGGGCACCGGCTGATCCTCCCTGCACAGTCTGTGCAGATCGTGTGTCCACAAGGCAGAACTGCAGTGTTCAACAGAAAGCAATAGCACACAATGCAGTGATAGTTCTTCTTCGGGGCTTCCACAATGTGACGGCCGCTATCCGCCGAGGGCCTGCGCTCTGCTGGCGGCGGTTGCTGTAAGTCATCAAGCAAATTTGCGGTCTGCGCTTCGGCAAAATCAGCATCTTCAGATGGCGTGTCACCCGGGCGTCTGGGCAAGGAATTGCGCCGCGGAGCTGAGCCCAACAGCCTCTCTAGGTAGGCCTCAACGGTCTCCTCTTCCGCATGATCTGGTGGCAGGTCCTGTGTCCGCGGTGCTCGTGCTGAGAACGTCTGCGGCTGAGTCAATGGCTGCGGCTGAGTCAACGTCTCCGGCTGAGCAAGTGGGTTCTCATCAATCACAGAACTGGTGTCACTGTCCTGATTTTCATCCTCCTCATTCTGCGCGACGTGCCTCCAGCGAAGTTCATCCAAATGACCCTGCCAGTCCCCAATCCAAGGTGCGAGCTCCGTTGCATCAGTGGCACGTGGTGTGTGCCTGTGTCGAACTCCAGACTTTTTGTATTTGCATGGCGTACAAGTTGCAAACCGCTGTGCATAGGCAATTTGGAAGCTCAGGCAGTGCGGTGTGCACATTCCCTTGCTGTAGTTCTTTGGCACTGGCGCGTAGCATGTGCCACCCGGTGCCTTGCAGCGCCGCTGAGGTGCAGGACCACTGGTGGGGCGCCATGTCCCTGTGCTTGGCTGCCGGCCCACTGCATTCGGACCCATGAGGTAGCTGGCCAGTGTGTGCTTCCGCCTCTCCAATGAGCTGGGGCCAAGACCAAGAGCGTGCGCATCGGCAGACGCCTCCTTCTGGCTTGCACGCTCCGCCTTTTCCAATTTCTTTTGTTCTCGCCACGCAGGCGCATCCTGCAAACTGGTGACAAAGACATCAAACTTTATTTGATCTGCAGTGGTGGGCGTCACCCCTCTCTCAAGCAGCATGGCCAGCCACAGTGATCTGGCAGTTTGTTTCCAGGTGTCCGACGGCAGATCACTGTAGTCCCAATACACGGCGTACCAAACATCATCACCAAGCAAACTGCCATGGCCATGCGACCCAATGCGCTCCGCTATCCATTGAGGCGTGTACTCGTTGGGCAGCACCTCGCAAATGCGCGTGAAGTTTCTGCCAGTGCGGCCGAAGATGCAAAGCAACAATCTTTTGAATGAATCCGTAGTTCTCTGCCCACGCACACGCCTCATGTTGGACGCCCTGCACAGAGGGGTGGAAGCGTGTACCACAGCGTGAACTCTTGTAGCGGCGTCGCCTCACGTTGGACGCCCTGCACACAGGAATGGAAGCGTGTACCACAGCGTGAACCCTTGTCGCGGCGTCGCCTCATATGATGGACGCCCTGCACAAAGGGGTGGAAGCGTGTACCACATCGTGCACCTTGTCGCATTGTTGGCGGTGCTGTCATCCGCCGCACTAAGACTCATTAAGAGTGGAGCACCATCAGGCACCTTTCACGTCACTTGGCCCGGCTCGCAAGAATCATGGATGGCAGCGCTTCACTGACACTCCTTAAGAGTGGAGGACCATCAAACACTGTTCCCGCCAAGAGCCATAGATTGCTTCGTTGCCCTCACTGTTGATTTCATAGACAGCACATATCTGAGACAATGAAAGAAGAATGTTACTCATTAGTTACATTAGCACTATTAGAATGTTTTTTCCGCTGTTGTTATATCGTTTCTGCACTGCTCAATCATTTAAGTTCTTCAGTCCTTAAGTCTTGAAGTTTACGTGGATCTCTGTGGATCGTTCTGATAGCGGCGACTCCCCGCACTGCGCTCCACTTGCAGCAATGCCGCTCATGAATGCCACCGGGTACAGAATGGGATTTCTGCTGTTCCTGGTGGCAAATTCCATTTTCACATTAGAGGAGTTTGTAATTACAATCTCTTTCCTGCGATTGGGGTACAGCCAGATTGCATGTGCGAGGACATTGGGAATTGGTCGGGACTACTGTATCCAAGTACTACGTGACGTGTCACAACGGGCTCACCTGTGGGATACGTTCACGGATGCTTTTGAACGCCGATGGGAATTCCACCAACACAGTCATCCAATTCACCGCCATGTGTCTGCGATTGTCGATAGCACGCATGTGGCCATCCAGTCACCTTCGCACCCGGTAGACCGGGAGCTGTTCTGGTTCGACAAACCCACTTACCGCGGGCATGCGCTCGTGTTTTAGGGATGCAGGTTCGAATTCGCACGAATTCGCTCGAATTCGAATTCGCCCCGAATTCGCACGAATTCGTGGACCCCTCCGAATTCGAATTCGCAACTTCAAATTCGAATTCCCCCTTGATTCGCTTGAATTCACCCGAGGCTGAGAGTCCATAGGCACCTACAGTTTACCTTCCATTCCAAAAGCTTCCATAACCTTGCAATTTTTGTTGTTTGTTGTTGCTTGCATTCACCGTGCTTAAACTATTTGACAAAAATAAAGACAAATCAAAACCAAGAATTCCAAATATCGAGGTATACACCCTTCCTTGATTCTTTCAAATACCTTTTGGAAAAAAAGCAGCAAAGCATGCAAAATCACCAATCCACACACAAACCATCACATGTGAACCACTTCTTGCCCTTATTGGGCCTTCATTCATTGTATTCTTGCATTGAATCATGGGACTTGAATTCATCTAAGGGAGAGGATAACAAATACAAGGGAAACATAAAGCAAACTAGCAATGGGCATTCAATTAACATTATTATTGTCCTGATGCTCAATAATCATCACTATGTGACTATCACAGTACACTGTCAAATCTGGACTTTTTCGAACCTCGTAACAAGGATTTCTGTGCGTGCACGGAGCCGACGAGGGCAAGGAGGGTACCAAAATGAAGGGTAGGCAAGGGGGAACACGTTTTGACTGTCCGCAGTCAAAAAAAAGAAGTCGAAAATTAAAAGCTCGCGACGCGTTTTTCTCCGAACTGGTGCGGTTTTGGGAGGAACGGAGGGCACCGTCGTGTTCAGTGCAACGAGGCGGACACAGCGGTGCGTTCAAAACTGAAAAACAAATTTCTTGAACGAAAACGAGTACGCAGGCACCGCAGAAACAACTGAACGGGTTGATGGAAGCAGAATGATCATGGTTTTCATTGTATAAAGTCAAAAAAATTATTGAATGGCACAATTCAAAGTTAGGTTTTCATCTGGAGAAAAGACGGCGCACGCGTGATCATTTTGCTGTCGCCTGCGAATTCGCAGTGCGAATTCGCCCCGAATTCGCAGTACTGTGAATTTCAGGCCGAATTCGCAGCGAATTCGCGCTGCGAACGAATTCGAAGCGAATTCGGCGAATTCAAATTAAATTCGCTGCGAATCTGCATCCCTATCGTGTTTAATGCCATGATCAACTGGGGGCGCGAGGTCATTGCCTGCTCGTGGTGGTATCCGCCCCGTGCCACCGATGCTGAGATGACGGCGGACATGGATGCATCCATTCCCTGGAACTTTAATGGTCCTCGGCCTGACTTCCGCCTCGGTGACTGTCACTACAGCACTGCGGACAACATGTTCTGCCGTGTGGCAGGGGGGGATGGCCGATTGACCTGGTTCATGGTGCATTACAACCAGATGATCAATGAAGGCCGTCATCTAGTGGAGAATGTTTTCAGCAATGTTAACAAGTGGCGATTCTGGAACGGCCGTGACGAGGCTCCCGGGCGCCCGTATAACTACGACTTCCTTGCCGGCCTGTTCATTTTCTGCTGTAACCTACATAACATGGAGCAGAGGTACACCGAAAGTCTATAACCATAAAAGTACAGGCTGCAATGATGTGATTGTCTTTTTTTATGCTCGTGCATCTTGTGTTTTGGGGCACAGGAAGTGTTTCGTACGCAATCACGTAGCAATCATTTTCTTTTTCAAAACCGAGAATTGGTGTGCAGCAAGGCGGGTTGTCAACCTAAACAGAAACAGCACAATGGGCACGCAGGAACAGGATGAAAAACCACCAAGCTCAGGAAGCAGGTAGCAATCTTCTTCTTTTTTGAAACGAATAATTGGTGTACATGAAGCGGGTCGTCAGCCGGGAAAGTCACAATAGGCATGCAAGAACAGTATGAAATACCACCAAACGCTGAATGAACGCAAAATGGTTGTTTTCGTAGTGCAAACAAGCAGATATTTTGGACCCTGTCGTATCCTGCCGTATCCTGCCGTATCCTGCCGTATCCTGCCGTATCTGCCGTATCCTGCCGTATCCTGCCGTATCCTGCCGTATCCTGCGTATCCTGACGTATCCTGCCGTATCCTGCCGTATCCTGCCGTATCCTGCCGTATCCTGCCGTATCCTGCCGTATCCTGCCGTATCCTGCCGTATCCTGCCGTATCCTGCCGTATCCTGCCGTATCCTGCCGTATCCTGCCGTATCCTGCCGTATCGAATACGCGTAACAGGGAAACCCAAATGGTGTACGCCAGTATTGGCGCGTCTTTTTGGCTTTACCGGAGGCTCCTGGATTCACCACCGCAACATAGGCGCCACACAGAAAGCGATACAGCACCCGTACGAAAGCCAGTGTGACAGGCTGCAGCTGAATGCAAAGTGGAGTTATCAAGTTGCCATCAATGCCAAGAAAGATGCTTCAAAGAGAAAGAACGGGCAATGCTAATTTCATGTACACCACCACAATTGCGTACTTCGAAACCCATTTCACAAGACGCAAAGGTTTTGAAACAGGAAATGCTCACGTAATCACTCGCGTGTCTCCGCCACTGTTTGCTCGGTTGCATACGTCCTCAGACTTGCAATTTTAGATGTCGAAGAGTAAGGCAGCTTTCGCCTACCTTCATCCCCCTTTTCTAGAGCATCATTTGTCACCGAGGGGTGATTAGAACCATCGCTCCACATTTGCGGTGATCAAAAAGGTTCTTTCGAATACCCCATCTTGATGAATCTTCAGTTGGGCTCGCGACCACTGTTCATCACGTGTGTGACCTTTCACGCACGTACTTGCCACAAGAAAGAGTTTCTGATGTCCCTTGCTTGTTGTTGATATTGAAAACCTTGATTGCTTTTCAAAAGATGTTTCCCCAAAACTGCAAAAAGGTAAAGTCCACGAACAAGGAACACCACAAACAGGATCAAAGTAAGAATTGTGATAGTATTCTTCCAAATCAAAGCATTGTAAGCAAAGAGGGGCTGCATATAGACAAATGAGGAATCAAATATGCAGCTCACATGGTTTTATAAACAAAACAAATGATTTTATGTGAAAACTGGCATGACTCAGGCCTCCAAGATAGCACCAAGCACCTCATGTGCACTCGTTTGGATGAAATGAAGCTGGTTAGGAATCTGGGGCATAGGAGTTAGGCCAGACACACGAAATGACTTGGCCAAGCAACTGAATTCAGAAACAGTTACAATCTGGAACCACAATAAGTAGAAGAAACTTTTGAGTATAGGGGTCCTGAGGTGGGAGACCACTAGGCTTAACCTACAAGGCCCAAGGCATGAAGTGCCTACTTTATTTCGGTATAACCTCCATGAGGGATGGTACCTCCGCTCCCTTGAGTGGTAGGGGTGAACTTCATGGGGGTGCTAGGGTTATAACCCTAGTTGCTGAGAAAGTGTACTTAAAGCTTCATGAGAGAAACAAAAATGTTTAAGTGTTAGTCTCGGTACCCCCTTAGGCAAAAAAGGGGGCTGTAACCTGGATCAAGTACCCCAAGAAAAACATGGTAGTGACTTTTTCTTACTTCCCCCTGGAGTACTAGTTAGCTAAGCTAGTAGGACCAAGGAAAAAGGCTCAAAGTACCCTGAAATTACCTCAGAAAATGGTGTAAACCTTTACCAAACCTCCCCATTAGTCCATAGAAGCTGTTCACACCGCTGGTACCCTTTGGAAACAGCGTGATGTATCGTGTATGATGTCCCTTCGAAGGGGCATTCCTCAAAAGTAGCTGGCGTTAGCGTAAACGTTTGGAAAAACAGTTTGGGGGCAGTTGGGTTTGAACCCATGACCTCCTCCCTAGAGGCTGCATTGCTACCCACTAGGGTATGATCGAACGCTCTAATGCAGACGGTCATCGCTGTATAAACAACGTACTTCAGTAATCGTCCTGACCAACGGCCAGGGCGGAGCAATACTCCTGATGGAGCCCACAAAACTCCAGGAGCTGAAAAAAATAGAAATGAGGACCAACAGGGAGTGAGTCCTGTGGTTTAGCGAAAGGTTGAGCGACCTAACAAGTCAAATCGCTAAAAAGTGACGATAAGACGTTAGAAATCGTCATTTATAGGCCCAAACTCAAAGTCGCAGACAAGCGCAACAGAGCCGCGCCCAGAAAAGGGGTTAACGGCACTACAAGACACTCAAGTAGAGAGGTGTGTGCCGTGCCTTGACGGAGAGAAAGCAAAAATTTTTGCATGGTTGCATCAAAATTTTTATAAAACATAGGGACAAACCTCCAAAACACAAACAAAAGGAAGAGCAGGCGAAAGGTTCGCCTCTCAGGTATGGCAGTGTCATGTCACACGTATGCATTGGTTTCGTCGTGGTTGTTTCGTTAAAACGTTAGGGTTGTCTCCGTCGTGTCTCCGGGGGGTTGGGCGACTCCTGCATTCCCCTTGCACAGGTGAAAACAAGGTCGAAAGGTATGCTCGACGAATGGTGCACATAGTGCGCACGTAGGGTTAGAGAAGATGAAGTGCTCGCGATGCATGTGCCGGATTCCGACATACACACGTTGCCACGCTTCCTTGTGCATGCACCTACCTTTCCTTCTCTTCACAGGTCCAAAGGCGAAGTGTGTGCTCGTGTTTGCGTCGTTTGTGTGTTAAAGTAGGGTTGTTCCAACGCTTAGGTTTGTTTTGCGTTCGCTTCACTTCGGCATTCACACGATGCATGGTGAGTAAGGTAGGTAAGCCCAGGAGGAGCTCACCTTCTGGTTGAGTCAGTGTGGTTACAATGGTTTTGGTCTCGCCTCCCTTCCCTGCATGCGTGCACACGATGCATTAAAGGGATTTGACAGTAGGCCACGCGCTGTGCACGCAGTATGAACCCTTGCCAGGTTATTCAGGGCTTCGCCCTACGTTCCATAAGGGAACGGGCGAAGTCCTTAAACTTGCTTGCTTGCAACTGGGTTCAGGAACAGTGTATTATAGGGCACACTAAGAAGCGTATAATACGTGCAGTGTGTCTTGGTTTCTCCGTCTTGGACCCAGTCCATTGGCCTCTGTTGTACAGGTGGGAGAGGTGCAGGGCGAACTGGTGCAGTCCCTTGAGCCGTGCTAAAATATGCGGCGCTGATCACACAATCAAATGACTGCGCCTCAGCCAGGAGTGGCGAGGGCAGTTCAACTCCATCGACATCCGCGCTGTGCACGCCACCTGTGCGCCCTTCCCCTCCAAGCCCTTGCAGGGAAACGTGTTGTGGCGTCCCTGTTAGGCCACAGTTGCTTAGCAGCGCTGTGTTCTCCTGTCTTCTTCACAGGAGGGTCATTAGAACCCACGACTTTATCTTCAACACCACCCAGTAGAGCGTGCGTGTAGGAATGGTAGTCCTGCGTGGGGCCTTGATCCAGTTGCAGTAGCGCTTGCCCACCAGAATGGTGCCACTGTAGGGTGTGTAGGACCTGTAGTGCGTGTGTCACTGTCCCACCCCTTTCCTGCAATTTTAGCAGGGTTGGTGGGCTGTGGCAGTGGTTAGGTCAGCGTTTTGGCCACTTAGCAAAATGGCGTTTTCATGCCTTCATAGCTTTTGGCCACCCCTCCCTTTAGTAGTCAGGTAGGTAGGAAAAACAATACCTGGATTAGTACGCTGGGTATTCCCCCAAGGTTTTGCGCCAGCACAGAAATTGGGCGCATAGGGGAGGGGAGACCCGGGGCGTACCCCGTGGCATCAATAAGACAATCCTCCAGGTTTAGCAAGCGTGCAGACTTGGGTATAATTAGGACACCACTTCTGCAACTTGCTCTCAGGACCTCAGGCATAGCATCCTCACACATACCTAGGCAGACATCTATAGCGACCAGGTTAGGAAGGGGAGAACCCGATGGGTCTGGACCAGTTAGGGGTCCTAACTGTGGGCACGCTTGTCCCCAACGAGGGTGGACACACCTTGCTTGTCATTCCCTCCTGGTGATTAGAATAGCTAGCCACCGTTCATCGTTGGCTCCCCAAGGTCATAACATCAGGGCAAGTGCCATGGCACACATGGTCAACAAGGCAAACACTCGCTGGTTGGCTGGCAAACCTGATAAGCGGCCATCTGGCTCAAGCTGGTAACCATAGGCATGGGACTGCAGGGCACAGCCACGGTTGGTGCAGTGCTCAGAGTGCTCACCGACCCTGGGAGGTTAGTTCCTCTTCTTACGCTGGGACAGGGTCTCAGCACGGGTTAGCAACTGCCCCTCGTTGTTCTGAACGAGGTAGCAACGAAAGATGGGGTTGATACTCCCATCTGGCTGTATGAAGGCTGACATAGGCTCCCAGGTAGCCTCTGATAGCCCATAGCCATCCCACAGGGTCAGGAATTTCCAGCCCTGGTTATACACGTGGCGTGCAATACCTGCAACCACGTAGTAGCCATCGACTGCCATTTCCTCGGCAGTCATCTCCTCGAGTTTGTCTGCCTCCTCAGGGGTGGCAGCGTTCTCCAGGTCGATACGCTCCACCTCACAGTCAGGCAAGCGCTACTCATGCCACGATAGTTCATCAGGGGAGTGGTAGTGTCTGAGTTACTTAGGAGCACACAGCAGCTCCCCACCTAGAAGGGGGCTGCACCTCACATGGATCCTGGATCCATCTATCCTGATAATACGATAGGGCCCAAAGTAGGGGTCCTGCAAACAGTTGCGGGGCCATGTGGGCAATCGTGAGTGGTGTACAAGCACCAGGTCTCCAACCTTGAAACTGGCAGGACGTGTCGTGCGGTTACGCCGGGTTAGTTCTAGTTCTCAAACGCGTTTCAGGTTAGCTCTGGCCCTGTTAGCCAGGTCCTGCCGGAGAAAAGTTTATAGTGTTTTCAGCACTGTGTTTTGCCTCTCCTGCTGCTTGCTGTTGGTGTAGGGCTTCCTGCTGCTTGTTTTTGGAGATGAAAAGCTTTGTTTTGATGAAATACAGTCACTCCAAGTCACTCCAGGATAGCCCAAGCCAATAGTATGCAAAGAGAAGAGGATTCTGGATCAAAGCAGGAAGGGCTGCAGTGTAAACAGTGAAAGATGATTGGATATTCACAGAAACTGCAACTCAGGTCACAAATGAATGCATATTCACAAAGATAGCTGAAATGTTTTTGGAAAAGAGTTAGAAGACTGCCTCAGGATCACTCTCTCTCCATAGTGCCATCTCAAGAGATGTGCACTCTTTGTTTTGGGTCCCATATGTGCTGAGGTGGCATGGTATGTGGCGATGAGGTCACTGCCATGTCACATGGGATCTTCCTACTTAGCTAGGCTGACCAGGAATTGAACCCAGGACCTCTCAAAAAGAGGTGCCCAGCCCCCTAGGGTGCATACCACTAGGATAGCTAAGAATTCATGGAAAAACATAGATAAATTCATAGGCTCTACTTTAGGTATGTCAGTGCTCGGTCAACTCAGGAAAAGATGAATAGCTTCACATTGAAAGGGGATTAAGGGGTCCACTCCATATCCTGATTGGGTGTTTGGTTCCATAGGTCAAAATGTGTTATCACCACTTTTGGTGGGACCAATACTAAGATAAAAATGCATGGATGCTCAGTGCATCTCTAATACAACTAGAGTATGCCTCAAAGCAATGAAAAAGCACTTTTCCTTACTCTCCCCTTGTGCTGTGGTGGCCACCACTGTTGCATTTTAGGAAAAAGGGAATTTTTCTTGGCCTTTCCTTGGTTTCCACATCTACTTTAAAATACCTACAGTCTCCCTCACACTGAAAAATGAGCGCTCACCATGGCTGGCGCTCTTTTGCTGCTTTGTTTGTAACATATCCTACAGAAGACTCAGCGCTCATGGCGCTGCCGGGGCTCCTGTGGCTTGGTTGGGTTAGTATGGGAGCATGCCAAACATGTGCATATGCATCCCTCCCTCCAAGACGCAGCGTCGACACAACCCAAACGCAAGACACAATATACACACTCGCATGGGTTCTCGTAAACCTGCTGGCGACCTGTGACCTGTCTTAGGGCGAAGGGAGTCGGGAAAGAAATTAATTTGCCCCTTGGTGGGGTCTTGGTTCTGCTCAGTCTCTCCAGGCACCTGCGTTTCGGCCCGAACACGGCCTACTCAGCGAGGCTGCGCGTGGGTATCTGCAGAGGCAGGAATGGGAGAATTATGGACGAATCCACGCAAAAACGAAGCGACGACACCAAAATCCGTCAAATGACGGCCTAGAATTTTTCTGAAACGACACACCTGAGCAGAATCCAATTGTGCATCAGAAGCACATTTTTATAGAAATTATAGTCATCTCTGGATTTTTTAAATCCAGAAATTCATACGCATAAAATGGCGGCGCGCAGGAGCGGCTCCTAGCGAAGCGCCGGAAAAAAAGGAAATAAGGGAAATATAAACGTATGTCTCACGTAGTCTTGAAAATGACAAGACACACATTAATAAATAAACATACAGATTCCACCCACACTAATAGAAGCTTCAAAAATTCAAGAATTCGAAAATGAACGAAAAGACTTCAATGAATCAGGTATAAACTACAGGTATGTTCGTCTCGCATGCCGCATACACATTGCTCGTCTCGTGTCTCCGTGAACGAGTCTTGTAGCAGCGCTAACAAAGATAGAACGCGATAGAGGGATTGATTAGAAAGATTGCAGATGATTAGCGGTCAGATCAGGGTGATTAGACATACCCACAAGTGCATTGCAACGTTCTTCGCGTGCGCCCCTCACTTGCTCTCTCTCTCTCCAGCGGTAGGTAAGGTGAGTAAGCCCAGGCGGGGCCACCCCCTGGTAGAGTTCGTGATTGGTGGTGAAATGGGCAGGTGTGCCCACGCAGATCGTGCATACTCGCGCATGCACACACGCATTAAAGGGTAGGCCACGCGAAGTGCGCACGGTAAACCTTGTTTAGGCTACCCAGGGGCTCCTCGGTACGTTCTTTAAGAGAACCTGAGGAGTCCCTTAACGCTTGCTTGCTTGACAAGGGTAGCTGCTTCTGCAGCGTGTTTGCGGACAGTGTATTATAGGTCACACGGAGAAGGGTATAATACCTGGAGTGTGGCTTGGTTCCTCCGCCGCAAACGCCCTTTCATTTGCCTTTGTTTTACAGGTGGGCAGGTAGGGTGATTGGTGCAGCAGCCTTTTTTTATGCCCTGCTAAACAAGGGCGCAGATCACACAAACAAGTAACTCCGCTCCGCCTGTGGCAGAGCAAGGAGTCCGACTTCATCGACATCTGCGCCTTGCACGCGAGAGCACTCCTTCCCTCCAAGCCCTAGCAGGGGAAACGCGTTGTGGCGTCCCCTGTTAGGCCACAGTTGCTTAGCAGCGCTGTGTTCTCTTGTCATTTCCCAGGAGGGTCGCTAGGACCCACGACACCTTTGACTTCGCAACGCCCAGTAGAGTGTGCGTGTAGGAGTGGTAGTCCTGTGTGGGGGCTAGAGCCAGTTGCCCAGTGCTCGCCCACCAGGATGGTGCCACTGTAGGGTGTGTAGGACCTGTAGTGCGTGTGTCACTGTCCCACCCGTTTCCTGCAATTTTAGCAGGGTTGGTGGACTGTGGCAGTGGTTAGGTCAGTGTTTTGGCCACATAGCAAAACGGCGTTTTCATGCCTTCATAGCTTTTGGCCACCCCTCCCTGTAGTAGACAGATAGGTAGGGAAAACAATACCTGGATTAGCACGCTGGGTATTCTACCAAGGTTTTGCGCCAGCACAGAAATTGGGCGCATAGGGGAGGGGAGACCCGGGGCGTACCCCGTGGCATCAATAAGCCTACCCTCCAGGTTTAGCAAGGGCGCAGACTTGGGTATAATTAGGACAACACTGCTGCGGCTTGCTCTCAGGACCTTAGGAATAGCACACTCACACATACGCTTTGGCAGGTAAGGGTAAGGTTCAGTCCCTAGCTTTAGTCTTGGAGGCAAGCGTCTCAGCGAGCCTCAGCAACTCACCAAGGTTGTTCTGGGACAAGTAGTCAACCAGAACTGAGTTTAGGCGTCCCTCCGGTAGAACAAATGCAGAGAAGGGCTCCCAGGTGGCCTCTTCGACTCCAAACCCTTCCCAGAGGGTGAGGAAGCGCCAACCCTGGCGATAGCGGTGGCGTAGGACAGACTTCACCAGGTAGAAGCCCTCCTTAGCCATCTCCTCGGCGTTCATGTCGGGGAGTTCACCTTCAACTTCCATAGGGCTGGCAGCCCCTTGTAGGTCCAGAGCGGCGATTTCCTCGTCGTTCAGCTCCCACTCCTCCCCACAGAGGTCTTCAGGATCATGGTAGCGCTTCAAGTGTTGAGCAGCGCACACCAGGGTCCCCCCTCGTCGGGGAGAACACCGTACAGTGATACGGTGACCATCCACAGATAGAATCTTGTACAGCCCGAAGTATGGGTCATCGCTGGTAGAGCGTGGCCAGGCGGGTAGTCGACTGTGGTGCACCAGCACCCAGTCCCCCTCTTGGTAGGTGGCCGGTACTCGGTGCTTGTTCTTCTTGTTCCACTGACGCTCCCTCACTCTCTGGAGCATAGCCTTGGCCTTGTCCACCTTCGCTTGTTGCTCTTGGACCCATTCACCCACAGAAGAATGGGTGTCCTCTGGATAGGGGGCATGTAGGAACCACGCCGGGCGCCCCAGGAATAGCTCATGGGGCGGGTAGTCAGTCGCTGAACTCTCTTGGGAGTTCATCATCAAGGATATGACGGGGAGTAGTCTCACCCAGTCTCTGGTGCGTTCAGTTTTGCACCATATCCTGACGTTCTCCTTGAGGACACGGATCTGTCGCTCACATAGGGGGTTGCTCGTGTGAGAGTAGGGAATCCCCGTAGACACCTGGACATTGAGGGATCTCAGGACCCTCTTGTACCAGCCAGTATCTGAGCGTACTCGCACGTCCTCATCGAAGTTGATCTCCTTGGGCGCCCCATAGACACAAAACCACTCCTCCAGGAGTATCTTGATAGTCTCCTCCCCGGTAATGTGCTTGGTACATGGGAACACCCTGGTAAACCTGGTCAACCCACAGGTTACCACGAGGGCGAAGTCATAGCCCCTGAACTTCGGCATCTCCGTGTAGTCCACGTATAGAACACTGTTAGCACAGTGAGGGATGGGCAGGGTCGAGTAGAGACCTCTGTCCCTGATATCCCCTGGTTTACAGGACCTGCACGGGCACTTGTCCACGATAGGCTGGAGTGTCTTCCGCAGTTGGTCGTCAGTCCACGTAGTGTGGAACCACTGCTTGAACAGCCTCAGGGTACGGTCAGCACCCACATGACCGCTGGACTCATGGGTCCACTTCAGCAGCGCTGGGACTCGGTCACTAGGCACCACAATGCGGTCCTCATGCCAGAGGTAGCTCTTGTCCCTCTTCCACTGGTCCTGGTTGACCAGGAGGGGTTCAAGGCGTTTCTCCAGGCGCTTGTAGATATCCCCAAACTCTTTCAGGTACTCCGATTGTTGGAGTCCATCCAGGGGGCGTATCATGGTCATGTTCAGGTCCAGGTGTACGTCCATACGGCTGAACGCCTCCTTAGCCAGCGCTTCAGACCGGGCACCAATCAGGGCGTCGAAGTTGTTGCGGCTGATGTAGTCGGCGCACTCGTTCTTCACTCCCTGGATATGGTGTACCGTCAGCCGTAGTTGACTGAGGTAGGTCCACCAGCGACGTAGCTTGGCCTTCTCAGGTGGGGGGCCCTTCTGGAAACTGCGGACCGGTTCTTGGTCGCATAGCCAGACCACAGGGTTACTCCCCAACAGTCGTGCTTGTGAGGATAGCACCAGCATACCCGCGAGCAATTCCTGCTCATAGGTGGAGTAGTTCCCCCTGGCCTGGTTCCACTTCCAGTTCCAGTGGCCCAGAGGTACTAGGACCCACTTGTCGTCAGGGTAGCTGTGCTTGAGGGTTCCATCTCGGTTGAGACCTTCAGTCCCCCATTGGGAAATGGCCGAGTCGAACTCCTCCTTCTCTAGTGCTTGCCATTGGAACAACGTTCCACCACCGCCCACATTGCTGGCGTCGGCCACCAGGATAATCTCCCCTTGTGCCCTAGGCACGCCCAAGCACTTAGCGTTGGCTACCTTGTCTTTGAGCTCGTCAAACGCTTGTTGCTCTTGTGGGCCCCAGCGCCAAGTAGTACTCTTCTTGATCAAGTCCGTCAGAACGGCGCTGGTATAGGTGAAGTTCTTGATGTGGCGGCGATAGAAGTTGCACGCCCCAATGAAACTGCGTACATCATGAAGTCCTTTCTTGGGGTCTTCGTGTCGTACCTTGGCATCCATCAGGGGTTTGGCCTTAGAGGCCGCTGGGATCCACCACCCATAGCCAACGTCAAACCCCAAGTACTGCATGGTCTCCTGCATGAACTCACACTTCTCCAGCTTGAGTCGTGTGTGGTTCTCCTGGCAGACCGCAAAGAACTCACCCAAGAGGATTAGGTGATCCTCCTGGGTATTGGTCCCGAGGCATACATCTTCGATGCGAGCCTCCGTCTGGGCCCCACGGGATATGAGCTCCTGCACCTTAGGTCTCCTTCGTAGGATGGACAAGATCTTGTTCATCAGCTCTTGGAACAGAGCGGGTGCGTTAGCCACGCCAAATGGCATGACCTTCCACTTGAATACCCTCCCCTGAGGGGTGATGAAGGCCAGTAGTTCCTGCGCGTTGGGCGTCAGGTCCACTTGCCAGAATCCACTTCGCTTGTCCATCTTGGTCTTGTAGCGACAGGAGGCTATCTTCTCCAGGGTAGACTCCATATTGGGAATGGACCCTGAGTGGTTCAGCGTCTTCTTGTTCACCTCTCCATAGTCCACTACCAGCCGTTTGGCTGTAGACCCAGGTTTAGCCAGCAGGAAACAGGGGCTGCAGTGTAGGGGGTAGTCCCCGTCCTTGTACTCCAGGACTAGGCCAGCGTCGATACATTCTTGTATCTGTCGCTCGATCTCGTCGGCCTGCTCTTTAGGAGCTGGATAGGGTCTCCTCCGGATCTTGTGACCCACGAACTCGGGTTTCAGCTTGAGGTCCATCTGTACTAGCTTGTCACATGAGGTTGGAGGGGGTAGTTCTCCGAACACCTCCAGATAGGTCCTTATAAGCTTCTGTACCCGCGGGTCCAATACCTTGATCTTGTCCTCCATGTCCTCGTCGGAGTATAAGTTGCTTGCCCCTTGAATAGACGTCGGGAGGTGGTCCTCCACCGACTCTTCGCCCGCGGTAGCATCCTTCAGCCCTTGGTAGGCATATAGAAGGTCTTGCTCAACCATCTCCGGTGGACGATGGCAACATAGGCACGCTCGAGGGGGTTCACATACACATTCCTCCGAGAGGTCGTCCTCCTCTGGGGTCCTCACATGGGCGCCCCACACGCTCTTCATGAGCTTGAGATCTACCTCCCTTTGCCAGGTGGTGATCTTCTGTTCGAGGTCCTCCTTCAATTGGGATAGGTCTCCCATACGTCCTTGCTTCAGTGGCCATGAGCTGCGGGTAGGCTTCGCGTAGCATAGCTTTTTCGCCACCAGCTTCCTCTTGGAATCGACGTACTCCCTGAGCCTGGATCGAGGGTCCAGCTCCTCGTCCACGGGGTCTTCCACCCTCATGGAGAGTAGGGGTTTTAGTGGGGCGACGTACTCGGCGTTCTCCACTTCCTCCACACAGGTCTGCACGAAGAAGGCGTCGTGCTCAGTTTCGTCTTCTGAGTGGATAGAGCTAGGTAGCTCAGATAGTCCACACTCAGAGACTCCATCAGGAACAGGTACATGACAGGGAGAGTTGGGGGCGTTGGTGTCAGTCACGACGTACTCATCTCCTCCGGGTGTAGTCTCAAGAGCGTCTTGAGGTCGTAGGCGATCCTTCAAGTCACCCAAGGCGAGTCCATCGCTTTCTCGTTGTATAGTCTGGACCAGTGTCGGGTCCAGGTCCTCCCAGGGGATGGTGGTAAGACTTCCATCCACCACGCTGAGCATACTCCCCCATCCGGGCTTCCCAATAGGCGTCTTGCGTCCCAGAGGCACGTAGATGGCCTCATCAGGCAAACGAACAGAGCTGATAGTCAGCCTGTCCAGGAGGTTTCGCCAGTACTCGTTGCCCCCATGGGCTCCCCAATCGGGGGAACACAGGACCATACGGGAACGTTCCAAGGCCACCTTGGTCAGCACCTTCCCCAGTTCACTGAATCTGGGGTTCCCGTAGGCCATCCCGAAAGAGGGCCAGTAAAATTTGTAGCTGCAGTTCTTCCCCTTGCTGCAGTATAGGTCCAGTACATGCTGCTTGTCGCTGGCGAACAGCTCAACACTTAGGTCTTCTCGAGAGTAACCCAACTCCTTCAGACCTTGGTCTAGGACTTCCCCCAACATTTGATAGTCCGCAGTTTTGGAGGCCGCCATCATGTTCGAGGGCTCCCCCTTTGATAGTCTCAGGTAACTCGAGGTATGTTCCGACTGCTCCAGTGGCACAGACTCTCTGCCACTGCCGTGGTCCACGTACAGGAGGTAGGGCGCTTGCAGCGTCAGGGATTGTATCTGGGAGTGCTGCACGAAGAAGTCAGTACCCAGTACAAATTCGAAGGCCTCAGTGTCCATCACATAGAACCGATGGGCGATAGTTCGAGAGCCCATAGGTACCTCCACTTCACAGTCCCCGCAGCTGTGCACCACATGTCCATCCCCCATGCGTATAGCGGCGGTGGTCATGGTGTTCTTCAGGCTCCCACAAGGTAAAATTTTCTTGGCCACTATAGATATTGTGGCGCCAGTATCCAGTACCCCCAGGTATTCACGTCCCCCTAGTCGGATACGTACCCAAAACACCAGGTCTTGGGTGCCACCAGAGCGTACCCGTCAGAACTCCGCGGGACAGGTCACCTCGAACCCCTTGTTCCGCAATTTGCGGGCCATCCTCATGAAACGGCTCCTCTTCTTAGCGTTGCCGTCATCACCACCTTCATGCTCACGCTTGGCTCCTTGTTCTTGCTGGGCCTGCGTCTGTGAGCGTGTGGTAGGACCAGACTGCCCTCCAGAGGGCTCGGAGTTCCCCCCTGGATTAGGGTTGGGGTTGCCTCCGTTCTTGTCCTTGTTCTTGTTGTCGGGCTGGCGGTTAGCGCCTCCTCCTCGTCCACCTTGACCCTTGTCTTGACCACCTTGACCACGTCCTTTCGACTTGCCCTTGCTGGAGTCGTTGCCTTTGGCCTTGCCTCCACCTTTGCCTGAGCCTTTGCCAGGATCTTCCCCCTTAAGCTTCGCCGATAGGCGTTGCTTATGGTAGCACTCATCCTCGTAGTGCTTCCGCTTACCGCAGAATGCACACGTGATGGTGCAGCGGTAATGATCCGGCAGCTTCGCTTTGGCGCCGGTGTTCTTCTCCTGCTGCTTCCCCTGGACGACGAAGCAGTCTCGCTGCTCGCAGTCAGAGGCGTGCTGCAGTTGGCCCTGCTCGTCTCTGGCATCACACCAGAATAGCTCCTTCACGTTCTCCATGGTACGGGCGTGGGTGTGTTTGGGGGTAGTCCCCTGCCCAGGTCGGGACCCTTGGTACCCTGCCTCCAGAACCTCCACCACCAGGACGGTAGTTGTTCAAGTGCTGGTCGCTCTCCTTCTGCAGCGCCATCTCCAGGAGCAGCACGCATAGATCCTCGTAGCGGAGGGATCTAGCCTTGCGCTCAGCCGTCAAACGGCACTCGTCCCATAGCTCCCGGGGGAGCTTGGCCCACAACCAGAACAGCAGGTCGTCGCTGCTGTAGGAACCGGGCGTCAGTCGTTCAGCCCAGTGATCCAGGTCAGCCAACAGCTCGGAGACCCTGCCAGGTTTGGGGTTGTTGGGCAGCACGGGCAGGTTCTGGATCTCGGCCCTGATGGAGAGGTCGGTCTCGTAGGTTGGGTACTGCCTCTCCAGGGCAACCAACACATCGGCAAAGGTGGCGGAGTCAGTTACGATCTGCCTGACCTGCTTCTCCAGGTACTTGGTCTTGCAGCACTGCAGGAGCAGATCGCACTTCACTCGCCCGCTCGCGTGGGTTTGGCCGGTCAGTCGTAGGAACCGGCCAAAGTTCTCAGCGAACTCGCTGAGGTCCTTGCCTGTGAACTCAGGCAGGTTCACCACTATCTTGGAGGTGGCAATAGCCTTCGCCTCCTGAGCTCGGCGTCCTTCAGGGCGTCGGGTCTTCTTCTTCTTCTTCTTCTCCTTCTTACCCTTGGGGTCCTCAGGGTCATCGTCATCTGAGGGCGAAGAAGAATCCATCGACGGCGGCTCGTCATCGGAGGGGTCTCCGCCAAGATCACTAGAGCCATAAGGCTCTACGTCCACCATAGCCCTTAAGGCTGTCAGCCCCAGCTGGTCCAGCTCGGCCCTCGTCGAGTTCGTCACGTGGCTGTAGGGCGGCTGGGCCGTTCTCGGGACGAATGGACTTCTCGGTATTGCTGCAGGAGTCGGCATCGGTCGGCTCCTCAGGCTCCCCAGGGTATTTGTCAACCCTGCCGCCAGGTGGTTAGCCTGTACTCGGTGGGGTGACATTCCCACCGTCGTAGGTGACGCATGGGACGGGATCATCAGGGGCTCCAGCTTCTCACGGATTTCTTGTGTGAGGTCGCGCACGATTTTTGAAGTGGCTCCTCGGAGCACCTCGTTGATCTCCGACCGCGTCAGGGACCTGTTGGAGGATCTTCCCGATCCTCTACTCCTGCCACCCAGAGATTCGGGTCCTCTCCTCAACCCACTCAAGGGTGCGTACCCAGGTGCATACACAGGAGCATACCCAGGAACATCCACATAGGTTCCAGTAGCGTGTAGTGGATGGGGATAATCAGCTGCATACCATCGCGGCGCAGCGCTGGAAGCCACAGGCTCACTGGCAGTAGTTGCCTCATGGAGCGCAGTGGTAGGTGGGCCCATACCATAGGCGGGGTAGGGAGGCATGCCAGTAAAGCCTGTGCCCTCTGCCATAGGCGGGTTGGTTGAGGAAGTGGATGTTGCAGCGGCTGGGAGTGTGGTGGTTAAAGGAGAGGGTGATGCGTGGAGGCCAGAAGCGCTTGGTGCGCCTTCGAAGGTAGGGTCATGTGTCGGGTCTTGCCCTTGTTCCTCTCCTTCGTCTGCTCCTTCTCCAGCATCCTTCTCGCTCTCGTTCTCTCTCTTACTCTTCACAGGCTGAGGCTGAGAGACCACTTCTTCGACCGACAGGGCCCCGAAGGCCGTCTGGAGGCCATCCAGGGAGTCCTCAGCCGCATCCACTGGCCCATGTAAGGGCTCCGCCGAAGGTACAGCGCCAGGTGCCGGCCTTGCCGGTGCCTCAGGCGCTGGCGCTGTCTTCACGTCAGCGTCCTCCTTTCTTGGATCCATCTTAATCCGCCCTTCTGCTTATATTTGCCTGTACTCGGAGCACTGGTTGTACGGCGCGGGGTCGCTGCCGGTGCACAGAGACAGGCTGCCTCTGCTACCAGAAAAGTTTATAGTGTTTTCAGCACTGTGTTTTGCCTCTCCTGCTGCTTGCTGTTGGTGTAGGGTTTCCTGCTGCTTGTTTTTGGAGATGAAAAGCTTTGTTTTGATGAAATACAGTCACTCCAAGTCACTCCAGGATAGCCCAAGCCAATAGTATGCAAAGAGAAGAGGATTCTGGATCAAAGCATGAAGGGCTGCAGTGTAAACAGTGAAAGATGATTGGATATTCACAGAAACTGCAACTCAGGTCACAAATGAATGCATATTCACAAAGATAGCTGAAATGCTTTTGGAAAAGAGTTAGAAAACTGCCTCAGGATCACTCTCTCTCCATAGTGCCATCTCAGGAGATGTGCACTCTTTGTTTTGGGTCCCATATGTGCTGAGGTGGCATGGTATGTGGCGATGAGGTCACTGCCATGTCACATGGGATCTTCCTACTCAGCTAGGCTGACCAGGAGTTGAACCCAGGACCTCTCAAAAAGAGATGCCCAGCCCCCTAGGGTGCATACCACTAGGATAGCTAAGAATTCATGGAAAAACATAGATAAATTCATAGGCTCTACTTTAGGTATGTCAGTGCTCGGTCAACTCAGGAAAAGATGAATAGCTTCACATTGAAAGGGGATTAAGGGGTCCACTCCATATCCTGATTGGGTGTTTGGTTCCATAGGTCAAAATGTGTTATCACCACTTTTGGTGGGACCAATACTAAGATAAAAATGCATGGATGCTCAGTGCATCTCTAATACAACTAGAGTATGCCTCAAAGCAATGGAAAAGCACTTTTTCTTACTGCCGGTGCTCCAGCCAGTCCCCAACTGGGCTCTTATAGTCCTCGGGGAAAGGGGTTGTGAAAAACCACGCAGGACGCCCCCCATGGAACAGTTCGTGGGGGGTATAGCCGGTTGAAGAACTCTCTTGAGAGTTCATGGCCAGAACGGCGCAGGGCAACAGGCGTACCCAATCTTTGGTGCGCTCCTGTTTTATCAGAATCCTCCGATTCTGCTCCACCACACGATTCTGTCTCTCACAAAGAGGGTTAGACCTGTGCGTGTAAGGTACACCTGTGGTTACCCGGACGTTCAGGGCGTCCAGCACTCGCTTGTACCAACCGGTATCACTCCGGATGCGTACATCTTCATCGGAGTGGATCTCCTTAGGCGCCCCATAGGGCTCAAACCACTCCTCCACCAGGATCTTCACAGTCTGCTCTCCTGTGATCTTCTTGTTGCAGGGGAAAGCACGTGTGAAGCGGGTTAGACCACAGGTGACCACCAAACAACTATCATAGCCACCAAACTTAGGCAGACCGTGGATGAAATCCGCGTACAACAGGGAGTTAGCGCAGTAGGGTATGGGGAGACTGGAGACCAGTCCTCTGTCACGTGAGTCGCTCTGTTTGCTGGCGTGACAGTCACAGGAGTCCACTATGGACTGCATACGGGCACGTAGTTCAGACTGGGTTAGTCGGCAGTAGAAACACTCACTGAAGAAAGCAGCAGACCGGTTGCACCCTGTGTGCCCGGAGCTGTGGTGTGCCCACTGCAGACAGCCGTCCAGTCGTGCCTCAGGCACAACTATGCGGTCCTCATAGTATAGGCACTGGTTATCTTTATACCAGCGGTCGCCATCTATTAGGTGTGCCTCTAGGCCATCACTGAGGGTACTGAGTACACATTGGTACTCAGCCTGGTAGTCTCTCAGGCTCCAGCCCTCCAGTACACCTGCTGTACGCATGGATAGGTCCAGCTGGATATCCATACGTTGGAACGCCTCTTTGACCAACGCTTCAGAGCTCTCGCTCAGGAGGGCGTCGAAGTTATTACGCGAGATGTAGTCAGCCATCTCGTTCTTTATACCTGGTATATGAGGGACGGTCAACCTGAACTGGCTCAGGTATGTCCACCATCGTTTTAGTTTCGCTTTTTCAGGAGGCGGGCCCTTCTGAAATGTCTTCACGGGCTCTTGGTCACAGAGCCATACAACAGGGTTAGTACCTAGAAGACGGGATTGGGAAGAGAGCACGAGCATCCCAGCCAGGAGTTCCTGGTCGTAGGTACTATAGTTGGATCGTGCTTGATTCCACTTCCAGTTCCAGTGCCCCAGAGGCACCAGACGCCATTCATTGGCGGGATAGTCATGCTTCAGGGTTCCATCGCAGTTCAGACCTGAAGTGTGAAACTGGCAGTGCGACAACTCATTGGGGTCAAGCTCCTGCCACTGGTATAGGGTACCACCCCCCCCTACGTCACACGCATCCGTGACGAGTATTATCTCGCCCTTGGGGCGGGGCACCCCCAGGCAGTTGGTGGAAGATATTTTCCTCTTCAACTCCTGGAAACAGGCCTCCTCCTTGTCTGTCCACCGCCAAGGGTTGGTCTTCTTTATAAGGTCAGTCAGGGGGGCTGATGAATACGTAAAATTGTGGATATGGCGTCGGTAAAAATTGCAGGCGCCAATAAAACTCCGCACATCGTGTAGACCCTTCTTAGGGTCGTCACGTATCTGCATGTCCTGTAGGGGCTGCATCTTAGACGTGGCTGGTTTCCACCAGCCATACCCCACGTCAAACCCTAGGTACTCCATCTCCTCTCGCATAAACTCACACTTCTCGAGTTTGATGCGGAGATGGTTTTCCTGACAGACGGTTAAAAACTCTTGCAGGAGGAGGATATGATCCTCTTGGGTATTAGTACCCAGGCTCACGTCGCCGATGTGGGCCTCCATCTCAGCCCCGCGGGAAACCAGTTTCTGCACAAGGGGTCTGCGTCTCAGGATATATAGGATTTTGTTCATCAGCTCCTGAAAGAGAGCAGGGGCATTCGCGACACCAAAGGGCATGACCTTCCAGCGGAATACAGGGCCCTTAGGGGTTACAAAGGCGAGCAGTTCCTGGGCTGCTCGGGTTACGTCTACTTGCCAGAAGCCACTGCGCTTATCCATCTTGGTCTTGAATCGACACGTAGCGATTCTCCCCAGGGTGTTCTCCATGTTGGAGATACTCCCTGAGTGGTTCTGGGTCTTTTTATTGACCTCCCCAAAGTCAACGACCAAGCGCATAGCAGTGGACCCAGGTTTAGCAACCAGAAAACAAGGGCTACAATGGCGGGGGTAGTCCCCATGCTTATACTCCTCAATGAGGCCAGCATCTCCCTACGTGCTCATTTGGATCAGGTACCCTTGAATTACCCAAGTGAAACCGTGGTTCAACCGAGTTCAACCGCGCACTTTCATTACGGCTTCCCCACGGTTGAACCCCTATCCAGGTACAGCAACAAATTGCTAAGTAGCAACCTGAAAACCGCTATTTTTCAGCCCTGCAAGAGATGCCACACCCCCTAAAAAGAATGTTTTTGAAAACCTTCTTACCTCATTGCTGCAAAACACTGGAGACATATTTCTCTTGGATCATATTTCACGGCGGTGGTGTTGTAGGTGCCAGTGGCGGCGGCTGTATTGGTGAAACCGCACGGCTTCACCATCAACTTTTCGTTAGGCGTGGTGACATACACCCCTGCGCCTTGTTTGGATTCCCCTTAGGACTTTGGACCCTTTTTAGTGAACAACAATTACATGCAAGCCTACACTTGATTGTCAGAAGCTTGTTTCCTCATAGATTGCACTAAAATGTAACCGGCTTTCGAGGTGGCTCAACCGCTGGACAGGCGCGCGGTTGAACCGGCTTCACCGGTTCAACCGCTGTTGCACGAAGCGCTACACAAAAAACACATCTTCACCTTGGGAAGCCAAACGTGACCAGTTCGTTCTGCATCGCCACAGGCAGACGTCCCCATGCAATGCCTGTGTACGGTACGAGCACAATGCGCTGTCCAGACCACGCCAGAGGCACGTGGGGCCTAAGAGCGTTAAACATGACCCCATATCGAGGATCCACAATGTGTCCCCATAATAAATCACGCCCCCAAGGTATCCATGCAGGACGAGAAGGCCCATTTGCACAAAGTAGGGCACTGGTAAACAGTTCCCCCCCCACAAAATCACCCAGGGCTATTTCCCCCGTAAGCGGACTGTCATCCTTTGGATGCGTATGTACAAGCATGGGATGATCGCCCACCCCATGGACCACTGCGAGCGCAGTGTAGGTTAGTTGGGGAAGTACACTTCGGATGTGTGCGTTCACGCGCCGGACCAGTTCCGGATCTCTCCTCGTTTGCACTGCAACTTGCACACGGTGATGCCCCTGCACCATTACGGCCCCCCACAACTGCCTACGGTACCGTGCTCCATGTCCTTCCCGCCACTGCCACCCCCTCATTCCCTTGAGGCACGTAAAAAGTCAGTCGTTTGGGAGTGGCTCTTCCTTCACGTGAGGCACTGGTGCACCAACCTCTGGGGCTGCCTCTTCGTTATCTTCCTGCTTACATGCAGGCATTTCCTTGTCCTTCGGCGCTTCACCAACCTCCGCAATCTCCTCTTGCCCAACCGGGGCTGCAGGCGAGTCCTCCCCATTGTGCTGGTGCTCCTGCACCCCTGGACCAGCAGACTCCACCTTTTCCTCTTTGACCACCTGTTCTTCAAGCCCTCTGTGTGTTACCCACCCGGTCAGCAAGCTGTGTCCATAGGCGTTTTGTCGTGCCGTTTGTGCAAAAAAAGGTGAACAAGTCGTCCACCAGCTGTTGGTCCCCCCACCCGCTGTAGTGGTCATTCACCACTTGCAGCCAGTGGTGGGACATTTTTTAATTTTTTTTAAAAAAGCTTTGTCACGCGTCAGTTTCAGGCGGTTATGCAAATATTTTGTTTAGAAACGCGCGCGCCGCTGGCGCAGCCGCCACCGCCAGCGCTGGCGGTGGTTCAACCGCGGTTCAATCGCGGTTCAGCGGTTCAACCGCGCCCCTTCCGAGTTCAACCGGGTTAAACCGGGTAAAACCACTGTGTGAAGTACCTGATCCAAATGAGCACGTAGGGCTATACACTCTTGGATCTGGCGTTCGATCTCGTCGATTTGGTCTTGTGGGGCGGGATATGGACGCCGCCTCACTACCGACCCTTCAAACTCTGGTTTGAGTTCGAGGTCCATCTGGACCAGTTTCTTACAAGACAGGGGTGGGGAAAACGCTCCAAAAACCTCCTGATACTTGTGGATGAGCTTAGTGAGACGGGGGTCGAGATTCATGCTCTCCACTTTCTCGGAAAAATCCTCCTGAGCGCGGAGGTTACTCTTTGTAATAAGTCAGGGCATTTGGGCCTCTCAGAAGCTTTCTGGAGGATCTATACTAGACCTCTCCAAGCTTCAAGATCCTAGAACACCAGGATATTTGCTCATATTTGGCTTATATTCCAAGCCTATAGCTTGCTGCTAGACTCTACTGCTCTTAGGTACACTACAGAGAGCAGAGATCTAGGATACATTAGTAGCCATACATGAATAATCACATCCCATATGCTTATAATGTGATTCAATCATGTTTTATGCTATTTTAGAAGGTTCTAATGTATTAGAAGCTATTTTGAAGCTATTTCGAAGCTTCAGGTGGCCTGTCGCGACTGTCGCCGTCTTTTGCCGCCGACAGCAATTTACGTAACGTTGACAAGGCCTGTGATAAGATAGACTACTCAGAAAGTTGATAAAATATAGGTTTTATTGCCTTTTTAATGAGAATTTATTGTTATATCAATTTTCTTGTTATTTAGGCATGTGAACCCGTATTACTGGACCAGCCAGTTGGTCCAGCTCAATTTTCCTTCACGACTTCGTCTTCTTGCTGTTGCCTGTGTCCTGTACTTGCCAACAAGATCAATTGTAATGGAGAACATTGGAAACAATTTGATTTTTAAGTGCAAGACAAGGAAAATGGGTTTTCTATATGCACCCAAGCACAAGCATATGACAGTCCAGTAATCTGAAGTTCCAGCAGGTCGACGACGATGAGGACGACGAGTAGCAGCTGGGCCAGCGTACGCTGTTCAAGTAAAGTGAGTTCCTTGCTTGAATTTATCAAAAAGTTCAAGAACCTTTGAAGTCTTGAAGGAATACTTCCTCCTATGGTCAAAGAACCTTCAAATAACTTCGAAGACTTGAGGAGCGTAGCGTGAAGCGACCTTTACGCAAATACGACGACGCCAGAGGCTTCAGAAGAGTTCGAAAAGGCGTCCAGTGGGTTTATTTCATTGAGTTTGGTGAAGATTTTGAAGGATTTTGACTTAACAAGAAGTTTCAAAAAAGTGGTGAACTTGGACTACACAAAGCGCTTTGCCAGAGCTTCAGCGACAACGACGACGACTTCTACGACGACGACGTGTTGCGAGAGGGCTGCCAGCGAGCTTCTGCAGGCTCTCTTGAGGCTCTTTGAGGCCTAGAGCCATTGATTGTGTGGCTTTTGTTTGCTACATTTT
The DNA here is from genome assembly GCA_964036045.1 of Eutreptiella sp. 'Long Island Sound 2002'. Classification (NCBI taxonomy): domain Eukaryota; phylum Euglenozoa; class Euglenophyceae; order Eutreptiales; family Eutreptiaceae; genus Eutreptiella; species Eutreptiella sp. 'Long Island Sound 2002'. The sequence goes on along the minus strand of OZ038383.1, from coordinate 83,822,513 downwards.
GCATGCTTGTTGTTTTGCTTCTCAAGGCTTTACTTCTCCTTGCTTACGGTCCCTCTGGTTGACGCTTTGTCAAGGCCAGGGGCAACAGCGACGGTCCGTGACTATAAATCCCCACCCCAGTCACTGTGCACCCTCCTTGAAGCCCAAAAGCTTTGATTTCTTCATGATTCCTTCCATCCCTCTCATCTATCAAAAGGCCAAAAATGTCGAAAATGGCCTACTTTATTTTACGCATCACTACGCGCCAGTGCGTCGAATCGCGCCAACTAAAGCGCTGTTGTAAAGTAGAGAGCGCTAGCCCTCAAATGCGACTCTCACTTTGTTTCAACTCCTCAAGGGCTATTTTCGGTGATTTTTTCACTATGACCCATGAATCACTTTTTGCCCAACCCTCTAAAACACCCCAAAATGACATTTGGTGTTTTACGCATATCTTCGCGCCACTGCGCTGAAAAAATCTGAACCAAGTATTTTTCGAAAGTAAACAGTGGTACGCTTCTATCCCCCACTTCACTTTCTTGGAATAAATTTTTCTGCTATTTTTCGCATCCCCAACAAAGTCACCCATAAACCACACCCCAAAAACCCGTCAAAAAAGTGCCTGTTGTGCTTCCTTCACATCTCCCTGAGAAAAAAGGTTTGAGGTTCGAAATTATTTTTCTAAACAACACTGAAGTACGTGCCTTCGAATCCTGAGTCATGTTTATTTTCAGAAAATAAGAATGGCTATGGTAAAAATGCAACAAGTTACTACACAAACCGCTTGGTCAAAAATCATGCAGAATGGTTTTGGAGGTTTAATCATTTCTCTGAGACCATGGTGAGTTCGAACCTGAACTAAGGTGTTTTGTGAACACTGGAGCATGGAGTTTCGAAAACATATTTACTTTGAATTTCTGTGGTCAGGAATGGATTTTTCCCATGGTGGTTAACTTAGTGCATGAAAGCATGTTTTCAATTTTTGTGTTCATGAATCTACAGGAAAAAGACCTTTGTCAGAGCTTATGGTGAGTTGGCCAGTCATCAAAGCTGTTTTGGAAAGGTAATGGTGTCTAGTTTGCAGGTATCTAATCATTGGATTTTATTGAAAATGCGATGACAGTGAAAAAGTTCGATTTCCTTGTGCTTTTTTGATGGTTTTTCAGCATGTGTGTCATGTGAGATTCATGTGTCTCCCCCCAAACTTCTATTTCTCTGAGCCTGGGATGAGTTCTGGCAACATCAAATATGTTTCGAAAACCTAAGGACATGCCCTACACAGTGCAGATATTCTTCTTCTGACATCTCAGCAACATAGTACAGAAAAAAGGTGCAGAAGTCGGGCATTTTCAAGGAAAAACATGGTTTTCGGTCATTGTTTTGCAAAACCATCCGCGATTTCTGTGGTCTTCTAACCTTGAATCATTGTATTATATTGCAGTTTGTGATTGTTTGCATCAGTTTTGATTCATTCTGACTAGGCTTAGCCTAGGTAGAAAGGTAGATACCTTAGAATTACTTTAGATACGCAAGAAATAGTGAAATATTTTGTTGTCTTTTTTGGGCCACAAAACAAACTTGGCCACAACCATTAACAGACCGTTTGCATCCGCCACATTCACCGTCCAAGCCTTTCCCTTCGACACCCCAGGCCGATTGGCTCAGTTCAGCTGGCCCGTTGTCACGGGGACAAAGAAGGCGTGGGGCTTGTTGCCACCAGTGAGTAGGGAGGCCAAAGACGGGTGTGAGCGGAAGGCGGAAGAGAAGACTCAATGCAGGAGCACCCAAGTGAAACATTAAAAGACCGCATTCGACCAAACCATTGGCATTGACCGCTCTCGGGTTCCTTGTGACTGTTCTCCGATGAGAGAGGTTGGTGGTGGCATTTGGTTGCGGAAGAAGCTTGCAAAACTTACTTACTCTTACTTACTTACTCTAGCTAGCTAGCTAGCTGACTAGCTAGTGTGTGAGGTGCATTGATTTTATGGTATTACCCTAATGCTAACGGTTGCGTAAGCAACTTAATGTCTCTGGTCCTCCCCCTGTAGGGCAGGGTGGTGAGGAGAAGTGCCGCAGGGCGCTGGTACTGTAATAGAGGTAACCATTCCAGTAGGTGCAGGCCGGAATGTTAGTGTGCAATGCCATATGACTGATTTTCATCTCTTTACCGTACTGCGCGACATAGTTGAATGTAGTTCTGAGCATGATCCGTGCCCTCTCATGGGTTGCCGAGACTCTGCATAGACTACATGACTTCTGGTCACGGTCCGCCACTCATGCGTGTGCTGAGACCCTTTCCGGAAGCCTGAATTTGTCAAGCCATTTCATTTGAGCACAATTGCATTTGAGCTAGGAAGTGATTTGTCCTCATTTCACTCTACCATGCATCTCATCCTTCACTGCATGGCCGTCAAGGCAAGCGTTTGACTAGTGACGTATTCTACTCTCCATTCGGATTGCATTTCATTCATTTCGTTCAGAAAGGTCACTCATTCATTGCATTTCACTTTGCAAATCTTACATTTCATACTTATTGCATTAGGTCCTTATTGCAAGGGCTTGCCCATACCGCCCGACATGCAATATGGTCCGTAATTGAGCTGCCCTACGTAGTTCTATGAGCACTCTTTGCTCAATAGACCCCGAGTTTTGGATCGCAGCGATGAACAATCAGTTGGTATCCACTTAACTTTTGTTGATTAACTGCACGTTGTGAGGAATGAATCTCTTTTCCAACCCTCGCGATCATTGACCTAGTTCATTTGGTCTAAAGAGCTAGTGTATCCTCAAATTTGCTACCAAACCACTACGGGTACGTTCCGCTTCGTTAACTTTCGCTAGATCGCCTGGTACAGCCTCAATTACCGGGTTTGAGAGTGCTCAATTGAGTGTCTGTAGTCTACAACATTACATTCTCTATCCCCCCGACTAGACCATCAGCCTGCCAGACTTACTTGGATTTTTCACACATTCCCTCCCTTATCACACCACACATACAACCCACACACAAACTCATACCATGAGTCATTTGATTATTCCAATTGTTCTCTTTGGATATCACACTACGAGGTTTGCTGTAGTACCACATCCATCAAATTTTCGCCTACGAGCCAATTTCTAAGTCATTTCCTTCGTGTAGACAGTCAGTGTCCGCTTACAGGAGCCGGTATTGGTCTCACCCCGCCACGTCTTTGTTGTGTAACACAAGTGAACAGGTTTAAGCTTGGTCACTTAGCCTGTGACTTGGCTAATGCATTCTGCGATGTGTTAGTGAAGAGCCCTACGCCGGTAGCCACCGAGACCAGCGGTGCACTACGGTAGGCTCATTGAAAAGGATTATCGAAAGGTATCGAAAGCCTACAGTAATGGGCTTCTACCCTCGCGCGGGTAGATAAGTACTTTCCCTGCAGTGGGATAGACCCCTTCTCTTGCGGTAGAGATAGATGACGGAGTTAAGCTCCAAGAAGATAGCCTGAATCCTGCAATTCAGTTGAGCGGAATTCACTCTTCATGTAGGAAGACGGGCCCCCGCACGGATGGCTTTGTACAACCATCTGCTGGGCAAGGGGCTCGCCGTAATTGGTCTTCCGATAAGGTACAGAACACACTTTAACTACGATAGCATTTTTCGGAGATTTACTACTTCTACTTGTCTGAGACAACCTGACAATGATACATTTCGCGTATGAGGCACTGGCGACCCTCCAGTCGTGTAGGATATCCGTTGGCTCGCACTCGAGCTCAACGGCGTTCCATGAAAGATCCGACCTTTCAACTTTTTTTCACTTATCACTTACCTACTTCGTTTCCAACCAACCCGAGGGGACCAACCCACCCCTACCCGTGAACCCAACCCCTACATGCACACATACAAATCATTCGTTTTGTCATCTTTAGCACTTGCCACAACCCATACATCTTCTTTCTCTGAATTTACATGATGAACACACTTCTACATTTTCACTTCTTCGTGCAAAGTATTTGCTTTGGTAATTTAAGTCAATTGGGACATGTCTACACAAATCAGTATTCCCGCTAGCTTCATATCTCATTAGATTCCTGTTGGCTATGTCCTATTGAGGAACATGGTTCATATGCTGTGCGGCCCAGAGCATTTTTCCGTGATGGGATATTGATTCTTTTGTACATGATTGCAAAGCTTGTTAGGTAACTGACTTTTCAGCTTTGTTTTTGGAGATAGCTAGAAAGTATGAGTAAAAGGTTGGTAATGACAGACTATATCTTTCAACGTATTTTTGGTTGAAGTGTTAGTATAAATCCCCATACCCCCAGACGGATCGATCCCCATGGCCGGGATAAGAAAGAGCAGATCCGGGTCAGATGATGTCTACTCATCGTGACTGCCACCCCCCCCACACATTATGAGTTATCCCTACCCGCTAAACTAATCAACAGTTAGTCATTGCTGATGCTGCCTCGCTTTCTCTGTCCATGTAATGCAGGCCACGAAACCCATTGCATCAAATAGGTACCAATGCATCCATTGCATTAGGTAGCCACATGTAACGCATCCGTTGAGTAAGGTGGTATATCCTCTCTTTGGATGACGAAGACAAGCCTGTCAATAGACAGCTTGGGCAGAGCTTGAATTTCCAGTTTAACCCCACATGTTGCATTTCATTCTCAATTGTGATTCATTTTCCGTAGAGCTCATGGTAATTTATACGTCTACATCCAGGTGTATTACCCTGACCCTCATTGTTTGCCTGAAGATTTAGGTTATCATTGTTCATACTTTGTATGCTAGCCTTTTGCTTAGTGTTTCTCATGTTTCATTTTGAGCTCTACCATACCCAAGACTTAGGAACTTTACCCTCTCAGGTGGAGATACATCTTTACCTCTAGGATGGGGGTAGTAAGACACTACATTAGACACTCAGAACATTCAATATGAGCGTACCTTATGCCCATACCCCTCCTTATCTTAGATTATCAGCTTGTCATGAACATTCTTAGCGGATGTACATGAAGCTTAGGAAGGGGGTGTAATAAGTCAGGGCATTTGGGCCTCTCAGAAGCTTTCTGGAGGATCTATACTAGACCTCTCCAAGCTTCAAGATCCTAGAACACCAGGATATTTGCTCATATTTGGCTTATATTCCAAGCCTATAGCTTGCTGCTAGACTCTACTGCTCTTAGGTACACTACAGAGAGCAGAGATCTAGGATACATTAGTAGCCATACATGAATAATCACATCCCATATGCTTATAATGTGATTCAGTCATGTTTTATGCTATTTTAGAAGGTTCTAATGTATTAGAAGCTATTTTGAAGCTATTTCGAAGCTTCAGGTGGCCTGTCGCGACTGTCGCCGTCTTTTGCCGCCGACAGCAATTTACGTAACGTTGACAAGGCCTGTGATAAGATAGACTACTCAGAAAGTTGATAAAATATAGGTTTTATTGCCTTTTTAATGAGAATTTATTGTTATATCAATTTTCTTGTTATTTAGGCATGTGAACCCGTATTACTGGACCAGCCAGTTGGTCCAGCTCAATGTTCGTTCACGACTTCGTCTTCTTGCTGTTGCCTGTGTCCTGTACTTGCCAACAAGATCAATTGTAATGGAGAACATTGGAAACAATTTGATTTTTAAGTGCAAGACAAGGAAAATGGGTTTTCTATATGCACCCAAGCACAAGCACCCTTTATCCTGCTTTTTTATACGCGCCAACGCTTCGGGGGGCAACTCATCCTCCCAGTCCTGGCGTTCCTGGGCATTGTGGAGGGAGTATACCAGAGGGGTCTCAGGATCCGGGAGAGTCATCTCTTCATCATCCTCCTCGGACGAAAAAGAGGTTTTCCAGGTCCTCTTGAGGAGGTCCAGGCGGGTCCGTCGCTCGATACCCTCAGCCTTAGCCCACAGGACCTGCTGTAGTTCCCGCACGTCATAGCAAGAGACGGGCATGTTATTGGGTGAGGGTTTAGCGCCAGGTACCTGACCTGAGGGGCCATCAGTGGCCCTCATAGAGAACACGCCGTGGTCATTACACCCACCAGGGGCCGACTCGCCGAGATCCACCTCTTCCATGAGCGACTGCGCTAGGAAAGCGCTATGCTTCAGTGTCACAACCTCCGGGCCGACCGGGGGTATTACACTGGCGATATCGCTCAGGCGGTCGTCAGCATCAGCCAGCGGAGTAGAGACTGCTGGTGTCTCCGGCTCATCGGGGCACTCACCACTCGTAGTGGTAACCGAAGAGTACTCAGATCTCTTCTTGAGATCATGGAGGGTAAGGCCCTTGTTTTCTGCCATCAACCCCTTGAGTACAACCTGATCAAGGTCACTCACGGGCACGGGGTTTAGAGCACCATCTACGATGGATAGGAAACTGCCCCATTCAGGGGCGGGCCTGGTCTCCTGAGAGTCCTCAGGGACGTAGATGGGACCATTGGGTAGTTCAGCCCTTCCCACGGTCATACGGTCCAAGAGGCGGCTCCAATAGGTGTGTTCACCTGTAGTACCCCAGTCGGGGATGCACAGGACCACTCTCCTTCCTTCGAGGGCGATTTTGGTAATCACCTTGGCGAGCTGGGAGAAAGGGGGGTTGGCGTAGCACAACCCCATTGATTTCCAGTAAAAGCGGTACGCATTGTTTAGGTTCCGCAAACAGTAGAGCTGCATCAGATGCTGCTCTTTAGTCGCGAACAGTTCTACCTGAATTTCATTCAGGTCCAGCTGCAGGGCGTCCAGTCCATTTTCCAACACTGGCCGCACCAACTGACAGTTCTCAGTTCTGTAAGACCGGTTCACGTAACGTAGACCGGATTCTTTTAGACCTGACAGCTCCAGAAGGTCAGAGTATAGGCCACTGCCAAAATTGCAGTGAAGGGCGTAGGGACGTTGCGAGGACAGCAACTTCACCTGGGGGTTGAAGCGCAGAAAATCAGTGCCAATGACAATGTCAAAGGCGTCGGTGTCAAGCACTTTGCAGTGCTGCGTCATCTCCTCATCGCCTAGACATACAGTCACATCAACCCCCCCCAGGGAATGTATGGTCCGACCATCCCCTACCCTTATGGCCACTGTTTTGGTTTTCCGGATCTTGGCTTGGTTTAGCAATCTGCGGGCCACGATTGAGAGCGTGGCGCCCGTGTCCAAGACCGCTTTGTAAACCTGATCACCTATTTTGACGGTGATCCAGAAAACTAAATCTCCTTCCTCGGAGCCGCCCCCCTATTCCCCTTCAGGGAATTTCACTTCAAAGCCCGCCGCCTGCAGGCACTTAGAGTGCCAGTTGAGGCGGCGCTTCTTGGCGTTCTCGTTTCACTTGTCAGCGCCACCGGCGCTGGGGGTAGAGGGTACGGTTCGCTTCTCCCCAGGCTGCTCACCCTTTGGGGTGGGGCCTGGTTTTCCACCTGTGGGGGATGCGGAGTTCCCTTGCCCTCCTCCAGGGTTACCTCCACCGGGAGTTCCCCCAGGGGTACTGCCTCCCCCCCCCTTACCGGCTTTCTTACGCCATTCTTCCTCGGCCTTCTTTAGCTTCTCGGACTCGCGGCGTTTTATGTGGCACTCATCGTCGTAGTGCCTCCTCTTGCCGCAGTAGCGACACGTGATAGTGCAGTGGAAATGGTCCTGGTGTTTGACCTCTTGACCATCCTTGGTCTTCTGCGTCCGCCGCAACTGGAGCATACAAGAGCTGCGTCCATCGCAGTCAGGGGCGTGACATGGTCCCCCCTTGTCGTCCGTAGGCTTGCAATAAAAAAGATTGGGGGCTCCCTTGCCTTTAGCGGGGGGGGTCTCCTTCATATGCTTCAGTTCCCCTCCCTTACCCTTCCCGAGGTTAGAGTGGGGTTGTGGGGATCTCCCTCCTTGAGGCTTTTCAGCAGGGGCCTCCCTCCGCAGATGTTTGCGCATGTATTTATCCATGTGAGAGTCGTTTTCTCTCTCCATGGCGAGTTCGATCAGAAGATCGACCAACTCAGCGTAGGAATGTTTTCGGGATTTCCTCCCGGACGTCTCCTTACAATTCTCCGGAGTCCTGGGAGGAATTTTACCCACGAGCCACAGATGAGGCTCTGTAGGCCCGTATGAGGAGGGGTTCAGTCCTCCCCATTACAGCTCCTCCAGCTGCGCCACGAACTCAGAAATACGGGCAGCTGTGGAAAACTCAGGAAGTGGGGTTAGTTCCTCTATCTCCGTACGGACACTCAGGTCCGTTTCGTAGACTGGGTACATTTGTTCCAGTCTTTTAAGGAAGTCTCCCCAACTGGAGCTCTTCCTGATGGCAGTTTTCACCTGCCGCTGATAGAACTTTTTCTTGCACGACTTCTTGATGACCGTGCACTTGGTCCCGACATCAGCATGTTGCTGTCCGGTGAGGAGTAGAAACTCGGAAAACTCTTCGGCCCATTCGGGCAAGTTTTTAGGATCGAACTCAGGGAGCTCAATCTGAAGGTTCGCTGTGGCGATGCCCTTCGTTTCCGACCTGGTACACCAGTGTCACCTTTTCCACCTGAGGGGGGAGAGGGGTAGACAGTGGCAAGTGGCGCCAGTGCAGCCAGCCCGTAGCCCTCCATCTCAGCCTCAGTAGAATCCCCAATAGTGCATACAGGAACAGTCCTCACACGAGGATGGAAAGGGATTGGACAAGTGTCCAAGGGGGTGCTGCGGATCCCTCTGCAGCTTTTCACGCCCCGGGTCAGGAGTTCAACACCCGGGGACATGGTCGAGGGGGGCTTCTTCAGTTCAGACAGCCCCAGTTTAGCCTTGTGTATTCAGGACCACGAAATCACACCGAGTTCTCTATCTCCAATATCCCTCAACACGGACAGCACTGCACCAATGATCTTGAATAATTCCCAGAGTTTCGAAATTGTTCATCCGTCTCTCATATCAGAATACCCTGCGATAATACACAGTATTTGCACTATACAATCTCAGTTTCTCTTGATTAAAAATCCTGAATTTCAGCTACGCGCGCGATCGCGACCTAAGCCTAAATCTGCCTGCGGCTGCGGGTGACCCAAGGATGGGCATAACCCGTCACACCCCCCGCCAAGCCCTTGCCGCAGCCACTAGGCCACCTGCAAGGGCTGACAGAAACCCAGGGGTATGCACAGCCTTATGCAAAAAAAGTTTCCAAAAATTGATTATCAATCGCGACGGAAATACAAAACTGAGCTGAAAAACCAGAAGCAGACTGAGATGCACTGAAGTTGACTGAGATAGTATATAATCCCTAACCCCAAGACCTGAAATCCTGAACTAAGGTCCCTCTACTTTCCTTGGGGTATCCTACACACTATCCTGAGTGGGGGGGCCACTGCCACCTAAAAACCCAGCTGACTATGGGAAAAAACTCCTGAGAAAGCACTAAAAGTTTTCAAACAGAAAATCTACCTAAGCAAAATTTCTGTCCTAAACTCTGGCCTAAAACTCAGAGTGATGGAGAGAGTGCTGCTCAAGATGCTCAGAAGTAAATTAATTTATTTATTCACAAGGCCGCAGCAGAAGTTTTTTGTATATTACCAATAAGGGTCTCTATACCCTCTGGGGCAGCACAGTGTGCATTCACTGTCTTTTTTTGTGCCCTGTTGTTGCTGCTTTTGTGCCTGTGTGTCCATTTTTTTTCACACTTCTGAGCAGGTTTTTTTTGGTGCAGGAAGTTTTTGTTGGACCACACAGATGGCATGGGCAATAGGTAGAACACAATCAGTGAAACTGTTTTGGATTTCAGTTTTTTGGAGAACTGTCCCCCTGAGTTTTAGGCCAGGAGTTTAGAGCAGAATTTTGCTTAGGTGAATTTCTGTTTGAAAACTTTTAGTGCTTTCTCAGGAATTTTTTCCCATAGTCAGCTGGGTTTTTAGGTGGCAGTGAAACCCCCCCACTCAGGACAGTGTAGGGTACCCGAAAAACAGTAGAGGGACCTTAGTTCAGGACTTCAGGTCCTGGGGGTAGGATATTGCACATTATCTCAGTCCATTTCAGCAATTTTTTTTGTACAGTAATGGCTGTGCATACCCCTGGGTGTGTGTCAGCCCTTGCAGGTGGCCTAGTGGCTGCGGCAAGGGCTCGGCGGGGGGTGTGACGGGTTATGCCCAGCAGGGGGCTGCCCGCAGCCAGATCGCGATCCTGTAGCTTAGGATGCGTCGCGCGCGTGCAGATCTAAAGGATTTTACGCTCTTGAAAAGTTCTGTTTTATATTAAAATTTCTGTTTGTAATTCAGGGTTCTCTGTATGGACTGATCATGAAGGATTTCGACAATTTCAAAGAGTGATCAACAGAGTTGGTGTCGTGCTTTGCAAATTGCTCGCCGTAAAAGAGATCAGTCCAGTACCCCATAGGGTATACACCTTGAGTGCTGCAGACAGTGCACTCAAATCAGGATCTTCATCCCCAGCCCCCAGAACCCGGGAAAGGAGTTCCATGGTCTCATCCAGACCGAGTTTAGAGGCAGCCATACGTGAAGGTAAACCTCTTTCCACGCGCACGGGCTCGGGGCACATCCCACGAGGCGAAAGTGGTCTTGGCCTTGAAGGTAACGACGGGGTAGGCTCTCTTGATATCCAGTCCTCCTCCGATTCCGAGCAGTCATTGGACGTCGTGGCGGATATTTCCCCATAAGGTGCTTCGAACCCCTCACCCCACGTGGTGCCGAACATGGGATCGCCTTCATCGGTTCTTTCTCCTTCCCCTTCTGTCCCGCTTTTCTCAAGGCTTTCACTTTGGCGGTGGCGACATTCTCCATCGCAGCCTGGGCTTCAGGATCAGGGGCATCCTCAGAAGGAGGTAAGAAAGATACAACAGACAGGAGGGCAGCCGCCATCGGATCCCTCCCTTCGAGGCTTCTAAGGTGTTCCTGGGTTAACACAAGCGCCTCAGGGGCTTCTCTCATATATTTTTCTTCCGCCCCTCTTGCTTGGTGCTCTCCGCGCCAGCCAGTAGTGTCCACAACGACTGTATCATCTCTTTTGCCCAGGGACATAGCCCTGGAAGGTCCTGCTACAGGCCCCGCCGTTGGCTGGGACCTGATTGGCAGGGTCTTGGCGCTCAGTGTAACTGATGGACGTGACATTGCTCAATACGCTGTGGATTTCTTGTGCTTTAGCTTGGCGAGGGTGTTGCCCTCTGCTACCAGAAAGAGTTTCTGATGTCCCTTGCTTGTTGTTTATATTGAAAACCTTGATTGCTTTTCAAAAGATGTTTCCCCAAAACTGCAAAAAGGTAAAGTCCACGAACAAGGAACACCACAAACAGGATCAAAGTCAGAATGATGATAGTATTCTTCCAAATCAAAGCATTGTAAGCAAAGAGGGGCTGCATATAGACAAATGAGGAATCAAATATTTGCACGCACATGGTTTTATAAACAAAACAAATGATTTTATGTGAAAACTGGCATGACTCATGCCTCCAAGATAGCACCAAGCACCTCATGTGCACTCTTTTGGATGAAATGAAGCTGGTTAGGAATCTGGGGCATAGGAGTTAGGCCAAACACAGGAAATGACTTGGCCAAGCACCTGAATTCAGAAACAGTTACAATCTGGAACCACAATAAGTAGTAGAAGCTTTTGAGTATAGGGGTCCTGAGGTGGGAGACCACTAGGCTTAACCTACAAGGCCCAAGGCATGAAGTGCCTACTTTATTTCGGTATAACCTCCATGAGGGATGGTACCTCCGCTCCCTTGAGTGGTAGGGGTGAACTTCATGGGGGTGCTAGGGTTATAACCCTGGTTGCTAAGAAAGTGTACTTAAAGCTTCATGAGAGAAACAAAAATGTTTAAGTGTTAGTCTCAGTACCTCCTTAGGCAAAAAAGGGGGCTGTAACCTGGATCAAGTACCCCAAGAAAGCCATGGTAGTGACTTTTTCTTACTCCACATAGATAGCTACTTAATGCTCAAATACAAAACCTCAATGGCACGCCATTTGCCAGTTCGTCGTCGGTGGCAATTATCCGCTCAGCGTGTCCAAGGACTGCCTAGGGAGGCTGAAAATCCGACGGCTCATAACTCGGGCCCCCGTACGCCGTTCGACGGGGGGGGTCCGCACACCCGTAGAATTGATGGGGCAAAGTGGCGTACGGGAAATCCACAGTTTATTTTTGACACCCCCTCCCCGAGCCCCCCGGGTGTCTCCCTCCTACCTATGTGGACATGTTTAGACAGCAGCAAAACCCTACCCTAGACCGCCACTTGCATTGACGGAAGCATATCGCACCACACGGCAACTCAATAACAGCATTCCAATCATGCTTTGTACACAAAAGATAGGTCTTGGGTTTCATAAGGTTCCAGGATAGCGGCTGTGCTAGCTTATCCTTACACTCCTCTTCATGGCGCTTCTCTAAGAGGGGTGCCGCCTTATCCGCATTGTACTGCTTCAGGATGTTTTCCCAATCACCCTCAATGAGGCGTGCAAACTCCCTAAAGTGAGGGCCATGGTTAGTGTAATGGGTATAAGCCTCATCGCGAAAATGACCAAGGCGGACACGAATATATGCCTCCATGAGCAAGCACCGTGTGCGCTCATTCTCGGCTAGGCGCGCACGGGTGTACCGGAACATGGTCTCACCAAAGCGGTTGACTGGGTTGATTCTCGTGGGAGCACGAATGTTCAACTTATGTTTTTGAAACACGTCGGCAAGGCATTGAATGCACAACCGCAATCAAATTTGATGGTGTGCTGACAAATATGGGAAGCGAGAGAAGAACTCCGTGCGGCAATTGCTCCAACGTCGAATGGCTTGCATGTAACCTGTGTACTGGGTCTCATAGTCCTCCGACGGCACAATTCCCATTTGATGACTTCCTTTCAAAAAAGGGAGCTCAAGGCGAGTAGTGTAGGCACACTCCACCTCAAGGAGGAATGGTACATTATCATCCTCCAAGAGTTCGACCTCGCTAGGCACCAATGTCTTGAACACCTCACCATATTGGATGATGTTTCGAGCACCGGTGCCGAAAGTTGCAAACCTATTGAAAGAAGTTCGTTGCAAAGGCGGAGTGTGGTCGGGTTTCCCCTCACATTTGTCTTGCTCGGCCTTCAAATAAGCAAACTCGGAACGTTTAAAAGTGAGCACTTGCTTACTTAGGCGACGCGTGAGGTGATAATGGACAGCATGCTTGCCACCCATCTTCCTAGTGTACGCAAGGTAAGTGAGGCCATGGTGTTCAAAAGATTGCAACACCTTTTGATCAAATGGAGTGCGGACGCAATTAGTTACATGGTCGTCGCACTGTTTATATGTTGACACTTGATACACACCGGAGGGACCATTGCGAATCCAAGCAGCCAAGCGTGCTGGCTCAAAAATAGCTTGGAACGCACCGCCGCGGCCGCTTGGATCCGCAGGTGTGAAATCTAACGCGCATGCTCGTATCCACAGCATCTGCCTATGGGCCCGTATCAGCTGAGCCATATCCCTTGCCTACCCCTACCTTGGAGTGGCCCGAAGATTTTGGTGCTTGAATCTGGGCCATTTGAGCCACATGTGCGGCGCTATTCTTTCACCTTCCCCAACCTCTGCCCCCGGGGTGCTAGAATGTGACTCCTCATAAAAAGAGCTAGACGAATATTTACCCGCCACCGCTTCACGTGCGGGGTCCCCATGGCCATAGAATTGTTGTGTCCGCTCGGTGGCGGGGAAATCCACGGTTCAATTTTGGCCCCCCCGGCGCCCCTCTCCCTCTACCTCCTAGTCTGCTGCTGCCATCTCAGACAGGTGCGTAACCCTACCCTACACCAACGTAGCAATGTAAAAGGCAACACCAAAGCATGGGACATCTCTTCATATGATCAACCTAATGGCTTGTATACAAATGACCAATCCTGGGCCTCATAGGCGGGGACAACGGGCTCGACTTGGTCCAAAAGGTGAGGCCGGTTCCCCTCCACCCGCAGTGCTGCATACTGCCAGGTTGAGGATGATTTGATCTTCCTAATGGCTTCTTTCAAAACCTCTACCGTTAGTTTGTTCGCATTTGACATTGGGTCAGAAACAAGATTGCACCGATGGAGGCCGGACAAAACAGTTCCTTCCCTATGCTCTACACATTGTTTGCATTCTTCCTCTTGGCGCTTCTCCAAAAGCAACTGCGGCTTCAAGTCAGTATACTCTTTGTAACTCGAATCAGGGTCCTCGTCCATGGTCCTAGCCAACTCTCTAAAACAACGAGGATCTCTTCCAACACAAATAGTCCGAATGCGGTCAAACTAGCCTCAATCAAACACCGTTGAGCAGTTTGGGAAGAGGTGGCATGAGACACATCACCATCGGTACATAACTTGTAAACCTCGGAAACTTGATTGGCGGAGCAAGATGAATGGCTTGGAGCTGTCCTAGCAACATGCGAATTGTGTCCGGAACCGTGCAACGAGCATGCATGGCATCGGTTTGACATGCCTTCGTGTTCACATCTACATGGAATAAAGTCTTTGCCACCTTGTGAACCGGCACTTCGGTTTGAGGGGCAGACACGTGCAAGCCTAACGACTGCCGTTTCCGTTTCTTAGACTTCTCGGTTTCCCGGAGCACAATTGCTGAGCATGATTGTGAAACGCACGGTGCCGGCAATTGTACACTATCCGTCGCCGGCATAAAAATCAAAGAATCATCTCTTTTAACACTTCAGGAATATAATCACCAAATTTAATATCAATTATCGCACTGTATGTAAAAAAATATTTCAACAGAGAAGACATTATCGCCGTCCGCACTATTTCAGTAGTCGCGCGTGATTGGGGAAGGTGATATTCTTGTGGCTAGATGGCCTGTGTATTGAAAATTCTGTTTTTTCCTCAACTTGAACCCTTCGCCAAGCCGCGATACCGGATGGGTTTTTTAAATTCCAAATGTCGTATGGATCATTTTTCGATGTCGTTCCCAAAAGTGCAGTCGACATCGGATTTCGCGAAGTTTCACTTTTGCACGATTTTTTCATGATTAGCGGATCTGCAGATTGTGGCCACGAAAAATTTTGCAATATATAACGTTGTAGGGCCCGACTTGGAATCCACAAATGTGCCTTCGGTTCGTTTTGCAACGCGCCCGTGCATTAATTCCCTGGCGTGTGTGGGGTGTGTGGGATCTCAATGCAGGCCGTGAATCAACGCGGGGGCCATCCTCTCCTTGGATCAATGATCTCTTTGGGTGTGTGGAGTGTGTGGGACATCAACGCTGGCCCTCAATCAATGAATACACCTCAAAGCGGGGGGTATACTCATTGATTCAGGGCCTCCGTTGACGTACCACACACCCATGACCCCCAGGGGATCAACGCATGACCGTGGTGGTGTGCATGTTGTTGCATATCAACGCAGGCCCTAATTCAATGATGTAGCAGTGCTACACCCCCTGCGCCGATCCTCTAGGGAGTGTGGGGTGTGTGGGCTTTCAATGTGGGTCGTGAATCGATGAGTACACCCCTTACGTTGATCCCGTGGGGGGTCTATATGGTGTGGGACATCAACGAAGGCCCGGAGTCAATGATGTAGCAGCAATGCACCCTCTGTGTTCATGTCTTGGGGGATCTCTGGGGGGTTTGGGATGTCAACACAGGCCCTCTATCAATAAACCTCGGAAATGTTGATCTGTTGCAGGGTCTACATGGTGTGGAATATCAACACAAGCCCTGCTTCAATAATGTAGCAACAATACACCCCTTGCTGTGATCTCTTGGGAGGTGTGGGGGATGTGGGACATCAACGCAGGCTGCGAATCAATGATCCAAGAACAATGCACCATGCGTTGATGTCTTGGGGGTTCTGCATGGTGTGGCATATCAACGCAGGCCTTGCGTCAATGATATGTTTGTGTAGTCTCTCCCTTGCCTTCCCCTCCTCTTTACCCACAGGTTCCAAGTGTGTGAAGGCCAACGAACTCCATGGGGCTTGGTGGCCTTCGTTGGGACTAGGAGTTGGAGGGCACAAATTTGTGCAAGCCTAATAGATTTGTGCAAGCCTACGAACAGGCGTGGAAGACAGGCATATAAGGGTCATGTTGAATGCCTATAGCTTGTGCCTTCTAGTCTTGCACACACATGCACCCTCCTTCTTCTGCACATTGGTGTGGAAGACAGCCCCAGGTGTACGTACGTATTTTGCCCCAGGTGTACGTACAAATGATCCAAGGGCAGGACACCCCATGTGTTGATCCCCACAGGGGCCCTCAATCACCAATGCAAGGGCAGTTCAGTTGCAGTGTTGACCCTGGCGCCACCAGTTTCCTTGTTTGTAGAGCCATTATGGGCGGGTTCCGGTCAGTGGGGGGGAGGGGGAGAGGGGGAGGGGGGGGGGGGGGGGAGGGGGGGTCCAACCCGCCCAGCCGCGGCTAGCCGCGGCTAGGAACACCCCCTATGCCTGTCCAAACGCGTTTGAGCACACGACTGCAAATGCGAATGAGCCAACAGTGGGAGCGGTGCATGGCTGCAGCTCACTCGGGGATTAGATCAGTTTGCATGGGTGTGCCGGTACTTTGAGCTACTGGCGGCCATGATGCTCAATGGCATTGACACCAACATTGTAGGGGACAGCGATTTTTAGTCAAAGTGATCCAGCCTCTTGTAACCGGTGTTTTTCAACACCACTACCGATGCATCAAGTTAAGGTTTTGCAATTCGTGCCATGGCTAGCACAAATGATTGATGTTGTATGGGATTCACTTCAAGACCTGGAAGTTTTCAGCATTTGATAATTCCCTGTGTTTTGCTTTGTTCGTGTGTATATTGTGGCTGATTGTTGTCTGGGGTTTGGGCATCTTTGGGCTGGTGCCCTGCCGTGCATGCGCCATGCAAAGAATCCCCCTATGGAACATTTTGACCATAGAATACAAAGTATTCCATATTTTTTGATCCTGTTTGTGTTGGACAACAATGGATCTAAACCTGCCTACCATTGCCTGTTGAAGCCCCCATTCTACGATGGGCTGATGATTGAGACAGTTGATGCTCTGTGTCACAGGTTCGCAATGCAGACAAAGGGCTCTGAATGAAGGTGGCAGCAACCTTGGGCAGTGCCACAAAAGGGATGGGGCGAGTGTCGGTGAATGCAATGGACTTACACATGCAGTGGAAATTTTTCTAGAACACAGCATCGACATTGCTTTCATGCCCCTACCATGAGCAATATTGTTATTGGCTGAGGAGTTGGTGCCTGCGTGCCTTGCTGAACTAGTTGTCTTCCCAATTACTTCCAACTCAGGCAGCCCTGTTTCGTGTGGAAATGTTTTACATAACGGAAACTGTTGTCAGCCAAGAAGGGCAATAGAATATTTTGCACTCCATATTCCAACATCAATGTACCCACCCATATTCTTGCCCGAGTATACTCGCTCAAAAAGCGCAAAAAATTGCGCTTTTCTTGACATTCTTGTCCCGCGAAAGTGAAAAAAAGCTAACGAAGTGCAAAGTTTTGCGCAAAATCGACAAATTTTACGCTTTTTTTTGCACTACTCCGTAAGATTTCGCACATTTGCCCATGTCGAAAGTGCAAAGGGTTAGGGTGAGGAAGTGCAAATATGCAACTTTTTCTGCACAATTTGAGTATACTCGGGCAAAAAGGGGGTACAATATGGGTGGGTACAAATGATCAAGGGTCTTTCACGATGTGCAGTTGAGTCAAGTCAATGGTTCAAGCTCTCCGGTCTATGCATGGACATTACAACTACTCCAACAGGCAAACAAGCACCAACTCCTCAGCCAAAATCAATTGAACAATTACACTCTCACCCATTTTATCGCTTCAAGGCTGGCTAGCTTATGTGGAAATCAGCTTTTTCCAAGTGGCGGATTAGGTGTGAAGCAATTGAAATACCCTGCACAGACATACTTATGACATGTTTATGGGTGTTCTGCACCGCATTGTTTTGATTGTCAAAGCATGGAAAACGGTACCCCAAGCCTCACTGAATGACCACATTGTGGAAACAACACCAGAAGCATTTTTCTCCTTTTGGGTGAGATATCGCACATGGCGCGCCATCCACCCTGCACAGCACGCTGTGCATCTGCAGTGATGACCCCGTTCTCTGCACCTTTCTTGCACCTGCCAGACTCTGCTCTACTCTAAACCCACCCCAAAGGGGGTGCTCGCTTGCGACCGCTTGCGACCGCTTGCGACCGCCTGCGACCGCGGAGATAATTTTTGTACACTTCGCCGGCTGATGGCATAACACATACCTCACGCCACCCGTAGTCCCTCCCTGCCTGCAAGTTGTCAACAAGTGAGAGTGCAATGTGCAGTGTGTGAAGTCAGTGACGGAATGACATGTCTCAATTGTCCCTTGCGCTAAACGGTAGCATCGGCAATGGCTCGTTGGCTCCTTGTAAGCACAAGTGGTTGGAGGCATGGAACCTTGGCCTTTCGTCGCTTGGCACGCTCAACACGCACATTGTTAACTTCCACTGGATATGAGTTATAGTCACCAGTCGCTCAGCGTGTGCAACCGTTACCTTCGGGGACAAAAACGGGTTTTTCGGTTAAAATAAAAGTGTTGTAAAAGCTACTTTCATGGCAAAGAGCACAAGAAAATATGTCAGCAGAGGGGTCATAACCCATAGTATTACACTTGGTGTGGAGCCCTCAAAAGGGGGTTTCCAGCAAAAAAGGGCATCTCAAGCGCCTGCGACTGCCTGCGACCGCTTGCGACCGCCTGCGACCGTGAGCTCCCCCAAAGTCCCCCCAGCCACTTCAACACATCCCAAGGTAGCCCAAGCAACCCCAACCCACCCGAAGGTACCCCAACCCTGCCCAACACACCCAAAGTTAACCAAACCCACCACAAGGCACCCCAACCCAGCCTGACACCCCCCAAGCCACCCCAATCCACCTCAAAGTAGGGATCAGGGTTATAGAGCTAAGGAGGAGGGGGGAAATTTGTCTCCTGTTATATGTGACTCCGGGCTGGGACCATTCACAGCATGACATCAGTCTACACATGCCTACCGTTGCCGGACTACTCACAGGTGTCCTCCCATACGTCACCATTCCGTCCCTCTTTTGTGACAAAAAAGGCATCAATGCGTTTCTTGGCCAGTGATGAGCCTCTCTTTTGTGCGTGTACTGCAATAGACAGATCTATCACCGTGGGGCGATGCATAACCCTTGACTGAGATGTCACGAGGACACACTCCAGGGGGGCGACGAGCAGGGAGGATGGGCTTGGGGAGGGGTGAACAATTGGGTCGCAAAGGGGTAGCCTGTAATTTGCCATCACTGTGCACCGCAGAGTTGATGGATCCCTTCATTTGATGCTGTGAGTTTCTCTGCGTGTGAAGCTGCTGTGAATCCACAATGTGGGTCCCCGACAGAGGGCAAGCTGAGGGTGCTTCCACATATGGCACAACCAGTACTTCAGGTATCCCCGTGTCAAGCATACTCCAAGAGCCGTTTTAATGCATCACATTGGGCTGTTCAGGGGTCCAGGGGTGTGATTTGTGAACCGGTTGGTGGACAGTCTTATACTCCCTGCAAGTACACGTCCTTGATACCAGTGGGACGCCACTGGCACCAAGCCTGAGGTGCAGGCCCATGCCTCAGGTAACAGGGCACTGAACGTGATAGTGGCGTACAGCACCAGAGCACGTGGTGGTGGCTGCAGATTGCACTTTCCTGTTTTCTGCCTCTGCTGCCGTACTGCTCACAGCGTCTGCCAACTTGCTCACAGGCGAGGCTCCCCAGTTTCTGCGTGCTCCAGATAGGTTTATGCCGTCTGGTCACCCCAGCATCACTGGTGAGTGTGGCCACGTGCAGGTCCAGCTCGAATCCCATCAATTCGGGCACCCTCTGGAACAGCACATGGCACCTGACTCTGGGCGGGCGCCTGAGGCCTGGGCCAGCACACCTTGACTAGCTTACCAGATGCACAGACTGGTGGGAGTGACCGGGCTTGAGTGGGGTCAGGCAGAGCTCATAGACCTGGTTGATACAGCTTTGGCTCCGCATTGCTGAGAGGCAACAGATGGGACCCCATTGCAGACGTTTGCTTGTGGCTGACAGAGGAGATTCTGCTGGCACTGGCAGATCAGGCACAGCAGTGGAGGGCTGCAGCTTTCCAGGGCTGGATGCACTCCCAAGAGAACAACAGGAATTGTTGGCTGCATGGATTTGGCTCGACCACATAAGTGGCTTCAGGGGTGCTGCTGCGTCAGCAGCTGGTTACGTCCATCACGGCTTTGTTGAGCTGGCCTAGGTAGCAGCACTGGGCTGCACGGTAAGATGACTGGGCAGCCCAGCAACTGCCTTTTGTGATGCGCAAAGTGCTGCATACCCTTGGAGGCCTCTCAACCATTTCAGGTGGAGGTTGGATACGGAAGGGGGGGGGAGGTTGCTTAAAAAGGGAGGGGTTCTGGATATTAGCTGGGGCGTTTTAATACAAATGTGCAGGGTATGGATGCGCATTGGGATCTAGATGTAAGCAAAGGAGGGGTCTAGACATGCACAGGGGTTTTTGTACATGAAAGGGCGGGGTGCTGGATATAAGGGGGGAGGCCTAGATGTAAAGGGGGTTTGGATATGAGGCGGGCAGGTTGGATGCAAGTTGGGTGGGTCTAGATATACAGGGGGTTGGATGAAAAGGGTTTGCATATGAAGTGGAGGTTGGATTTAAAAGGGGGGGTTGGCATCAAAGGATCTGGGGAGGGGGATGTCGGATACAAAGGGCGAGATCCGGATACAAAGGGGTTACGCAATCGCTGTGGGGATAGATACAAAGAGGGTGGTTTGAGTATGTGGGGGTTTGGACATACCAGGTGTGTTCCAGATACAAAGGAGGGGGTCTGGATTTGGGGGGGAATTTAAGTGAGGGGGATGACTATGCAAGGGGGCAGGTTGGATGTAAAAGGGACATCCAGATTTAAAGGGACTGGTCTTGATACAAGGCGGGTGTGGAAGTAAAGGGGGGCGGCGGAGGTTGGACATAGGGGCTGGGTCGGACTTCAAGGGGGATATGCACTGGGGTGGCAGGGTTGGATATTAAGGAGAGGTTGATATACAAAAGGGGGGGGGCTAGATATAAAGCGGGTGTTTGGAAATGTCCTCCATCCAGTCGTATGTGGGGATGCATACATGTGCGTGTCACAATCCAATGATGAATTCGTGCAGCAAAGCAAAGCCTACAGCAACAGGGTGTCCTTTGTCAGTAAGGTAGCTCATTTTCTTGTCGTACTGCGAGTGCACACACCCTACTAACCCTCCTTTGACGCTTGTGATGGGTGTGTGTGCCACCCAATTCATGACAAGTCATATCAAGCTTTTGTATGCACACATTACACCAGTAGGTATTTCGCAGTGTCGCTTTCTGCAGCCATGTTCAGCATGCTCACATCTGCACACAGTTGACCCTGGTGGACCAGGTCTTGTGGTAGGTCCATGTGTGTGCGTGTGTGGATATCGGACCTCACCGTCTGTTGGTGGTGCACCCAAAGTGCAATGATGTTGGAGTTGCTATTCTTCTTGCAAAGTTATAGGGGGCATCCTAAGCTCCAGAACCTTTTTTTTTTCTTTTGTTGCAACTGGGAGGGAGTGGATCATCAAGCTAGTCCTTCGATTGATGTCGTTCATGGTAGCCTACAACCGGAAGGTAACCAAGTTGCCTTGCGCGGCAGCTTTCGCATTGGGCAAGGAAGGCATTATTGCCACCAGATGACACCAGTGCACAAACTAGGAGGGTGCCCCTATGTCTACAACCGGTGTAGCTAGATGCCCCCTCCTTTGGCCGGTGGCTTTGGGGGGCCACCCAACCCATGAGGCTACTTGAATGGAGAATAGGCGCCAAAACCATGACACCATGACAACAAATATGTGGAGTATCCCTCACCACGGGTCTATTGCTCGTCATTGAGAATCTAGATGCCTCACCCTTATGACCAGGTTTGCGGAACCGCCTTGGGCCACATCCTAGGTTGTGTTATGGCTCGCCCTTGTTGCCTCAACACCGGGACGTTTGTCCAGGTCCCCACCTCCCCTTGGCCAGCCTATGCTGCTAGCCTTCAGAGACTATCCTTGCTGAAGTCATAGCAAGCTTGGAAGAGTAGCTCCTTGGTGTCCAATCCAGCGGTACTTGTGTGCTGTGGGCCAACCCGTTGCCGGTGTGATATTCATGATGACTTGGTCAGTGAAAAATTCATGCCCATCAACAAGCTACTACTACCCCAAGTCGGGTGGCACATTGTGTGGAATAGCACTTCGTTATGGATAGTGATATTTTTTTCTTGCTCTTTCCACTAGCACACTGGTGCTTGGTGTTTTCCACCACTTTAGCCAGCCCGATTGGTTTGATATTGTTGCCCCATGCCTCCTCCTCTATCTTATAGGCCACACAAACTACCCACCCGTTGGCACCCCCTTATGTGCACTTTCTTACATTTTGGCTGTGTCATTTTTGTACATGTGTTTTTTTGTTGCCGTCTCTACGTTGCCAGATGGTGCATGAAGAATATGTGTTTTTTGCGTGTTCTGTGCGTTCACAACTATAATGCCAAATTTCGTGTCTCTTTTTGCCATTATGACTAGTTTCGGACGAAATTCCTGCCAGGTTAGGGTGAATGGCAAAAAAGGTATGCACATTTTAAGCATTTGATCAAGCTGGACGAAATTTAGTCCAGCCCTTTCCCTCCCCTCAAAATCCATACTCCATAATGACTTTGATTGGTTCTGGACGAAAATTTTGCCAGCCCCCCCCCCCCCTCCCTGCTGTTTAATTGTTCCCATTGACATCAACCCCACTTGCATTGCTCCCTTTTGCTTAGGCAATTCGTACATCTATGGTATCGGACGAGTTTGCTGTCAGCTTCAAACACCCTGTTGTGTTACCTTGTCGGGCTGTGTTGAGTTATGTTGTGGCTGTTGCTGCTGCAGCTGCAGATATTTGTGCCTAATGCCTTCAGAATGATTAATATTCACCTTCTTCAAACATCCCTGGGGGGTACACGGGCCAGGACCCCAAAGGCTGTGCCTATTGGAGTTAGCACTTGAGTTGCCAAAATATAGAATAACTAGGCGTACTCTGTTGGATGTACGTGCTGTCTAGGATCATGTGCATCCACCAAGATGGCTGATTGTACTGCAGAAGCAACTGTTCTCAATGTACAAGGTTGTAAGGGTCCTCACATATCCACACACTGAGAGGGCCACGGGGGCTTCATATCGGGGCACTATGACTCAGTCCATCAGACGCAAGCTGGCCCTGGCAGGCGAATGCACCAGCAACGCACCTACAATTTCAGAGGTGGCTACTACTCAAGCTGGGCATCTCTCGAGGTCATTTGAGAGACAGCAAATTGCACTATGGTATGGCAACTACCATCGCTACATCAATGGGGTGGACCCCCACAGACCCTGATAAGAGCTTGAATGTGACTGCGGTCGTTGTTTTGCGCACTACTGGGCTACCACAATACCCTGGTCTGCCTGATTTGGATGTTGTTGCACAAGCAGTCCCTCCAGTTGTTGCCTATCTTGTCTGTTTTGTTGGGTTGCTTCTACAAAGGAGTACAGTACCGGATGGGCCTACGCTGAGGACCTGGGTTGACTTGACAGTGTACAGTGTACCTTGTGTAAACGACATATAGCGGGGCGGACGGGAATTGAACTGGTGCAAATTGGCACAGTGCCAGTGCAGAGTGTCCCATTCTGTAGACTGCAGAGGCCTTAGACAAGTTGTAGACACAAACATTAGCATGGAAAAACGCCTCAGAACATGCAACCTTCAAATTACCAATACATGCTCGCACATCTGCAGTTTCCCTAGTTACAGCAATCTGAACACCATTCACCAAAAATTGAGCCACGATATTGTGCACCGCAAGGGTCCACATACGTGGGACCTCAATCAAATAGTAGACAGAGGGGCCACTAATAAATGTGGGGACTACACAACCATATGACAGAGGGAGTACTTCCATTCTGTCCTCTTGCTTCATAACCTTCCCTGTGGCAGTCTCAATAACAGTGTCACCCAACTTAACCCTGATATGCCCACCATCGGCTTTCTCAATATTTGGCGTGACTAGGGGCTTCTGGAGCTTGGCTCTAAACCCTTGATACATGTGGAAACACCAAAAAGTGGCCCTGATAACAGAGGCCCAAGGAGGCCATGGTGGCTCCTCTGTCCAAATCCAACTGCCATACATCACATGGATATGGGCCACAATGCGACACTATTCCTTGCACATGGTAATTGTACCCTAATTGGCTACATCAGATCACAGAATGCACAGTGAAGAAGCAGTATGTGTATAACCAAGAACGGGCGAGGCTGAACGAAATTTGGTAAGCTTTGACGACAAATCGGATTGCACTTGTAAAAATAACATAAACTCGAAGGAACAGCACAATAGCATACCCCTACTTGGATGAACAAAACATTCAGTCACTGCATCCGGGTGCAACACATGCCCGCTCCACAATTATTTTGTCAGGGCAATTTTGATCTCAAGTTTGATACCTAACATGGTACTCTTGTTGCCAGACATGTACAGCACAATACTAGACAGACTATCAAGCATCAGACCCTCACACTCCCTGCAAACACTCGAAGCAGGCTCCAGACTTCTATTCTCTAGGCCATACAGAGCGTCCACAGCGGGTCGCCCAAGAAATTTCACCGGTTTTCCCAACCCGGTCCAGTGTTTAGCTACTGTGGCCTTGAGAGACAAACAGATAGTGAAATAATGCTCAATGAGATTGTTATCAATAATTAACACTAGAAACATGTGCCACACACCATAGAGCCTTCTTCGGCTGTCATTCCCACTTCCGCCAACATGTTTTGAACATCGGTCAACAGTGGGACATCTGGGTCCTCCGAAATATGCTCCAAAAGAAGCTGCATGCGTTCAGTGGTGGTTTACATCGAGTTGCTTGTGGTCTGCACTTGATGAAGCCCTGCCAATTGTCTTCCGATGGGTAACGGTGTGCCACATTTGATTTCGAAGGCTTCAAACTCTTTTGTCCAAGTGGGCAGTGGGTGATTTTTGTTTTCCATTTCCTTGCGATGCTGCATGGCAGCTGTGTACATGTGTTGACCCCCAATGGCATACCAAAAGCCAACTAAACAGACAGCAACAGTGAGCACACTACACAGTACAATGGGAATGGCCGATGAGTAAACATGTGCAAAACATACGGACTCCAGGTACCAGTAATAAATCATCTGTAACATCAAGGGGTGGCACCCGTAGCAAATCCTCATAGTGCGCTTGGATACGATCGGGGTTCAGCCCACGAACTTGACCTTTAGTACGCGAAGTATCAATCAGAATTTGATCCCAGCGGACCCAAATGCGCTTGGTTGAAGTGAGGTAGTCAGCCAGACAA
This sequence comes from Eutreptiella sp. 'Long Island Sound 2002', assembly GCA_964036045.1. Lineage (NCBI taxonomy): Eukaryota > Euglenozoa > Euglenophyceae > Eutreptiales > Eutreptiaceae > Eutreptiella > Eutreptiella sp. 'Long Island Sound 2002'. The sequence goes on along the minus strand of OZ038383.1, from coordinate 83,797,250 downwards.
ATATTAGCCTTCCCTTTGGGCTTCGCCTTTGGCTTTGGCTTCGCAGGAGATTGGGGGGCTAGGTCCTCAGCTGGAGTCTCAGGCGGATGACATTCTTGAGTTCCATTTGTAGGTGCCTCTTCATTGGTCTGGTCCGTGGGCTCACAAATGACATTTTCATGCTCATCAGTTGAGGACATAGCTTGAAAACAGCAAAAGACACACACGGGCACTGTTGATGTGAGGAAATCGGGGACACTATGCTGTAGAATTCAGACAATATTACAGGTCAGAAAGAAACTAAATTCAGGATTGCTAGTGGCTGCGCAACAGCGATGGGACAATGCTGTAGACGGGCAAATTCAGAACAGAGGCGGGTGTGGACGAAATTTAGTCCAACTTTGACTATGACAGCAAATAATACAATGAAGTCAGGAAACCCGAAAGCTGGACGAAATTTAGTCTACCTTTGACAACAAATAACACAAGCAATTTAATCCCAACCCTGTGTACTATGTCCCACTTCCACATCTTCATCAAGCATCTCCAAGGACGAGTCATTGTCAACCTCTTCAAGCCCATCACTGGCACTCTCCACATAATTAAAATCATCAACAGGTGCACGTGCAGGCATTGTGGGGGGGTGGAGCGTGGGGGGGGGGGGGGGCTGGTGCACGCCGCGCACAGCGGGCTTGCTTGGGTGGAGCTTTTGGGGCATTGGCACCTACTGTGTTAATATTCGGGTACCCTACATGGCATTGCCTCTGATCCACATCAGAACGTTTTTGAGCATAGGTGTTAAGAAAATCCTCCACACCATTTGGTATTTGTGTCCTTGCAATGAGACACCTGAGGCTATGCCTAAGCAGTTTGGCAAAATCTTGATCTTTAATCTTAGTATGGGACAACACTTCGGGAAAACGCATGGCGCGGGTTTCCTCAAGCCGTTTGACCACATATTTGTACTCTTGCAAGACAGGAACAGGGAACCAGCCATGTGATACATTCTAAATGAACAGGCGGACATTTTGGGAGTACCTTTCAACGGACTTCTGGGTCAAAACACCAGCACAATTTTTCTGCCCCGGCAGTGTGGGTGGAAGTGTTAGAAAAATGTCAGACGTTTGTTGCACGGACTGTGCATTGCCAACCACCTTTGACCTCATGAGTAGGCGGCTCAACATTGCCTCGCCATACTCCTCCAAAAATAGACAGCCAAGTGCGCGGCTATGCCAGTCACACCAGAAGAACAGTGCCACACTATTGGTACGCAGATACTCAGTAGTCAGCCACTTGTCAGGAGGTATTATATGCATTAGCAGAACAGTAATCATTGCAATACATTCCTTAGCAGCAGTGGTGGAAGAGGCTGTCTGACCATTTCAATTGCAGTCACGAACAAGAAGACCCAGGGCAAGAAGTGCCGGACAATAGGAATACAACAAGGCTTTTAGTCCTAGAAGGCATTTGAGACCAACCCTTTGCACATCACTTAGGTCTCTATAATTGTCCAAGAGTACCTGTGTCGTACTATCCAACCGAGCCTTGTTGGCAGCAGTGGCAAGCAGCAGCCCATCAATTGTTTTCACCATGTGACAGAACTTCACTTTAAGTGGTACCACAGCCCCGACCTTCAAGTCCCAACCTTGCTCGAGAAATTAAACAATTGGTATAAATGCTTTGTAGGTCATTTCCACACAGTACTTGTATGGGTGCTAGACTCCATACATTAACGGGTGTCCCAATAAAAACTGGTCTACGTGCCAAGGGGCGTAGCTAGCTCCGTAAGACATCTTCAACAATGCATATAAAATCCTCAATACATCTTCAACAATGCATAGAAAATCTTCATGTCAATGAGAACTGGCACAATCCGTCTTGTCTTGAGCGGCAGACATTGTAGCCCCCTGACAAATTCAAGTAACTCAACATGAGTTCCACACTTCCATTCCGACAACAAAAAAGGCCTCTAGTTGAGGGACACAACTGCAGTACAGGCCAAATCTAGCGGTGCACGTCCTTCCTGTTGAAATTGTGTGTTTTTTGCTATGTCATGTGAATTTAGTGAAGCTGGACAACACGTGGATCATGGTTGCCACACAGCAACCAGATTTTGCCGCAGCACTTTGTGTGCAGAGTATGTTCCCAGTTAACATTCCTGTAGTGTATTTGTCTGAAGACAAAGCAGTGCCAGAGGCCTTTGTTACTGATCCGAGGGCTAGTGTGTCAAGCTGCGACTCTCTGGCGCCCATTAACTGGGATAGGGCCCGTGATGACAAGGATGATGGATTTCTAGTGGATTGTTCCGGAATGAGGTATGTAGAGCAAGAAGAGGAGGCCCCCTCACAAGAGGAAGAGGGTGTTGAAACGCAGAACCGCCCCCCGGCGAAGGGAGAAGGTGGGGAGGGGGGGGTGATGGCACACCAGCTAAGGCAAAAAAAAAACAAAGCCCAGTGCCAATGGCACTCCCACACAGTCCACCCCCCAGCCTTCAGCAAGACCTGCGGCCAACAAGGCAGTGAGTGCCTTTGCAGCCCATTTTACCCCCTCCCAACAGACACAAGCATCCAGTGCTGCTGCTGCTGCTTCCAACCCTGATGTGGATGCCCAACAGGTTCCACAAGCCAATGCAGGGAAGGGTGGAGGTAAGCCTGCCAAGCAGATGCCTATTGGCTTGCGCAAGAGGCGGTAGGTTGTCTGTTCTCTCTGTGTTGGCCTGTGTATTGTGTGTATTTGATTTATAAATGTGGCTCCTTTGTCCTGCGCTGTCTCTGCACGTGTTGTTGCCATTTTGATACCTCATTTTTTCTGTTTTAGTTGAGTTGGCAGAAATTTTGTCTGGGTTGGTCATTTTTGAAGAATACATACTGCGTTTTCAGGGTTTTGGAAGATCTGGTAGAAATTTCGTCCAGGGACCCCCCCCATGGGCTACGAGGGGCCATGCTGACCGAGGAGGGATACACCTAAAAAAGGGGTATGAAGTTTTTACCTAGTGGACCCCTTGCACCTGGTGAGGGGAAATGAAGTCTTTTATATTTCAAAAATGGTATTCTCATTCAACCAAATCCAAGGGAATGCCACACAATAACCATGCATGCATGTTGAGGGAGACTGCATTGGCAGCAACTTTTTGGAATACATCAACCATTTCGAGTGTACCACACATATGGAGTATGCACCACTGCCTTGCATGACAAGAAACACGATGTCACAACCCTGAACGTCACACACACACAGGGTGTGAGTTTGCAAAAACTGTCAACCGATAGTCATTGAAATCCAGCCATCATAAATGGGGTCTCTATTTGCCAATGTAGGGACCCCCCCCCTGTGAATTTGGCATTCTTTGACATCTTTTGCCCTCCACTTCCATGGCTATGTGGTCAATTAGTATGTAGGCAATTCATGCATTGTTTTGTTGCAGGGAGGCCAACCGTGTAGAATTCTTGCCTAGGGCTTCTCCAAACTCCTGGACCCGCAGCCACGGCTGCATGAACACCAGTACCCACACATACATCCACACTCCTTTGCCCATCTGCACCCAGTCACTTTCAAACCTTCTGCTATTGGTGATTTTGGATGTTTGTTCTTTATTTGTGGCGTTTTCTCACATTTATGGCTTGTGTGCGCTTTTCAGGAAACCTGAACAAGGTGGAAGGGATGGATATTTCTGCATCCATTTTTGAAGGATGTGTGCATTCCTGCTGTCAAGGGCTTGCGATTGTGAGATGGACCCTTCTCCTGCTACTCAGTCGTCCCGACACCATCGACACCATCTGTGTGACTCCTCATCTGCAATAGGGCAGCCTGATGTCCTGCGAGTCGATATCCATCGTGTATCTGAACTACTGCGAGTATCTACGTCAGGATTTGAAGCCAGCCTTGGTGTGTTGAGCTGTGAAACATTGATGGGGTGGGGAGGCCAGCTGTTTGGTGCTTAAATCCTTTGTCCTCAGTTACTGTGGGGCCCATTCCCAGCATGATGGCAGCCACCAGCTCTTCCACAGTGGCAGTTTTCACCGCCTTTTTGACAGGGAAAAAGTGTCTCATGGTTTGTCCTGCAACACAAACAGCAACAGTCCCCTCTCCAGGGACCCCCCCCCTCCCCTTCTATTTTGCAATTGAACGTAGAAAATTTGTGAGGTGCAAAAACCTTTTTGCCGTCCTACAACTGTTGTATGGGCAGTGCAGGGTGCTTTTGTGTCAATGTGCAGTGTTGTGTCCTCCAATTTACGGCCTTTCTAATACTTCCTTGCGGGAGGTTAGTGTGAGTACCTTAGGATTGTGGTGCAACCACGAACATTTGAGTAACATCCCCTGAAAGTTAGGACGCACCCGCAAACACAGTAGAATAATTTCCAACAGCAAACAGTTGCACACTGGCACGAAATAGTTAAGGTAACCCGTTTAGGGTTGCAGTGCACCTGCCAACAGTCAAGTGACGTTCACCATCGCTGATTACCCTGCAATCTGCATCTGATTACCCTGTAACCTGCATCGCCCTGCTTGTGTGACCTCCAGGTAAGGTTACAATGGATGACGTGCACCAAACATGTTGATGCAAGGGGATATGCGTTTGGTGCAGTCGGGACAAGTCCCCCATCCCCCCTCCGCTAACTGTGCCAACCCCCGTCAACTATAGTATGATGCGATAGCCCATAACCTGCTTGGCACTGTTTGTGGGACCTCCAAGTAGGGTTGGCCTGAACGTTAGCAAGGTGCAGTGCTCATTTGGCACAAGAAATATAAAACTCTCAGCCACACACACACACACACACACACACACACACACACACACACACACACACACACACACACACACACAAACACACAGACCACAGAGTGTTGCTTCCTCGATTCGTAAGTCAACATGCTTGGAAAGACCAATGGTCTATCTTCACCACTGAGGGCATGTACACCAGGATAAGATGGTCCACGAAATTTCCTACGGCTTTTTCAGTGACCTCCCACTGCGAAATTTATCCCCACAGAATTGTCCCCACACAAAATCCTCCCACTCCCCTTGCAGTGGAGTCATGCTTCTTTTTCATTGCTGGGAAACGCCATGCACACAGTGCACACGCAGTTTAAATTTGTGTGCATTGGCAACACCTGAACCTTTGTTTTGGCCTTTTTCCACAAAGTACCGAGTTTTTTTGATTGAAAAGTGAGTTGAATGGCATTGATGCCACCTATATTATAATCGTTTATGCAGGTTGTGGAAAGGGTGTTGCGATGCTTGTTGAAGGGGCGCGGTGCACAGAGTGCACGTGCAGGGGTCAGTTAGCCATGTTGCTCCTCTTCACTTGAGAGGCCACATCCACGCCATTGTACTGTATTGGGCTTGTAGTGTATTTCTTCAAACAGCATTTTGCAACATAAAGCAAGCAGTGGAAGTATTAGAATTTTACATATGTTTTCTGTTGCTTTACTCAGCTGCTGGATGGGGGAGGGGTGGTTTTGCCAAGGTTGGTATCCTGGTTAGTGTTGCTAAATAGGCGTGCAGTAGCCACACAACACAATAACACCCCCTTGCTTTGTTTGTTTTTGTGCACAATGATTTCTTGGGTGTGTCGTAGCATCTCATGTCAAGTCGTTCCATTTTGTGAATAGAATGACACCGCCTTTTCTTAAGATTAATGGTGCACGTGGCTTTGTGGACCAGACTTCAGGGTCCATTTCAGTGGTGATGAGGATCCAGTTTGCTAAGGCCTTGACAACTGTTCAAACTTTGACAGTGGAATTTGACTTATGCACCTGGCAAGGGCAAACTCCAAATCAGACCATGGTTTGGCCCTGTATGAACCACGTTTCCCGTTGGAACACTTCTGGGCTGCAGCCTCCTTCAAATGCTCAACCAAATGCCACACCGGACTCTGCGGCGTACTTTTTCTAACCAAGAAGTGTTCCATGGAGAGGTGGGTAAACAAAAGGTCCATGTCAATGTGTATGTACCTTTTCAACGTGTAGAAGTTCACAACATGATAAGCCTTCACCCACGGAGGCATCAAAGGCGCCGTAGAAAAATTTGCGGCACCTTCAATCAGTGTGTGAAATTTCACAAAGACCCCAGAATTTGTGTGGCAAATTTAGCAATCATTTTGATACGGAATTTCTCACCTGCAATTATCCTGTAGCACCCCCCCCCCCCCTGTACAACCCATTTGAGGGCAGACTAATTGCCCGTTAACCTAACAAAACTCCGAGGCAGCAGTACAATGTACCAAAAATCAGATTTTTCGTTACCATTGCAGAGCAGAATAGAGGTATGTTCATCACACTGATGCGTTCCATCGGAAACAGAAGGCAGAGGCATACAATCAGGCCCAAAAGGCTGCTGCTTTCATACAGAAGAGGGTACCAACTCTAGAAGAGGGTACCAACTCTGTAGCATAGAGCGCTGTGCAGAAGACAGAAGACAGAAGAATAGAAGCCCCTTGGCGTGTTCTGCCGTATAATGTGCATGTGCATGCAATTCAGACAATGTGCTGGCAAAATTGTTTGCAGTACCAAGTACCAGCGACCACTGAGTCCCCCTTTGTGCCAACAAAGTGCCAATCACCTCTCCCCCAGCCCCACATCTTGCGCTGAATGTCAGTTGAGGCTTAATATCCCTTCATGCTGCTGTCTCCCGGTATATGCTGCATTTGAGTGTTGGCATGTGCACTTGGGTTCGTGAGGGACATCCTGTGATGGCCTGCTGTAGTGCGCAGGGGGAAGGGGTCCACCAAGATCCCCATTTCAGCTTCACCTACTCAAAGCAGACAGTTCTGGCCTGTGGTAGCTGCAGAGAAAGTTAGAAAGTCTTGCACTATCAAGCGCAAAATAGGTTATGCCCGTTGCGGGGGGGATTATGTTTGCACAAATTATGTCCAACTAATGATGTCCCAATCCTGAGAATTGAGTGATTTAATTATGTCCACTTCCTAGAAAATTTTGCTCACCAAAGTGCTGAAAGTGCTGAATTAACCATGTGCGCCTCGATACCCGGGTAGTTGTTATTGACTCTACCTGGGTTGTTGTTACTTCCTCGAGGCTGCCGGATGGCTGCTATCCATTCCTCGACATTTTTGGGGGACTTTTGGATGTTTGTTGATATTTTGTGGGACGTTTGTTGTTCATTCGTTGTGCCTGCTGAATAGCAGTATTTATTTCCTGGGCGGTTTTGGATATTTGTCGTTCATGTCTCACACCTGAAACCTGCCAAGGCAGGTGCAATGGTAACGCCAAACACAATTTGTTGGTGGATGCTTTGCAGTCTATCCCTTGCCCGCTTGGATAGAAGTCCATGGGACAAGAAAACGGTCCATTAATGGAATGGAGTTGTTGCAATGGTGAATTGCAGTGCATAGGATGCACTAGACATGTAGTTGAGCATGTTGTCGGGGCATGGGGCCATGAAATTGTCACGCGTCTGCAGCTGTGAACGGCCTCATCTTGATGTCCTACAAAGAACATAGTGTCCAATGACACCGTGTCTCATCTCTACATTTTGCATTCACTCACTGCATTGCAAACAACCCCCCCGCCCAACATCGCAATGTATCCAACCTCACAAGGGGTGGTAAAATTTGCGCCAAAAATGGATAGAGTTTGCCTAACAAAATTCCCCCCGCACATAATTTCATTCCCCCCTCCAACAGATGACGTGGACCGCCCCCACACTTGGAGCGGTGGGCGTGGAACACTCCACGCATGGGAAAGAGAAGGCAAGCAAATTACCCCGCCAGTCACGTGACACTCCCATAAACGAAGATGTGGCGCGGCGAGAGTGCGAGTGCCCGCCACAACTCTGTAGCACTGCATCGCTGGGGTTATGGCATGTAGCAGGCATTTGAGCGTGTGCTAGTGGTTGTGAGGATGGTTTACCAGCTTGGATTGGGCACCACCATTCACGATCCTGTTGAGCCATTAAAGTGTGATACATGGGGGAAGTGGTAACAGTGGTGCTGAGTTTAAGCAGCTCACCCACACACTTGATGGAAGCACTCCGCCATGAGCATTGCTCTGTCCTCGTGGAGGTGAAGGGTAAGGTTGTGTGGATCCTTAATGTTTTGGTTGACACAACCCGCCACCATGGAGAAACAGAAATGGCAGACCAAAACGGCGGCTTGGTGGACCTTCATTCAAGGAACGGGAAGGGAAGGGCAACGAGTGGCGATCGGCCAATAGGCGCTCGGCCAATAGGCGCTGCTAGCTGCAGACGAGAACAACAAATCCAAGGCGACATGCCCCCCCCCCACCTTTCCCCGCCCCCCGGCAGTGGCATCCACAAAAGTGCTTTGCTCAAGCCTCTCCTGGCGACCTAACCCTTCATTTGACAAGAGGTCCCAAGCCATGGCCCATCCTAATGGACTGTTGCCGAAATTGGCTTCCAATTCTCAAGATTTGCTAAGAATGCCCCTCGGCCCTGTGCTGAGGCAGCTGGAGGTACCACACAACCACAGAAGGAGTGCCATAGTTTCCCCCTCCTAGTGGAAAAACCAAAGGCACAATCAATCAAGTAGGATGCATGTGGCGGGGCTTGTGGCCTTCCCCAGCGCTGCACTAAGTCGCTTGAGTCTCTAGGATATGGACTCATATGGCAAAGCCAATTCCACCCAACGCCGTTGTCCAAGTTTGCAAGAGAAACGGCCATGAGCTCCATCCCTTGGACTAGAGCTTTTTTTATTACCATTTTGCCTCTTGCCACCACAGGGGGGGCAACTCCGCGGGTCCTAGGACGCCAACTAGCCCTGCCCCCCCCCCCCCCCCTAGGGGCCTTCGACCAACAGTTAGTTGCCAAAGGTGTCGCCCTCAGGAGTCCATGGGCGCCGAAGGCGCCCGATGCTCCATGAACACCAAAGGTGTCCTAAGGAAAATTTTGTCCAATTTGCACCCAAACACTATCTTTAAACCCAGCCTTGACTCTAACACCCACTCCCAACCCTCAGCCTACTCCTATCCCTACACCTAACCCTAACCCTAATCAAGACTGAATATTTGGACCGAGCTGGTGGGGAGGGAACATCAGCTATGACTGGTGAGGGACATCAAGAATGATTCACACATTGATGGATCTTGACAAAGTGGAACGAGCTTGCAATTGAACCCCATCACCACGAGGCCCACGTTCAACCCTTTTTGGACTTCTGAGGGGCGAAAATGCCCCAAAATGGCCTCAAAATGGGCTCATTTCACCCGTTTGTGCACCCCAAATGGTCTAGGATGAGGTTTGGAAAAATGCGTTTTTGAGCCATTTTTGACCCATTTTTTGTCCCAAAACGGCCCATTTTCAAGGCATTTTGGGATTTTCGGAGGACCAAAATGGGCCACCACAAGCTCAAAACGGTCCAAAAACACTTGTTTTAGCGTTGCACATGGTCTAGGATCATTTTTTAGAAAAGTCATCTTTTTGCCCCTACTGGACCCTGTTGACCCATTTGGGCACCCACCTGTTTGGGCTTGAGCTTGCAGCTTGCCGCAGCCTAGTGGGCCTAGGTATTGGGGTGTAGGTGTCCGTTTGGGCAATTCGGAGGGGTGGAAACCACAAAAAGTGGGGGGTTGTGGGTGGAGTAGGTGCCCTCGGAATCGCATTTTGAGCCATGTAGCCAAAGATATGGCCTATTCTTGGTTTGTGGCTGTCGGCATTTGTAGCTTCTGGGGGCCTTTTTGGGCCATTTCCGGGACATATCATGGAGTTAGAGGGCCGCAAAGAGCTCGTTGACACGGGGAAGTCAAGCCGCACGTGGAGTGTACCTAGCGTTTCCCTTCGTTTGGCCGTTTTGAATGTGTTCCAGGGTTTTTTTGGCCCAAAAATGGCTGTTTTTGGCCCTAAACTGCAGTTTTTGAAACTGAGGTCCGCCACTTGTGAATCCTGTTCCCGGCCGCCACCGTTGAGTTTCTCGCTCAAACTTTGTGTGATTGTACTTCACACCCATAGGTATCATCCACCAAATTTTCAACCAAATCCAAAGCACCACGACGGAGTTCTGATTTTTACCCATTTCGCGCGTGCTGCTTGCTTGCTGCTGCTGCTGCTGCTGCTGCTAAACTTGGTAGGTCCACCCTAGACACTAAAAAGGGTTATAAAACCAAGACTGGTTCCACCAGCTCGGTGACCCTAGCCCTAACCCCAGCCCTGGCTGTCACCCTAGGCTAGGGTCAGAGTGAGTGTTGGGGTCCAAAATGGAGAGCAATGATGTGGCAAAAGCAGCCATGAACGAAATTGGGGGGATCTTGTTCAGCCCAATCAACATGGCTGGCATGGCCAAACCGACTGGCTGCAAAGGTTAGGGTTAGTTTTATGGTGATACTATGGTTAGAAGGAGGGCAAGGGGAGGTAAGGGGAGCCTGTGCCCCCCCCCCCCCAACACCCCAAATCGCCCCACCTGGACCCCCCCCCCCAACCGACCCTCCCAGAGCCCCCCCCCCCCCATCGCCCCTCCTAGACCCCCCCCTCCAATCCCCCCCCCCAAGGGGCCTCCGGCCAACAGTTAGTTGGGGGGGTAGTTGGCGTCCAAAGCCAAGGGGTCGCCCCCCCCCCCCCGGGGCTTGCCACCAGCAAAAAAGGGTTCCAATCCCTTTGCCGGTGAAAGAAATTCAACACATTTTTCTTCTGAAGGAGACCCCAAGATCCGCACACACACGCACACATACACACACACCTGCGTATGCACACTTGGGTCTTGTAGTAGCTAGATCGCCGAATGGTTGTTGGTCCCATATAAGTATTAACCCCGCTAACTGGCCCATGCTATCCCCCCCCCCCCCCTTACTATAGATTTCGTATGTTGTGTGTGTGGGAGACGTGGTGGGCACCTTGTCTGGCTATGGATGCTAGTTGTCCGTTTTTTTTTAATGATTGGTCTTGCTCAACTCCGCTTTGTCACTAAAGTGATTGAGGCAAGGCAGCACAAGGAATTTGTTGTTGAACATGTGTTCGAGGCCGTACCCGATGATGAGGAGGATGATGTTGAGGAGTGCTCCACTTGAGATGACACTGATAGTGGTCATACTAAATCTGTTGTGGTCCCAAAATTTGCTGCAGTTCGTGCTTAAGTTGCTGTTTCTAAAGTTGTTGTTGCTAAATGAGCTGCAACAATGTTTGCTAGCCTTAGTGCCCCGGTGCAATTTCGAAATTCGTGCTATATGTCCAACAATTGTTGATGTCGATATTGATGGTGATTTGAATTTGCTAGAGTATCTCAATGTTTTGTCCTTTTATTTGGGGTGGGGTTAGATATGCACAGTGCATGTGTGATATTAGTTCGGCATTCCAAAACATTATGAGGCATGTGTGATATTATTCTGGTGCGTGACGTTGTTTTTTTGGGGGGGGGGGATTCGTTCCACCGGCTGGCTACTGGCCCATCGGATCCACCACTAGCCCAAGTGTCCTGAAGCTCGGTGCCAAACTTTCAGTTAAAGTGCATCCCACCCTTTTGTTTGTGTAGCTCTGTAAACGAGAAGTGTGAACACGTTTCAAACCCCCAAAGACATCCATGAACATGCGTGATGACCGCCATCTTCATTTGTGATTGTTGTTGCTTTTGTGGTTGTGCTTGTGCTTGTGGGTGTGGTAGTGATTGCCTTTGAGCCCCTTCCCTTTGACATGGCCCCTATCTTCCAACATAGCGGCGAAGAGGGGTTGTGCTAGCCGGCCACCGGTTACCAAGAAGAGGGTCCAACACATTGAGGGCCTAAACTTCAAGAGAGTGCAATGTGTGGAGCCAACAAACTAGGGCTACCTCGCTTCCCCAACAGCACGTAGTACAGTCTTACACCCAGCATGCCCTCCCCCCATCTCCTAGAAGTGGCGAGGAATGACTTGTGGTGACAAGGCCTGCTATCCCAAGGGGGTAGGCTAGTGGTGCTGCTCATGGTGTGTGTCACAAGGGATGAAGGGTGTCTTTGACTCCATCTCCAAAAGTTTGACAACAGTGAGCACCTGGGGACTTGGGCAAGGACAAGGACAAGGCTCCCTAGGGCAGCTGGTGTTGTGGTATGAGGACGTCACATCCCCGCCGCATAGCAAAGGGACTGGGCCATAGACACCTGTGCAGGAAGGGGGGGCAAGCCTTCACAATGAAACGTCCCCTTTGCATGATGAATCACGGCTTGGGCTAGGGTAGGAGACAAGCCCTCCCCATAAGTGAGAACCAAAACAACTCATGGCTGCTCACTGAGAGCTAGAGAGCTAGATGAGCCTCAACTAAGCTCTCACCCAACAGCTTAGTGGCGCCTAAGTGGCTAGTCTAATGGAGGCTCGGCGGCCAATTGACCCTTGGTGAAAATTACCCCTCCACCCCATCAAATGCCCTTGGATTAGTGAATGGAATGAACTCAAGAATATTTCAATTTCCTGCCCCCAAATACAACACCTAGCCGTCACGTTGCCGCCACTACAGCGGCACTGCCCAGCTCGTGAGGTACCCGGTGAATTACTCCTCCCCACCCCGTTTGGGGTGGCTGTCTTGATGCCGAGCACACTTTCAGAGAGTGTGAGCATGTGCGCAGTTTGAAGTCACACCTTTTCATTGTGGTGTTCACATGTCTTCACATGTTTCTTGGGGACGTCAATGTGTATAGCCGTGCTCCGAAGGCAATAGTCTGGTGTTTGGAGGTCGATTTGTTGTTTTACGGGAATTTTTGCAGGAAATGATTTTCGAAATTTGATGCGAAAAAATCTCGTCAACGCTAAGGAAGTGGTTGACTTCTGGAAAAACCCAAATACTCTTGGAGTCCTATTTTTGTATGCGATACGATTCAAACAAAATACCGCATATGCTTAGGAAATTCTCCTTTGCTTGATGCGGCTAAGGAGATCCTCAATTGTGATATGACAAGAATTGCAAGGCAGTAAAAGAGTTGTACAAGAATATGTACTAATTCTTTAATTGAGTCGGATAGGTCCCTATAGGTTTAGCCCATGCATTTCAAATAGACATCTAGAATCTTCTGCCCGAACCTGCGACTCAAAATAATGTTACTGAATCTAGAAAAACACAATTCGAGGAAAAATGGCGACATTCGTAAGAACACCATACGTCCATTAACTAAAAATTGAGCTTTCTATTCTGATGCAACGAAAATAGGCAACCTTTCCAATGAAAATTGTGGTATGGTTGCATTTGATGTACCCCTAGGTTGCTGTGCACATTGGCACCCCCAATCATGGGGTGCACATGCACTCAAACACAACCTCGCATACCACAAAAGTCAGGTGGAACATTTCCTAGACCGGGACGTGGAGGTAATTTTTTGCCCTTACTGAACACAATATTGAGGGATTCTAGGCGGATAGTGAGGGACGGGTCCCAAGGAAGAAGAGGAGGAGGGTGGCTTCAGCTAGGCACATAATGGTGGGGCTGTGCAGCGATGCTACAAAGGGACCGGCAGAGAATCATGAAGGACCTCGTCAGACGCCTTGCCATGTTGCCACCCCCCTGTGGCTGGGGGCAACCCACATGAAAATCCCAGTGACGTGCCCCTGCCTGCCCCTCGGCCTTCGCCCACCACTGTCTAGTGGGCCCTTCCGCCACCGCAGGGCTAGCCGACAGGGTTGCCGCAGGGGCCATACCCTGCCTTTCCTCTGCAACTAACCCCCCCCACAGGCACAGCAGCATCCTGGACCCTAATAGCCTAGTGCCCCTTGGTATGGTTTCCCCCCGACACACACACACACACACACACACACACACCTTGGCATGATGCTGGGGACTGCTGTCTGGTGTCTGGTCTGTTCTCTATGTCCAATAGAGCCTGCTCAAGCTGATTGGAAGACAATAGGATGAGACGGGCAGTGGTTGGCCAGTCATCAGGACGATTGAGCATGGAGGCCAAATTGTCACTTGTCAGGCAACCTATTCAGTAGTGCAGTGGACATATTGCCACAAGGGCTGTGATGGCCGGCTCACTAGAGTGTTCGGTAGGACACTGGAATACCAGCCCCATAGCATAGCATCAGATGACTGAACTGGATTATTTGAATACCAACCCCCATCTTCCCATTCTCATCCGGAAAACTCTCCCAAATCCTGTGCCACCATTTGTCGTTGACTCCTAACTCCTGGGCACCCCCTGTGGCAGAGACATCTGGTACCAAAGCCAGTTGCGGCTTCAGGTCCCAGTATCATGTGCCTGTGAGTAAGAGTCAGCGCATGCCCCAGACCACCAACGAAGAGGAATTGGTCAGCTCTTTTGATGACGGCATTGCCTCATGGATCTCGCCACAGGTCAGGCCCTGCCTTTTGTTCGACATCTGGACAGCAAAAGTGATGGGACAGGAATGGACGGTGTGCACATGAAAATCTGCTTCAAACGGCATCCGTCCCAGCAGCCGCCTTTGCCCTTGGTCTGTGAGCTTGGAGAGGGAGTGTCGGTTGCCACTCTGTCAGTGAGCCATTTGCGCCTGTGGGATTGACTGGGCTGGGCAGAAAGTGTATATGCAGTAAGACGGGCTCTCTGTCCTGCACATCTTGCACGCACATCATTGGTTCCTGTGATGCGGGGCTCCAAAGTCCATGCCATTTTTGCGGCTTCTAGGGGGACTGAAAAGTTGTGAAATTCCATGCCACACAAATGTGGCAGTACTTGTGTAACCTCCTCCGCTTTTATGAATGCTAGAGGCCTCTGCAGGGGTTGTTGCCTGGGTCTGCTGCATGCAGCTTCAGCAGATTTCAATGGCGTGCCCTTTTACTGGTGCCGATGTAGCCAGACCTGCTGGGACGACTTATCGTGTCATGCACCTTTGTTTTGGAGTAGTACCTACCACGCATCCGTTCCTTGTCTCACTTTCCACATTGCAATCAGGCATGCAGTTTTTGCAAAGAATGTCACGATGATTACCTGGGAGGAGGAATGGTGGGGGTGAACAAGGGTTTCAACGGTTGGAGGGTTGTTGGAAGCTTGTACTCCAATCACGCAGCAACTCTAGCAAGTAAACCATTAAACCATGAGTAGTCGAGTGCACCAAGGGGATGAGCAAAACAAAAAAAAAGGAAACACAGCTATTAAACAATGGTCAAAGGAAGAGGACAGGGCCGTCAAAGAAAGAAAACAGGAATGCCATAAATCACCTCGAAAAGAGGTTGTTAGATCAAGCGCAGGCGCGAGCGTCGTATACCCCCCCTTTTTTTTGGGTTGTTCGCGTAGCATACCCCAATGTATGGTTTCTGACGCCCACCCCCTTTGTAAAATCATCATTTGAGGACCAAAAATGATCCCCCAATGATTTTTTTGGATTTTGACCCCCGTACCCCCCTCTGCACCTGGGTACCCTTTTTTGGGGGGGGATGGGGGATGGGGGGGGGGTCAGAACTTCTTGCCTATTGTGGCCGCTGTGTGTGTATTTGGACCTGGGTCATGAGCACTTTTTTCTTGTATAGGACTCCCTAACCCATGGCGGGGGTCCCGGGTCCCAACTCCATGTACCCCCAGACGGCCCTCCCCCATATGGCCCCTTGCCAGTGAGGACTTAGCCGTTTTCACAATGGATAGGCTGTTGGCACGTGAAAGTTTCTTGAAACTTGATTTTTCATGAAACCCTTCCATTGCCCCTAGGATGGTTTTGGGTGATCATCTGGAGAGAATACGGGTACTTGAGCACCCATGGGGACCCGTGTAGTGGCCGCTAGGCCTATGTAGCCCATGCCATGGGCCCTCCAAAAGCCCCAAAATCACCTCGCAGCGGTTGTTAGATCAAAGCCAAAGAGCACTGTATGGAGGGGAAAACGCCACATACCCCCCCATTTGGGGCCTTTTTGGGCCTATTCGTTTACCCTACCCCTAAGGGAGTTAATTGTTAGTTTAACCCCTTGTAAGATGATTGTTTTGTCCAATGAACACATCCCCCAATGAGTTTTTGGTCCCGACCCCCCCCACTTGAAACCCACTTTTTTGAGGTTTTGAGGGGGAGGGGGGTTCCGGGTCCCGACTCCATGGGGTTTGTATGGGGCTGAGTGGGACAAGAGCTTTATGCAGTTTATGCACTTGTCGTCCTTTTTTGCTATGTTGGCGGTTTTGGCGACCTCCGTGACCCCGTGCTACCCACTCTGAGGGGTGTCAGTGGGGATGTTGTGACACTATATGCCTACTAGGATACGAAAGGACATTTTTTGCGGTCCCTAGCGTTGCTGAGGGGCGGTCAACACCCGTGCCAAAGACGCAGAATGACTGTTTCCGCCAATAATAGCTTAAATGAGTGAATGGGCCGGTGCACAATTTGCTAATGCAGCTTTGCACCTTAGGCAGCTCAAAAATCGAAGTGTTCGAAACTTATTTTTTTTGATAATGTGATCACCTAAAATGACCATCCAAGCTATGTAAAGCATGTTTCAGGCCGTATTCATGTGTTTTTCATCCTGTGTGCGATTGGGTGGAAGGGGGGGGGTCAAAGGGGATTGGTACACAACCTCCTTATGTAGTTTTTCCGCCTGTGCAACTCAAAAATCGAAATCACCTCACAGAGGTTGTCAGATCAAAGCCAGACAGGCGTATATGGGGGAAAACGCAACTTTCCCCCGGCATTTTGGGTCTTTTTGGGCCTACTCGCGTACCCTACCCCAAGGGGTTGAATTTTTAGTTTCACCCCTTGTAACTCATTATTTTGTCCAATGAACGCACCCGCCGACGAGTTTTTGGTGCGGACCCCCCCCCCGTGCCCCCCTAACTTGAAACCCATTTTTTCAGGTTTTGAGGGAGGTGAGGGGGGGGGGTCCAAAAAATGACCCCCCCCTTATTTTGGATCGAAAATCATGAATATTTTGGGGTTTTTCGATTTTCAGCCGAAAAAGTGTCTCTGTGTCCCAACTCCATGGGGTTTGTATGCGGCGGAGTGGGATGAGCGCTTTGTGCACTTGTCGGCCTTTTTTGCTATGTTGGCGGTTGTGGCGACCTCCGTGACCCCGTGCTACCCACTCTGAGGGGTGTGAATGGGGATGTTGTGACAGTATATGCCTACTAGGATACGAAAGGACATTTTTTGCAGTCTCTAGCTGAGGGCTGGTCAACACCCGTGCCAAAGACGCAAAATGACTGTTTCCGCCAATCATAGCTTAAATGAGTGAATGGGCTGGTGCACAACTTGCCGATGCAGCTTTTCCCCTTAGGCAGCTCAAAAATCGAAGTGTTCGAAACTTATTTTTTTGATAATGTAATCACCTAAAATGACCAACCAAGGTATGTGAGGCATGTTTCAGACCGTAATTACGTGGTTTTCACCTCATATGGGTATTGGGCAGGCGTGCGAGAGGGGGGGGGGTCTCCGAAGGGATTGGTACACAAGTTGCTCATGCAGTTTTTTACTCTGGGCAGCTCAAAATTCGAAGTTTTTGCAGCTCATTTTTTTATACCATGATCAGCTAAAATGACCATCCAAGCTATGTAAAGTAGGTTTTAGGCCGTATGTGTGTGTGTTTCACCGTATTTGGGTGTTGGGCGCCAGGGGGGGGGGGCGGGGCTCCCAAGGGATTGGTGCACAACTTGCTCATGCAGTTTTTCGCCATCGGCAGCTCAAAAGTCGAAGTTTCCGAAATTCATTTTTTTTTTGATACCGTGATCACCTAAAATGAGCATCCAAGCTATGAAAAGCATTTTTCAGGCCGTATTCATGTGTTTTTCATCCTGTGTGCGATTGGGTGGAAGGGGGGGGTCAAAGGGGATTGGTACACAACCTCCTTATGTAGTTTCTCCGCCTGTGCAACTCAAAAATCGAAATCACCTCACAGAGGTTGTGAGATCAAAGCCAGGCAGGTGCATGTGGGGGAAAGCGCAACATCCCCCCCGCATTTTGGGTCTTTTTGGGCCTACTCGCGTACCCTACCCTAAGGGGTTGAATTTTTACTTTCACCCCTTGTAACTCATTATTTTGTCCAATGAACGCACCCGCCGATGAGTATTTGGTGCGGACCCCCCCCCCCGTGACCCCCTCATTTGAAACCCATTTTTTCAGGTTTTGAGGGAGGTGGGGGGGGGTCCAAAAAATGACCCCCCCCCCCCTTATTTTGGATCGAAAATCATGAATATTTTGGGGTTTTTCTTCAATTTTCAGCCGCAAAAACCGTCTCTGTGTCCCAACTCCATGGGGTTTGTATGCGGCGGAGTGGGACGCTTTGTGCACTTGTCGGCCTTTTTTGCTATGTTGGCGGTTTTGGCGACCTCCGTGACCCCGTGCTACCCACTCTGAGGGGTGTGAATGGGGATGTTGTGACAGTATATGCCTACTAGGATACGAAAGGACATTTTTTGCAGTCTCTAGCGCTGCTGAGGGCATGTCAACACCCGTGCCAAAGACGCAAAATGACTGTTTCCGCCAATCATAGCTTAAATGAGTGAATGGGCTGGTGCACAAACTTGCTGATGCAGCTTTTCCCCTTAGGCACCTCAAAAATTGAAGTGTTCGAAACTTACCTGCACCATCAACAAGCGACCTACATGTGGCAGCAGCAGACACACCTGATTGCCATGGCACAGTACTACCAGGACGCCTGCAAACACAAGATAACACAATACTGGCAAACAACCCGACCAGCCCGACAGACGATATACCTGATACGGAAGCGGCCGCGGGAGCACTGGGACCCCACCTTGTGGGAAGTCCCTTTACAACCGCTACCGAAACGCCACAAAACGCACTGGGACCCAAATGAGTGGGAAGTACCACTGACATGACTACACCAACCTCAATGGGAAACCATGGGGGCACAGTCACGAGCTGCAGCCCGTATGCTTACCCTGGCTTCGCCGAAATCTGTATCTTACTACGAACTTGGTCCAATGTGGCCCCTGGCACTTATGAACTGGCCCTTTTTGATCAAAAAAAAAATGAAGTGTTGGAAACTTATTTTTTTGATAATGTAATCACCTAAAATGACCAACCAAGGTATGTGAGGCATGTTTCAGACCGTAATTACGTGGTTTTCACTTTATTTGGGTATTGGGCAGGCGCGCGAGAGGGGGGGGGTCTCCGAAGGGATTGGTACACAAGTTGCTCATGCAGGTTTTTACCCCGGACAGCTGAAAAATCGAAGTTTTTGCAACTCATTTTTTTATACCATGGTCAGCTAAAATGACCATCCAAGCTATGTAAAGTAGGTTTTAGGCCATATGTGTGTGTGTTTCACCGTATTTGGGTGTTGGGCGCCACGGGGGGGCGTCCTCCCAAGGGATTGGTGCCCAACTTGCTCATGCAGTTTTTCGCCATCGGTAGCTCAAAAGTCGAAGTTTCCGAAATTCATTTTTTTTTGATACCGTGATCACCTAAAATGAGCATCCAAGCTATGTAAAGCATGTTTCAGGCCGTATTCATGTGTTTTTCATCCTGTGTGCGATTGGGTGGAAGAGGGGGGGGTCAAAGGGGATTGGTACACAACCTCCTTATGTAGTTTTCCCGCCTGTGCAACTCAAAAATCGAAATCACCTCACAGAGGTTGTTAGATCAAAGCCAGGCAGGCGTATATTGGGTCTTTTTGGGCCTACTCGCGTACCCTACCCCAAGGGGTTGATCTTTTAGTTTCACCCCTTGTAACTCATTATTTTATCCAATGAACGCACCCGCCGGTGAGTTTTTGGTGCGGACCCCCCCCCCCCCCGGTGCCCCCCTCATTTGAAACCCATTTTTTCAGGTTTTGAGGGGGTGAGGGGGGGGGGTCCAAAAATGACCCCCCCTTATTTTGGATCGAAAATCATGAATATTTTGGGGTTTTTCGATTTTCAGCCGAAAAAGTGTCTCTGTGTCCCAACTCCATGGGGTTTGTATGTGGGGGAGTGGGACGAGCGCTTTGTGCACTTGTCGGCCTTTTTTGCTATGTTGGCGGTTTTGGCGACCTCCGTGACCCGTGCTACCCATCTTGAGGGGTGTGAGTGGGGATGTTGTGACAGTATATGCCTACTAGGATACGAAAGGATATTTTTTGCGGTCCCTAGTTTTGCTGAGGGGCGGTCAACACCCGTGCCAAAGACGCAAAATGACTGTTTCCGCCAATCATAGCTCAAATGAGTGAATGGGCCGGTGCACATCTTGCTGATGCAGCTTTTCAGCTTGGGGCGCTCAAAAATCGAAGTGTTCGAAACTCATTTTTTTGATAATGTGATCACCTAAAATGACCATCCAAGCTATGCAAAGCAAATTTAGGCCGTGTTTGTGTGTGTTTCACCGTATTTGGGTGTTGGGCGCGGGGGGGGCCGTGTCTCCCAAGGGGTTGGTACACTGCTTGCTCATGCAATTTTTCGCCATCGGCAGCTCAAAAGTCGAGGTTTCCGAAACTCATGTTATTTGATACCGTGATCCGTGATCACCTAAAATGACCATCCAAGCTATGCAAAGCATGTTTCAGGCCGTATTCATGTGTTTTTCACCCCATGTGCGATTGGGTGGAGGCGGGGGAGTCAAAAGGGATTGGTACACAACCTGGTTATGTAGTTTTTCAGCCTGTGCAACTCAAAAATCGAAGTCACCTCACAGAGGTTCTCAGATGAAAGCCAGGCATGCGTGTATGGGGGAAAACGCAACATTCCCCCCCATTTTTGGTTTTTTTGGGCCTATTTGCGTACCCTACCCTAAGGGGTTGAATTTTTAGTTTCACCCCTTGTAAACTCATTATTTTTGTCCAATCAACGCATCGCCCGATGAGTTTTTGGTCTAGACCCCCCCCCCGGCCACCCTCACTTGAAACCCACTTTTTTGACGTTTCGAGGGAGGTGGGGGGGGGGTCCAAAAATGACCCCCCCCCCCTTATTTTCGGTCGAAAATCATGAATATTTTGGTTTTTCCTCAATTTTGAGCCGGAAAATTGTCTTTGTGTCCCAACTCCATGTGGTTTGTATGCGGTGGAGTGGGACGAGCGCTTTATGCGCTCGTCGGCCTTTTTTGCTATGTTGGCGGTTTTCGCGACCTCCGTCACCCCGTGCTACCCACCATGAGGGGTGTGCGTGGGGATGTTGTGACACTATATGCCTACTAGGATACAAACGGACATTTTTTGCGGTCTCTAGCGCTGCTGAGGGCCGGTCAACACCGGTGCCAAAGACGCAAAATGACTGTTTCCGGCAATCATAGCTCAAATGAGTGAATGGGCCGGTGCACAACTTGCTAATGCACCTTTCCACCTTGGGCAGCTCAAAAATTGAAGTGTTCGAAACTGATTTTTTTTCATAATGTGATCACCTAAAATGATTATCGATGGTATGTAAGGCATGTTTCCGACCGTAATTAGGTTGTTTTCACCTTATTTGGGTTTTGGGCGGGCGCGGGGTGGGGGGTGGTGTCCCAAGGGAGTGGTACACAACCTGCTCATGCAGTTTTTCACCCCGGGTAGCTGAAAAATCAATGTTTTTGAAACTCATTTTTTTGATAATGTGATCAAGTAAAATGACCATCCAAGCTATGTAAAGCGGTTGTAGGCCGTTCACCTTATTTCGGTGTTGGGTGCGGCGGGGAGGGGGTTGTCCCAACGGGTTGGTACACAACTTGCTCATGCACTTTTTTGCCATGTGTAGCTCAAAAGTCCAAGTTTCCGAAACTCATGTGTTTTGATACCGTGATCACCTAAAATGACCATCCAAGCTATGTAAAGCATGTTTCAGACCTATTCATGTGTTTTTCAGCCTATGTGTGATTGGGTGGAGGGGTCGAAGTCACCTCACAGAGGTTATCATATCAAAGCTAGGCAGGCGTATATGGGGGAAAACGCTATATTCCCCCCCATTTTGGGTCTTTTTGGGCCTATTAGCGTACCCTGCCCTAAGGGCTTGAATTTTTAGTTTCACCCCTTGTAAACTCATTATTTTGTCCAATGAATGCACCGCCCGATGAGTTTTTGGCCCAAACCCCCCCTCCCCCGGGCCCTCCTCACTTGAAACCCACTTTTTCCCCTGGTACGCTTTTGAACCCCAAGGTTGTTCCCGACTAGAATGTTCCCAATGGGAACAATTCCCGCCGGAACAATTTGTTTGGGAACACCCGTGGAACAAGTATCGCAGGCCAGATAACCAGATCCATCACCATGAGTTTCCAAGTTTGTAAATGATGTTTGTTGTCTCTTTCTTGCATGTGTAACGCGTCCAAGGCTTGTCTTTCCCATCGGGGCCATGTTGACATATTATGGGCCGTTGGTGCCACCTTCCACTAGGTGTACACATTTCGAACTTTTCGTATCCATTTGCAAGCCTGCTGTTCCTTGTATTCCAAACGCACCGTTGTATGACTTTTCAACGTTGGCGCACTCGTTTTCCCGTTTTATTTTTGCATTGTGGCCATGCCTAGGGTCCCATTTTGGTATTTGTTCCTTGCCCGAATGCTCGGTGGGTCTACGGGCATCTTCCCCTAGAGGTATGGATGGCCAAATTTCGCTTCGTAGTTCATTGTTGTAGCTTCGGCATGCCTGCGACACACACCCGGGTTCAGCACTAACCGCCTACCTCATCCATTTGGCTAGTGCTGCTAGCCTCCAGGACGGGGATCTTGTTGGGGAGCTCATAGCGGAATGGGCCATCTCCTCTCCACTCACCCACTGCCAATTTGCGGTGGCCGTGCACTTGGCCCAACCTAGCTGTGTCCGAGAGATACAGCATGGCTTTCCAGCAGCGCTGGCAAGATCTACTAGCCCCCTTGGAGCTTGCCCCCCGGTGAGCACATTGGATCCCAAGGCCACGGGCATCAGTTGGCAATGGGCATCGTGGCTGCGCCACATTGCCAGCCAACTGCCGTTGTGCCGCATGATCGATTGGTCGTTACCCCTGACATGCAACGTCAGGGGGGATGGCTACCCACACGCAGATGGGGAGTGGTCCCAATTGTCCGTGTCCATCGCTTGCATGGGCCTTTGGGGACGCATTCCCGCCTGCATGTGGGTCATCGGCCTCGCAATTTGCGGGGACAAAGCGATGGCAACCTTGGCAACCTCTAGGAAGCCAATATTAAGATGTGCCGCATACACACCGTGGTGTTCCGGTGACGTTCCGATAACTTGTTCCGGCGACGTTCCGGCGACGTTCAAGTGTTTTGTTGGAACCGTCACCGGAACAATTTGGTTCCAACAAAATTGATGTTGTTTTCTTAGCCCAAACCCAAGCCCAAACCCATGCCCAAACCCAAACCCCGAAAGGGACACGGGGGGGGGGGGGCAGGGTAACATACAAAACAC
This sequence comes from Eutreptiella sp. 'Long Island Sound 2002', assembly GCA_964036045.1. Taxonomy (NCBI): domain Eukaryota; phylum Euglenozoa; class Euglenophyceae; order Eutreptiales; family Eutreptiaceae; genus Eutreptiella; species Eutreptiella sp. 'Long Island Sound 2002'. The sequence continues at coordinate 83,774,148 of OZ038383.1, read as the reverse complement.
ACCAACACAATGCACACACCCAAGCCCAAACCCAACCCCAAACCCAAACCCAAACCCAAACCCAAACCCACACCCCAGCCCAAACCCGCAACCCAAACCCAAACCCAAACCCAAACCCAAGCCCAAACCCGCAACCCAAACCCAAACCCAAACCCCAACCCAAGCCCAAGCCAAAACCCGCAACCCAAACCCAAACCCAAACCCAAACCCCAACCCAAGCCCAAGCCAAAACCCGCAACCCAAACCCAAACCCAAACCCAAACCCAAACCCAAGCCCAAAACCAAACCCAAGCCCAAACCCGCACCCAAACCTAGCCAGGCATCGGCCACTCGCTCGCGGGAGTTGTAGACCACCCGGTTGGTGCCCACAACCTCCTGGATGGCCTGGCTTGGGTGTGGGTTTGGGTTTGGGTTTGGGCTTGGGTTTGGGTTTGGGTTGCGGGTTTGGGCTTGGGCTTGGGCTTGGGTTTGGGTTTGGGTTTGGGTTGCGGGTTTGGGCTTGGGCTTGGGTTTGGGTTTGGGTTTGGGTTGCGGGTTTGGGCTTGGGTGTGGGTTTGGGTTTGGGTTTGGGTTTGGGTTTGGGCTTGGGTTTGGGCTTGGGTGTGTGCATTGTGTTGGCGTGTTTTGTGTGTTACCCTGCCCCCCCCCCCGTGTGCTTTTCGCTCCTTGCCCCCCTTTGTCCCTTTCCCTGTTTGCACCCCTTTGTCTGTCTTTGAATGACGATTTTGATTTTGATTTTGATAGAACTATTAAAAGAAAAAAGAAGAAAGGTTTGTGCCTTCCCTTCCAAACCCCAGGCAGCCGACCTGGGGCCCAGCCAGTGCGTGGCGGGTAGTTGGGTTTCACTCTCCCTTCCAAACCCCGCGCAGATGACCCGGGGCCCAGCCACCGCAGTGGCGGGTAATTGATCTGCTTACCACGGTTACCTAGGTCCCCCCCCCCCCCTGGAGCTGCAGTGCGCGCAGTGCGCCTTGTGCGCGCCCAGAACTGTGTGTATTTTCCACTGTTCTGGCGACGTTCTGGCGACGTTCCAACGGTCACTGGAGCGTCGCCAGAACGTCGCCAGAAGTTACCGGAATGTCGCCGGAACAAGGTGTGCATTGTGCGGTACCACACACACACACACACACCACACACCACACACCACAGACCAACCACAGACCAACCACAGACCACCAACCGCGGACCACCAACCACAGACCCCAGACCACAGACCACAGACGAACCACAGACCACAGACCACAGACCACCAACCACACACCACAGACCAACCACAGACTAACCACACACCACAGACCGCGGACCACCAACCACAGACCACAGACCACAGACCACAGACCAACCACAGACCACAGAGCACAGACCACCAACCACACACCACAGACCACATACCACAGGCCAACCACAGACCACCAACCACAGACCACCAACCACAGACCGCAGACCACATACCACAGACCAACCACAGACCACCAACCACAGACCACCAACCACAAACCACCAACCACAGACCACATACCAGAGACTAAAGACCACAGACCAGAGACCACAAACCACCTACCACACACCACGGACCACACACCACAGACCAACCACAGACCACCAACCGCAAACCACCAACCACAGACCGCAGACCACATACCACAGACCAACCACAGACCACGAACCACATACCACCAACTGCAGACCACCAACCACAGACTACAAACCAGAGACCCAAGACGACAGACCACAGACCACAAACCACCAACCACACACCACAGACCACAAACCACAGACCACAAACCTCAGACCAACCACAGACTACCAACCGCAGACCACCAACCACAGACCGCAGACCACATACCACAGACCAACCACAGACCACCAACCACAGACCACCAACCACAAACCATCAACCACAGACCACAGACCAAAGACCACAAACCAAAGACCACAAAGCAGAGACTAAAGACCACAGACCTCAGACCACAGATCACCAACCACACACCACAGACAACAGACCACAGACCACAGACCACACACCACACACCACAGACCACTCACTGCAGGCCACCAACCACACACCACAGACCACAGACCACAGACCACAGACCACAGACCACAGACCGCAGACCACAAACCACCAACCACGTACCATAGACCGCAGACCATAGACCACAGACCACAGACCAGTTTCCTCCATGTCATACAGGCCACTCGGGCCAGAACAACTTTCCCCCAGGAAGGTGTTCCGGCAACGTTCCAGTAAATGGTTCTGGCGGTGTTCAAATCTTGAACACCTAAAATCACCGGAACATCGCCGGAACGTCGCCGGAACAACTTGCTGGAACGGCGCCGAACAACTTTTATTGCCCCCTCCTTTGCAACCACAGACCACAGACCACAGACTACAGACCACAGACCACAGAGCACCAACCACAGACCACAGACCACAGACCACAGACCACACACCACACACCACAGACCACAGACCACTGAGCACCAACCACAGCCCACAAACCATAGACCGCGCACCACACACCACACACCACACACCACAGACCACAGACCACAGAGCACCAACCACAGCCCATAGACCACAGACCACAGACCATAGACCATGGACAACCAACCACGGACCGCACACCACACACCACAGACCACAGACCCACAGACCACAGACCACCAACCACAGACCACACACCATAGACCACATACCACCAACCACAGACCACAGACCACACACCATGGACCACACACCAGATCATCTATTGTGGGGTTCTCGGGTTCGCCCCAGCCCTTCAATCCAACGTGACAATATAAACTCCTACCCCCTTTATTGGCGCGGGGCATGCACACATGCTATGACATTGCATGCAAACATACCGTACAAAAATATTTTTCATGATACCTGCACAGTGAAGCAAGCACAGGGGGAAGCAGGAGAGAAGGGGGACAAACTCAATTGACTCAACCGACCCACAACCCCCACAAGGGCCTACCGTCTCCCCCGGGGGGGGGGTTGGAGACTGACAACACCCGAGACTCCGCTAGACCCCCCCCCCCCTAGGGTAGGACGGAACCTAAGCAAAGGCCTGGGCTAGGCCCTAGGTCGGGAGCCTGGGTTTCGGAAGGGAGAGTGAAAGAAAACCAAAAACCATTGCTAATCACCCGCCACCCGAAAAGGGGTTCACCAAGAGACTACCCTGATGCGCCCTCACGGGCACCTTGCACAACAATGTATGTTACCATTTTACCCTTCCTCGTGCTTTGCTCTTAATGTAGGTTGCTTGTTCCGGCGACGTTCAAATAACTTGTTCCAGCGGTGTTCCAATGGTGTTGTAACAAAAACTGTTTTTGAGACCACTTTTCTTTCACGTGGCAACGCGGCGGACAACAAATGTAAGCATACCAGCGGGGACCCCCAAGGCTAGCAAACAACATATTTTGCTATCATGTACCGGTGGGCTTGGTTGGGGGGTAAACAAATTTCGAACTTTTTTTGTTCCGGCCATATAGCCTAGAACACGGGAACGATTTGGCTGGAACAACCTTGGGGTTCAAACGCGCACCAAGGGTTTGAGGTTTTGAGGGAGGTGGGGGGGGGTCCAAAAATGACCCCCCCCTTATTTTCGGTCGAAAATCATGAATTGTTTGGTTTTTCTTCAACTGTCTCCGTGTCGCAACTCAATGGGGCTTATATGCGGCGTAGTGGGACGAGGGCTGTATGCACTTGTTGGCCATTTTTGCTATGTTGGCGGTTTTGGCGAGCTCCGTGACCCCGTGCTACCCACTTTGAGGGGTGTGAATGGGGATGTTTGTAATAAGGTGGGGCATTTGGGCCTCTCAGTAGCTTTTTGGAGGATCCCTACCAGACTTCTCATAGCTTCAAGATCCTAGAGCACTAGGATATTTGCTCATATTTGCCTCATATTTCAAGCATACAGCTTGGTGCTAGAGTCTAGTGCTCTTAGGTACACTACAGAGAGCAGAGATCTAGGATACATTAGTAGCCAAACATGAATAATCACATTCCACATGTTGATAATGTGATCTAATCATGTTTGATGACATTTCAGAAGGTTCTACTGTATTAGAAGCTATTTAGAAGCTATTTACAGTCTTCAAAAGGCGTGTCGCGATTGTCGGCGCCTGCTGTCGCCTGTCACGATTTACGGCATCATCACAAACTCCATGTTTAAAAGACTCAGAAAGTTGCACCAAAATATTGCTTTTTTACTAAGATATTTTAGATGCATTAATTTGTACATTAATTTCTTGTTGTTTAGGCATGTGAACCCGTATTTCTGGACCGGCCAGTTGGCCTAGTTACAGTGTCGGGATTTCTCGTCGCCTTCTGGGTGCTTGCCAATGTGCTCAATGTCGAAATGAGGGGGTCTTGAGGAGCTAGCGGCAAGGAGGTGTGGAACACAAACTTGAAACTCAAGACAACGATTTTGATAAATCAAAATACCAGCCCAAAGCGTAGGACAATATAGTCCAAAAATCTGAAGTTCGCGCACGTGCAGCACAACGACGACAACGACCACATCCTTAAAGCGAGAGTGGAGCTGGGCCAATGTGAAGCTCTTCCACAATGGGTCCTTGCCATGACTGGACTACAACAACTTCTGCAACTTCAAAAAGGTATGAAAACCTGTAAAATTTGTGAATACAAAGGTCGACGCGCGTCACACGATCTTCACGCAAATACGAGCGACGCCAGAGGCTGCCGTAGAATTCGACACGGCTTCGAGAGGGCTTATTTCAATGAGTGTGGAAAAGATTTGGAGGGATTTTAAGTTAACAACAAGTTTCAAGACTATGGTGAACTTGGACAACACAAGGCGCCTTGCCAAGGCTTAGCGAGGAGGACGACAACTTCTAGGACGACAACACGCTGCAAGAGCGCCGCAAGCGAGCTTCTAAAGGCGCGCTTGAGGCGCTTTGAGGCCTAGGGCCATTCATTGTATTGCTTTTGTTTGCTACATTATGCATGCTTGTTGAGTTGTTTACCATGCCTTTACTTCTCCTTGCTTACGGCTCCACTGGCTGGCCCTATGTCAAGGGAAGGGACAAGAGCGACGGTCCGTGACTCTAAATACCCAGTCACCGCTGACCCTCCTTGGAGTCCAAAAGCTTGGTTTCCTTTCTCATTTCTTCCAACTGATTGGTGTACCAAAAGGCCAAAAATGTCGAAAATGGCCTACACCATTTGGCGCATATCTTGGCGCCACCGTCTCTAGTCGCGTCCACCAAAGCGCCGTTGTAAAGTAGAGAGCGCTGGCTTGAAAATGCGCTTTTCACTTTGTTCTAACTCAACATGGGCGATTTTGTTGGTTTTTTTACAAGATGACCCATGACTCACTTTTTCCCCAACCCTCCAAAACACCCAAAAGTGACACTTGGTGTTTTGAAGATATCTTCGCGCCACTGTGCCGAAAAAAATTGAACCAAGCATATTTGGAAAGTAACCACCAAGACGCTTCTATTCCATACTTGACTTTCTTGGAATCGTTTTTTTTACTATCTGTTCGATCCCCAACAAATTCACCCATGAACAACACTTTGAAAACCCCTCAAAACTACCTTTTGTGCTTCTTTCATATCTCCAGGAAAAAAAGGTTTGAGGATTGATGTTATTTTTGGAAAACAACATTGAAGTATATGCTTTCTAACCCTGAGTCGTTTTCATTTTCACAAAATGAGGATGGCTGTGGGAAAAAGGCAACAAGTGACCACACAAACCACTTGGTGAAAAATCATGTAAAATGATTTTGGAGTTTTGTTCATTTCTGTAAGACCATGGTGAGTTTGAACCTGAACCACGGTGTTTTACAAACACTAGAGTAAGGAAGTTTCAAAAAAACGTTTACTTTGAATTTTTGTGAAGAAGAATGGATTTTTTGCCATGGTGGTCAACTTGGTACATGAAAGCATGTTTTCAAATTTTAGGGTCATGATGCTACAAGATCACAACTTTTCTCATTGCTTATGATGAGTTGCAGAGTCATCAAAACTGTTTTTGGAAAGGTAATGGTGTCTAGTTTGCAGATTTATGATCCTTGGATTTTATTCAAAAGGGAATGTTAGTGAAAAAGTTAGATTTCTAGATGCTTCTTTGACAGTTTTTCACGCATGTGTGACGAGTGAAATTGATGTGTCTCCCGCCAATTTCAATATCTCTGAACTCATGCTGAGTTGAGTCAACATCAAATATGTTCTGAAAACTTGAGGACATGCCCTACACAGTGCATACAATCATTTTCTGACATCTCAACAACATAGTACAGAAAGATGGTGCAGAAGTTGGGCATTTTCATGGCAAAGCAGGTTTCTACATCAATGTTTTGCTAAACCATTCACGAATCTTCGGTTTTCTAACCTTGAATCATTGTATGATATTGCAGTTTGTGATTGTTTGCAACATATTTGATTCATTCAAACCAGGCTTAGCCTAGGTAGAGAGGTGGATACCTTAGAATTACTGTAGACACACAATGAATAGTAACACATTTTGTTGTGTTTTGCAGCCACAAAACAAACTTGGCGGCAACCATTAGCAGACCGTTTGCGATTGCCACATTCACCGTCAAAGCCACCCTTTGACTCCCCAGGCTGAGTGGTGTGGCTTCGGCCGCATCCATTGTTCCGGCTGACAAAGAAGGCGTGGGCCCGCTGGGGCACCACGGAGTAGGGAGGTGATTGACGGGTGTGGGCGGAAGGCGGAAAGAAAGACTCAATGCAGGAGCACCCAACCGAAACATTCAAGGACTGCACTCGACCAAACCATTGGCATTGACCACTCTCGCGGTCCTTGTGACCATCCTTCGATGAGAGAGGTTGGTGGTGGTATGTGGGCGCGGAAGAAGCATGCAACACTTACTTACACTTACTTACTTACCCTAGCCAGCTAGCTAGCTAACTAGCTAGGAGATGCATTGACTTTTATGGTATGACAATCCTAATACTAACGGTTGAGGTATCGAGTTAATGTCTCCGGTCCTCCCTTTGTAGGGCACGGTGGTGAGGAGAAGTGCCGTGAGGCGTTGGTGCTGTAATAGAAGTAACCAGTACCTGCACGCCGGAATGTTAGCGTGTGACACCATTCAACTAATTTTCATCTCTTTACCGTTGACGTGAAATGAGTGCTCGGCAATCGTTGCGGCCAACGGCTGCCCTATCCAACCCACTAACTGCCCACACAGACACACGGCCCACGGATGCCATGTGTTGCATTGGGATGTGCTGAGCTTGTACGGCCTACGGTTGCCCTATAAGCCCTAGTTTTGGTATTTTTACCAATATATAGAGGTATATCTTTACCTCGAGGATGGGGGTATTGAAACACTACATTAGACACTTAGAACATTCAATATGAGCGTTCCTTATGCCCATACCCCTCCTTATGTTAGATTAGCAGCTTGTCATGAACATTCTTAGTGAATGTGCATGAAGCTTAGGAAGGGGGTGTAATAAGTTGGGACATTTGGCCTTCTCAGAAGCTTTCTGGAGGATCTCTACTAGACCTCTCATAGCTTCAAGATCCTAGAACAGTAGGATATTTGCTCATGTTTGGCTCATATTTCAAGCGTACAGCTTGCTGCTAGAGTCTAGTGCTCTTAGGTACACTACAAAGAGCACACATCTAGGATACATTAGTAGGCAAACATGAACAATCACATTCCACATGGTGACAACGTGATTTAATCATATTTTACGACATTATAGAAGGTTCTCATGTGTTAGAAGCTATTTAGAAGCTATTTACAGGCTTCAAAAGGCGTGTCGCGATTGTCGGCACCTGCTGTCGCCTGTCATGATTTACGGCATCATCACAAACTCCATGTTTAAAAGACATTCAGAAAGTTGCACCAAAATATTGCTTTTTTAATAAGATATTTTTGATACCTTAATTTGTACATTAATTTCTTGTTGTTTAGGCATGTGAAGCCGTATTTCTGGACCTTGCAGTTGGCCTACTTCTAGTGTCGAGATTTTCAGTCGCCTTTTGGGTGCTTGCCAATGTGCTCAATGTCGAAATGAGGGGGTCTTGAGGAGCTAGAGCCAAGGAGGCGTGGAACGCAAACTTGAAACTCAAGAAAAGGATTTTTGATAAATCAAAATACCATCCCAAAGCCTAGGACAATACAATGTTGTGACAGTATATGCCTACTAGGATACGAAAGGACATTTTTTGCGGCCTGTAGCGCCGCCGAGGGCCGGTCAACACCCGTGCCAAAGACGCAAATTAATGAATTAAATGACTAGTTCCGCCAATAATGGCTCAAATGAGTGAATGGGCCGGTGCACAACTTGCCCATGCAACTTTTGAGCTTGGGCAGCTCAAAAATCGAAGTGTTCGAAACTTATTTTTTGGATAATGTGATCAGCCAAAATGACCATCCAAGGTATGTGAGGCACGTTTTAGACCGCAATTACGTGTTTTTCACCTTATTTGGGTATTGGGCGGGCGCGGGGCTGGGGGGTGGTCTCCCAAGGGACTGGTACACAACTTGCTCATGAAGTTTTCACCCTTGGCAGCTCAAAAATCGAAGTTTTTGAAACTCATTTTTTTTATACCGTGATCACTCACAATGACGATCCAAGCTATCTAAAGCAGTTGTAGGCCGTATTTGCATGTGTTTCACCGTATTTGGGTATTGGGCGCCAGGGGGAGGGGTGTCTCCCAAGGGGTTGGTACACATTTTACTCGTGCAATTTTGCGCCATTGGTAGCTCACAAGTCGCAGTTCCTGAAACTCATATTTTTCATACCGTCCTCATCTAAAATGACCATCCAATGTATGTAAAGCATGGTTCAGATGGTATTCATGTGTTTTTGACCCCATTTGCGACTGGCTGGAGGGGGGGGGGTCAAAGGGGATTGATACACAACGTGCTTATTCAGTTTTTTAGCGTGTGCAACTCAATAATCGAAGTCACCTCGCAGAGGTTGTGAGATCAAAGCCAGGCAGGCGTCTATGGGGAAAGACGCCACATTCCCCCACCATTTTGGGTCTTTTTGGGCCTATTCGCGTGCCCTACCCAAAGGGGTTGAATTTTTTAGGTTAACCCCTGGCAAACTGATTATTTTGTCCAATAAACGCATCCCTCGCTGACTTTTTGGTGCTGACTCCCCCCGGACCCCCCTCATTTGAAACCCGGTGAGGAGCTGAGGGGGGGGGGGGGTCAAAAAGTGGGTCGAAAATTATGAATATTTTGGTTTTTCTTCAATTTTGAGCCGAAAAAGTGTCTCCTTGTCCCAACTCCATGGGATTTTATATGCGGCAGAGTGGGACGAGCAATTTATGCACTTGTCCGCCTTTTTTGCTATGTTGGCGGTTCGGCGACCTCCGTGACCCCGTGCTACCCACTCTGAGGGGTGTGAGTGGGGATGTTGTGACACTATATGCCTACTAGGATACGAAAGGCCTTTTTTTGCGGTCTCTAGCGCTGCTGAGGGCCGGTCAACACCCGTGCCAAAGACGCAAAAGGACTGTTTCCGCCAATAATAGCTCAAATGAGTGAATGGGCTGGTGCACAACTTGTAGGGGTGTGCGGCCGCCAAACCGCTAGCGGCGCTGGTGGGGAAAGTTTGTCTGGCAGTTGCCGAGAAATTTTTCATAATTTCTAAAGGCTATAGTTGGCTTTTTTGAACAGCTGCTGGCTGTCCCGTCACATTCGTGGAATTATGGGGAGTTATGGGGAATTATGGGGGAATTGGGGGCGAACTATGAGGAATTATGGTGGCATTATGGGGAATTATGGGGGATTATGGGGGAATTATGGGGAACTTTGCGGGAATTGGGGTACAATTATGGGGAATTTAGGGGAAATTAGGAACAGGATAACGAGGACGAAGAAAAGGTGGAGTGGTTTTTAGGGCGGGCCCACGATGGGCCCCGCACCCGTGCAAAGGAGAGTGCCGAGTGGGCACCAGACTTTTAAGACTTTACAGACTTATGCAACAATGATCCAGCGTGATTATGTTCCACGGTATCCTCAAGTGCATGTGCATTGTGCTTGCCTTTGTTTCTCCAAGCCAAACCATTAGGAATCAAGAATCAACACCTGGCCTCCAGGAATGAAGAACAAACCAGCAAGAATCAACAGCAACTTCGCAACAGTCAAAACCAACACATGAGGAATCAACAGCAAGCCGCCAGGAATCAAGAATAGACCAGCAGGGATCAACAGCAACCGGGCAACACATCAGGAATCAACAGCAAGCCACCGGGTATCGAGAACCAGCACCGGTAATTAAAATCACCCTGGCCAGAATCAAAAGCAAGCCATCGGGAAAGAACAACAACCAATCAAGAATCCAAACCAAGCCATAATTCCACCATAATTTCCCATGATTCCCCATAATTCACCATAATGCCGCCATAATTCCCCATAACTCCCCCATAATCCCCCCATAGTCCCCCATATACTTCCCCATCATTCCCCATAATTGCACCCAAGTTCCCCATAAATCCCCCATAATTCCCCATAATTCCCCATAATTCCCTCATAATCCCCCCATCATCCCCAATATTCCCCCTATAATTCCCCATAGTTCCCCATAATTCCACCCAAATTCCCCATAATTGCCCCATAATCCCCCATAATTCCCCATAATTTCCCATAATTACACCAAAATTCCCCCATAATTACCCATAATTCTCCATAATTCCCCCATAATTCCCAATGATTCCCCTTAATTCCCCATGATTCCCCATAATTCCGCATAATTCCCCCATAATTCCCATATTTCCTAGCGTCTGGCGGTGAGCCGTCGTCTGGCGCTGGCGGGCGCACACCCTTGAAGTTACTGATGCAGCTTTTCACCTTGGGCACCTCAAAATCGAAGTGTTTCAAACTTATTTTTTTCATAATGTGATCAGCTAAACTGACCATCCAAGGTATGTAGGGCACTTTTTAGACCGTAATTACGTGGTTTTCACCTTATTTGGTTTTTTGGCGGACGCGGGGCGGCGGGTGGTCTCCCGAGGGACTGGTACACAACCTGCTCATGAAGTGTTTCACCCTTGGCAGCACAAACACCAAAGTTTTTGAAACTCATTTTTTATACGGGTATCGCCTAAAATGACCATCCAAGCTGTGTAAAGCAGCTTTACGCTGTATTCGTGTGTGTTTCACCGTATTTGGGTGTTGGGCGCGCGGGGGGGGGGGGGGGGCGTCTCCCAAAGGGTTGGTACACAACTTCCTCATGCAGTTTTTCGCCATTAGTAGCTCAAAAGTCGAAGTTTCCGAAACTCATGTTTTTTGAAACCGTGATCACCTAACATGACCATCCAAGCTATGTAAGGCATGTTTCAGGCCGTATTCATGTGTTTTTCACCCCATGTGCGATTGGGTGGAGGCGGCCGGGGGGGGGGGGTCAAAGGGGATTGGTACACAACCTGCTTATGTAGTTTTTCCGCCAGTGCAACTCAAAAATCGAAGTTACCTCACAGAGGTTGTCAGATCAAAGCCAGGCAGGTGCATGTGGGGGAAAACACGACATTCCCCCACATTTTGCGTCTTTTTGGGCCTATTCACGTACCCTACCCCAAGGGGTTGAGTTTTTAGTTCCACCCCTTGCAAACTCATTGTTTTGCCCGATGAACGCACCGCCCGATGAGTTTTTGGTCCAGAACCCCCCCCCCCCCCTCACTTGAAACCCCACTCTTTTTAGGTTTTGAGGGAGGTGAGGAGGGGGAGGGTCCAAAAAATGACGCCCCTTTATTTTGGATCGAAAATCATGCATATTTTGGTTTTTCTTCAATGTTTAGCCGAAAAAATGTATCTGTGTCCCAACTCCATGGGATTTATATGCGGCGGAGTGGGACGAGCGCTTTATGCACTTGTCGGTCTTTTTTGCTATGTTGGCGGTTTTGGCGACCTCAGTGATCCCGTGGTACCCACTTTGAGGGGTGGGAGTGCAGATGTTGTGACACTATATGCCTACTAGGATACGGAAGGACATTTTTTGCGGTCTCTAGTGCCGCGGAGGGCCCGCTCAACACCCGTGCTCAAGACGCAAAGTGACTGTTTCCGCCAATAATGGCCTAAATGATTGAATGGGCCGGTGCACAACTTGATGATGCAGCTTTTCTCCTTGGGGAGCTCAAAAATCGAAGTGTTCGAAACTTATTTTTTTGCTAATGTGATAGGCCAAACTGACCAGCCAAGATATGTAACGCATGGTTTAGACCGTCCGTAGGTGGTTTCCACCTTATTTGGTTTTTTGGCGGTCGCGGATTGGGGGGTGGTCTCCGAAGAGATTGGTACACAACGTGCTCATGCATTTTTTCACCCCGGGCAGCACAAAAATCGAAGTTTTTGAAACTCATTTTTTTATACTATGATCACCTAAAATGACCACCCAAGCTATGTAAAGCTGTTTTAGGCCTTATTTGCGTGTGTTTCACCATATTTGGTGTTGGGCGCGGTCGTTTTTTGTTTGGGTTTCGGTCGGGACCCTTGCACCGTATTGCACATCTGTCGGACGCAGGGCGTCGTTTGTGTTCTCGGGGGGCCTCTCCGGGTCCAAAAGGCCGGATGTCCACCACTGCTGCCTTCGCGATAGGCAGGTGAAGCGGATGCTGTGCTCTGTGCACCCCCCCCTCCCTCGCGGTGTGCCACCTGCTCAGCCACCCGTTGTCCACGACTCAGGCGGCGGTACGGGTTTTAGGCCACGACTATCGGCAAGTGTCGGGACTGCGGGCGTCGGTGGGCTGCCCTCAGGATGCGGTTGCACGTGTGATGGCTCTTTTGTGCTGGCCTCCGGGGTTCCTGACCGCAAGGGACTCGCACTAGGCGTGCGCAGGGCGCTCCGGTGTGTGCTGTTGTTGGGCTGCCAGGATGTTTCACCTGTTGACCGCTTGGCGCGCCGTTGCGAGATTGATTGCCACCACCCTTACCACACCCCTGTTTCGTATACAAGCAGGCAAGGGAAAGGCCGGAACTAGCGCACCAGAACCGCCTCAATTAGAGTGTTGTGAGCGTCACGTGGTGAAGGTCCGCAGTAGTAGGAGGAAGGAGGGACCAACCGGTTTTGGCGACGCCAGAGAGCCGCAGAGGTGGAGCTCTGCTCCGGCACACACATGGAAGGCACCGAGTGCGGACGGGCATTCTACAAGAAGCACAACCGGCAGCCGCGCATGTACCCGGTGCCACACGTCTGCAATGGCATAGGGCAGTGTGGTGCTCTGAGCCACAAATACGGGTATCGGGGCCATGTGGAGGCTCACGGTGGGCCAGGGCATCGCGTCCAGGGGCTGGCCACATAAGTGCAGCGTACAAGACGGGAGTCCGTACCACTGCCTGGGCGAGGAGCGTGAGATTAGTAGGCAGGTGAGCGTGCCCGCCACCCGCCCCTGCAGCCCGAAGCACCCTGGGATCGTCGACAGTCACTGTGGCATCCAGTGGCAGGGCATCTCATTGCCGTTGCACGTCAGGCAGGGTCGGGACGGGTTGGGCAAGGCCGTGCAATAAGAGATCAGTGACATCTCGACGTGCTTGTGCAGGCCAACTGATACCTTTGGACGGGCCCTCGCTATACCAAAAACCTGAGGCTGTAATGCGGTCTGACTGGTGGGGGTACCTGTCTTGCTAGAACTACTGGGAAGTGCGGGCCTTCTAGGGTGAACCGCAGGCGGTAGCGACCTTCAAGTAGGCCAAGGGAGGAGCGGGATTCCACAGTACCCTGCATAACCGTAAGCAGCAGGCAGAGGGCCCGCGCTCGTAGGCTCCTCTGGATGCGAAAAAAGGGCAGGCATTCATCCCGTACGTGCACCGGCAGGTCACGCACAACTGTGCTACAATCGTGGCACTCTAGGGGGATGGACTGGCCGGGGGGGGGATGCAGGATCAATGCGCGTAATGTGAACCCACGCTTTATGACCAGCGTGCTCAGAGAGCCCTGCTTTAGGAGCTGCAAGAACTCACAGGCCGTGGTAGGATGCCAGCGCTCAAAGTGCTGGTCTTGAACCGACTGCGTGTACACATCGTCTAGCCCGTGCGTGGTGTCTAACACCACCTGCTCACCGTAGGTCAACAGGACGTGCTAATGCTGAAGGTGAAGCAAGGGCAGGGAGAGTGGGATGGGGTCGGACAACCTTGTGGTGGCGGCCGCATGGGCTAGCCTATTAAGCGTAAAATTCAAATCCTGGTTGGCACAGTGGTCAGCCGCCCGGTGCCACAACTCTTGCACAGTGCACTGGCTGAGGAGCGGCACCGACAGCCGATAGAGTGTTTCTAGTGGCGTCTGCTTGGGGGGGGTAGGTGGTGTAGCTGCGCTGTTGGGAATACCAAAGTGCCAGTCCAGTCGCACAGTAGGTGGAGGGCTACCATCTTCGCATACCACTCAACATGCGCGGAGGTGCTGCCCAAGACCAGGCAACCGAACGCCACTGTTGCTAGAATCCCCACACTTTGCGCATAGAAAATGGTACCGCCACCAATAGCGCTTGGTAGGTAGGCGCCATCTGTGGACACCATCAGGAAGCGGTGTGAGTGCAACACGGCAAGGGAGCCTTGAATATGCAAGGGGGTGGGTTGCAGGAAAGGGGTGGGCAGGACGTGCACCTGGAGGCCGACGGGGCGTGCGGCCTCAGTGACGACCGTACCCTCGTCACAACCTGCAGGTACCGTGAGCAGTGTGAAAACCGCCCGCCGCGTGAGTGAATTCCTACAGTATGAGGCCTGTCGGTACGTCTTTAGGAGCTGCAGGTGGGAGCGTAGTGGGGAGGAGGGGCGGCCAAACCCGCCACCGGCGAGGGGCATGGCGTAGAACTCAACCCCCGTCCACTTGGGCAGCCCCAAGATGGATCGAAAAGTATGCCGAAACTCATTTGCCATGGGCTCATACTGAGACGGCGTCACGTACACACCTGAGCTAATGTAGTTTACCTTTGATACTGCAAACGCAAACACGGACCGCAGAGAAAGCAATACGGACGCAGGGACTGCCGAAATGCGGCTCCTGAGGCTTCTAAAGGATCTCCTTAACTTGTGAAATTCATCTAATGGGGGCACTTGGTGGAACACCGGGATACCTACTACAAGCGGGGGGGGTGAAGTACTGTGGCTGTCCACCGCAGGGTAAATGGACCCGTCAAGCAGAACCAACTTGTAAAACAACAACCGGATGGGGTGGTGCAGCCCTCCTTTGTTCCTCCTGGCCACAACACGCGTCTGTGAGGGCCGTGAGTCCATCTATCGTGGGGTCGAGCAAGCGCCGGTCATCACTGAACACCAGATTGTTCACCGGCATTTCGTCAGGTGTGGGGGGGAGACGGATGCAATTGCCAGCGGGCAGCACCCCGGACACGGGCAGGCATGAGGCCTGATATCCCTCGCCCGAGTAATTATCACCCTGGTTAAAGCCCTCGTCCGGGGTAAAAGCAGGTGCAAAACCGTCAATGGTGAGGGGGTGGATGTGCAAGCGGCCAAAATATTGCTCGCAGCACGAGCGTGCATTCCATGCAGGCTGCAGGAGTGAGTACAGCTGCTGTGCTTCTGCCCGTATCACCATCAACAATGTGTTGGATTCGTCCCAATCCGCAAGGCAACACGTGCGATGGTGGCTCAACGAGCTGACCACTACCGCGCGGAACGTGACAGCCACGAAGGCGGGGCGGAGGTGTTCCCGGTAAGAGAACACCTTCGGTGTGTACCTCAACGATGCCTCTAGGGTGATTTTGGTTAATCGCAGCGCCACACGTGATTCACCGCGCGGGATGTGGCTGGTGAGGGGCACCGGTCTGTAAGACGCATAGAGGTGCCCGTCGCCTTTGCCTTTGTCAATTCCCATCTGAACTGCATGGTTGCTGAGGCTGGGAATACCGGCACGGGCCAGAAGCAAGTGCTAGTGCACACCCTGAACGCCACCCCCCCCCTTGCAAACGGTAGAGCCGCGCCTGCGGACATTGGTCAGCAGAAGCGAAGGGCGATCCCGAGGTGTTCACCGAGGTAAACACTCTAGCCGGGGCAAGGAGGGGGAGGGACGACTCATGCAAACAAAAAAGGCCTCGTTGGTATTCATCGCGGCAGTGCAGGTGCTCACGCAGCATGGCACCCAGGACTGACAGGGGCAATTCCTGAAACGGATCAACCCAGGGTGTTAGCTTCTGGTGGTTCATACACTGCCAGAAAGATGCATGGTCTACTCTAGTGGCACGGTACTCAGTGATATGGCGTGCCTGTTTTCGTGACTTCAGCCAGCCGGGCGTCGACATCCGGGAGGGGGGGGGGCTGAAGCATCTCGGCTGATCCCCTGGTAAGGCCGCAGAGGCTTGGATGGTCTTGCCAGAGCACTGCGAGTGGCTGAAGCAATCACATGGCTGCTCAGGGTCGCCGTGGCCCTCTAACAACACCGTCGCTCAGCCTGCTTGTCCATGGTGCCCCGCAATTGCTGTAAGTCAAAGGCTGTCAGAGCTCTGCCACGGCGTGCCATACTGCGGATGATCTCTGAGGCTGGTGTAGGGCGGGGAATTACTTGAAGGGCCAGATTCCACAGAAGGTGGAGGTAAACATCTGGGGTCACAAGATACACATTGCACGAGCCCCACACCAAGTCAAGGGCTGGGCTAGGGCTTCCATGCACGACGGAGGCACACGACGCCACTTCAGGAACTTCCATGATGTAATGTCCTTTGTGTGGAGGGGGGGGCAAACATCTACTAGTAGAGGTGCATGCGAGGAGATGGCTGGGGGCAAAACCGACGGTATAATCTGTACTGCACCATGTATGAAAACATGGTGGATATCAGTGCGGCTAACTTTACCACACGACGACGTGTAGTTTGTGAGCGTTCCTTCGTGGAACGCCGTCTGAAAAGCCGCCAGGCAGCCACTGGCGCGGCATGCGGCTGAGAGGGGCTCGCGAGGGGACCGACGGCTCATGTTGAAGTCGCTCCCCAAGGCGGTGACATGAGGGCGGAGGCGCGCCCGCGCCCGAAGGGTGGTCAGGTCCTGTAGCACGTCCTTGCGTGCCATGTATGTGGAGTGTGGGAAGACGTGAACTGTCTGGACTAGTATGACCCCATGCGCATGGTGGTGAAAAGCCACCAAAAAATACTCAGCCTCATCACAGAGGACATGCGGCACGGTGTCACGGGCGAGCTGGTTCCCGTCAGTGCTCACCCGGGTCGCCTATCAGGGGATTGAGATCAACAAAGCACCACAATCGGGCGTGCCGCTCTGGTTGCAGCTCGTCTCTAACGACACCCTTGAGACCGGCCCGGCAGATTTCGTGACCGAGCTCTGACGCGCGGTCTCCATCAGTGGCACATGCCATTCGCATGATGGCGTTGGACCTGGCCATCGGCGACCTAGTTGCCAACACCATGCGCGCGGCCACCACAGCCTAGAAGATGGTAGGGGCAGCCAAGTCTCTATCCGGTTGGCTAGCAGGTCCAACTCCGCACCAACTTGCAGCGATTGATGGTAGCGGTGGAGGAGAAATACGGCTCAGCTCGACTAGAGGGCCATCGACACGCGGTGCTCGAGAAACTGGCCCCCCTTGTCCAGTCCTTGGAGCACAGCGCCTTTGCGTGGTCCACGGCAGCCTGCACCCTTGCTGGCCGCTGCGCAGCCGACATTCCCAAGGATTTTGACACCAGAGCCGTGCTCTTCTCCGTCCGGGACTGTAACTCGTACAGGGTGGCCATGTCTCACCTCTGTGAGAGAGTCACCACGTCTGCGGCCGTGGACCGCATCGTTGACGCTGCGGTGCAATCCCTGCACTAGCAGAAGCCCTCCCCATACTCGTGGTTTGACAAGGGGCATCTGCACCGCACTCATACCATCTAGTGGCCTACAGCCCCCGCTCCAAGTAGTGGTCTGGCACTGCCTGGTGCAAGACAGTTGCCCGGAACCCTAACGCCCCTCCCTCCCGCCCCGCCGCACCCAGCCCCACAATCACGAGCCGGCGTACAGCCTCCTACCCCTGCCACTGCCAACCCGGTACTCCGCAGCCGCTACATAAAGGACGTGGCGGATTTGGGGGGTGCGTCAGCTTTGCTCGCACACGAATTGGGTGTCCCTGTGGCAGTTGAGCCATCAGACAGGACGAAACGTTACAGCTTGCTTCAGGTTAGCCCTGAGGTTTTCTAGACCCTCTTTTCGGCCAGCGCAACCCGTCTTTTCATTGACCCCTCCCACAAGTACCAGCTCACGCTGGACTCCCGTCAGGCCAGCGGGGAAACTTCTCATCTCCCTGCCAACACCCCCCCTGCCGCTCCGCCACCGAAGAAACGACTACCACGAGAGTCTGGGGCCCATAAGAAGAACAAGAAAAACCCCAAAGTGGACCAGCAGGACCAGCAAGGGGGGAGGGGCAGCAGGATCAGCGCCACGTCACTCTTCTGCCACCCCCCCCCCCCCCCGCGCGAAGGGTGGGTGGGTTCGGATTCGGCTCACATCGAGAGGGCCCACCTGCCGCGCAGTGAGCCTCAGGTTTCCTTGCGTGCGTAGCCTCATCCCGCACTGCAGTGGTGGTGACTCTGGATTCCGACCTTCCTACCGGGGGGGTGCGATCCCCCATTTCCTCCTCACCCGGCTCTGTGCAAGGGTGGCGTGTGCCTACCCCTCGCTGCGACTTACCATGCCGCTGATGACAGTAGCACCGGCAGTACATGGGTTGCAGCTGTTGGCTGGGCCTGTAGAGGGTGTACGACCTTGTTGGCGTTTTGGAGACCCTACCCCCTCGTCCTGCGGCTCATGTGTCGCGTGTGTACCGGTGTCCGGGACCGATCGTGTGATTTGCTGGAGTTGTGGCACCTGCTTTGCCACGCCCTCATGCGTTGTACCTAGGCCGTGCGCCCACTTTGGGGAAGGCTCGGCCTTCCTCCGGTCGCTGACCCTTTGGTCCAAGGGAGTCCCCTACAATGTCCCCGCGGTACACGCCATTGCCGACTCTGATCGCAGCGTTGATGTGTTTTTGGACATGGTAGGGCCTGAATGCAGCCGTTCCATCATGCAGCTGCTTACCCCCTGGCCTCTGGCCCTTGTGGCTGAGGTATGTGTGGAACTCTGCAAGTGGTTGTCTGGCATTGCACCCGTGCTGCACAGCCTACCCCCGTCTGACCGGCGCCGCCTACGTGTCACCCCTCCAATTTATGTTGGTGGTCGAGCAGTGTGGTTTTGGGATCTACCGGATTTCCCCCAGAAGCTGCAGCAATCCAATTTCGACTACGCACCTTGCAGAGGATCCGGCCCCGCGTCAGGTCTACTCTTGCGGTACCAAAGCCCCCCGCCTACTGCCCTCCTTTGGGTCTCATTCTGCCCTACTTGCGGGGCCATAGAGGTCGAAAGTGCCTGTGTCGTGTTTCATGAGGCGCATGCAGTCACCCCAGCGTGCTGCTGTGTGAATGCCATGCCGGGGCGCAGCCAGCTCACCATGGATGTCGCCGCCCGCAGCCATGTATGTATGCCTGGTGTTCCAGTTCGCCGGGCTGTGCCGGCCACTGGCCGGCGCCCCCACGGGGTGTGCTACTGGCCTGATCACAGCCTGCTTATGCCCCGGCCGCAGTGGCCCACTGGGCCTTGCTTAAAGTACCCGTCCCCCCTTAACCTACGCCAGTCCATAGGCTTGAGGTTTGTGCTTTGGAACCTGGGTGGGGTTGGGGGCAAGGTAGAATGGTTGTGCTCCCTCATTGTCGCCCTTGAGGTCGACATTTTTGGCCTCCAGGAGGACAGAAATCATGCAGAGCTACGGCTAGACCTCCCCCCCCAATTTCATGTTAGTTACAGCGCGACTGAGGTCATGGGCACAGGGTTCGTGATTGGGTGTCGGCGCTCGCGCCTGGCCTGTAGGGGGGTGTCCCAAGGGGTTGGTACACAACTTGGAGATGCAGTTTTTCGCCATTAGTAGCTCAAACATCGAAGTTTCCGAAACTGGTGTTTTTGATACCGTGATCACCTAAAATGACCATCCAAGATATGTAAAGCATGTTTCAGTCGTATTCATGTGTTTTTTACCCTATTTGCTATTGGCTGGAGGGGGGGGAGGTCAAAGGGAACTGGTACACAACCTGCTTATGTAGTTTTTCACTGTGTGCAAATCAAAAATCGAAGTCACGTCACAGAGGTTGTCAGGTCATAGCCAAGCAGACGTATATGGCGCAAAACACAACATTCCCCCCATTTTGGGTCTTTTTGGGCCTATTCGCGTACCCTACCCTAAGGGGCTGAATTTTTAGTTTCACCCTTTGTAAACTCATCATTTTGTCCAATGAACGCACCGCCCGATGAGTTTTTGGTCTAGACCCCCCCCGGGCGCCCCTCACTTGAAACCCACTTGTTTCAGATTTTGAGGGAGGTGAGGGGGGGGGTCCAAAAAGTGACCCCCCCCATTCTTATCGCGAAAATAATTAATATTTTAGTTTTTCTTCAATTTTTAGCCGAAAATCTGTCTCTTTGTCCCAACTCCATGGGGTTTGTATGCGGCGGAGTGGGGCGAGCGCTTTATGCACTTGTCGGCCATTTTTGCTATGTTGCCGGTTTTGGGGACCTCCGTGGCCCCGTGGTACCCACTTTGAGGGGTGTGAGTGGGGATGTTGTGACACTATATGCCTACTAGTCATGCATCCCCACCCTCGAGTATTGCATCACAGTCCTCTTGGAGGAACAACAAGCAGTGTGACGCCGACTTTCCGCAGCAATGTTCCCGAAATGTAGCAGCAACAGGTCGGCACGAAGGGCGTGGCACAACTGGAATTGGCGAGTACAAAGTGCTTAGCACTTCGCCGCCCCACAACCGCTTGCCACCTGGGGTCCTCCTCGACGTATGCAAGCAGCGGCGCCATCTGCTCCCAGGCCTAGAACAAGTTGTGGGCCTCCTCCCCGTCCTGTGCGTTGTGCATCCCCAACCGCACGCCACTTTGGTTGCGGTACAGAGTTTTTTGTACCTCCCTTGCAACTTGAGGGGGATGATTTCCCACCTGGGCCTCCAGGAAGGCCACGAAAAGCCTGCCAAAGGCCATGCAACAGTGCAAAATGCACAAAAATATCTGGTTTTTGGCTATGACCAGTCGCGGCTCGCCAGTGCATCCTGCCGCAACCAAATTTTTGCGGATCACCAGATAGCGGCGATAATTGTTCGCATCCGACTGCGTTGTCCTCCGAGCAGCGACGCCATTCCACCGCTTGGCCGTGTTGTCATGCACGGCCTCGTTGAAAATGCTCCCCACTTGGGGAGCCACGCTGATTCCCAGCAGCCGCCGCAGCCACGGCTTGTCCCCAGCAACGACGACCGCTGCCGGCACCCAGCTATCCCCCCAGCAAAATCTTTTTGCAATCAATAATGGACCGTCGGACCTGTGGTCATAAAAAGCGTTCATAATACATAAATCGGCAGCACAGCGTTTTATGACGGTGGCTTTCGAATTATTAAGGAGCGAATTATGAACAATTCATGAGTTCGAAAATGCACACTACAAACTTGTAGCACCTGAGCCCAAATTTGGCCCAGGGCAACCATATCCTTGTCCCCCATGACGGCCATGCCGATGACCCATAGGAAGGCGGGTGTGCGCGCCTTTTCCCCATGGTTCAATGGCCCCACCGATAGCTGCAACCAGCCGCCACCGGCGCAAGGATGCCTGTCGCCCCGCACCACACGGGTGAGGGGGCGGGTCCAGTCAATAGATTGGCACAGGGCTGGCCGGGATTGCACGTACTGTGCCCACGACCGCAAGGGCCAGCAGCGACCCGACCACGGGGGGTCGGCACATTCCACTGGGGGGGACAACGCAAGCGGAGTGGTCAATAACTTCCACGTTGCGTCAAATTTGTTCCTTGTGGGGATGGGCCGTGGGAAGGGCAGCCAAGTGCGGGCGTGTAGGCGTCGCCCCGGCGGGTGATGTACTGAGACAACACCCGGAAGCCGGAGCGGGCTGTACCCAACTCCAAAAGGAGCCCTATTAGACAGGGTGCGGGAAAGAGGACCTCCGCACACGTACGGATGGCCTGCACCTTGGTTTTGTCGACCGCCGGGAGGGGAGTGTGGTCCATTGCCTCCGTAAAACGGGCGCGGATGAGGGGGGACGATGACATCCATTGGGCCAACAGGTCGGAACACTTGCTGTCCCGAAGACTTGTGGCACCACTGAGCCGAACAAGCATCATGTTCAGCTCCGTGAAGACGGAAGGAGGGTAAGACACAACAAAATCTATGGACAAAGAAGCGTTCATAAAAGCTGTTCATAATTCATGGTTCATATATGAATCGTTCATGAATCAAAAATGCATTATGAACAATAGTACTTTTCATACACGTACCTAGGGTAGGATACGAAAGGACATTTTTTGCGGTCTCCAGCGCCGCCGAAGGCCGGTCAACACCCGTGCCAAAGACGCAAAATGACTATTTCCGCCAATAGTGGCTTAAGTGAGTGAATGGGCCGGTGCACAACTTGATGATGCAGCGTTTCACCTTAGGAAGCTCAAAAATTGAAGTTTTCGAAACTTATTTTTTTGATAATGTGATCAACTACAATGACCATCCAAGGTATGTAAAGCACGTTTTAGGACGTAACTTACGTGTTTTTCACCTTATTTCGGTGTTGGTCGCGGGGGGGGGGTGTCTCCCAAGGGATTGGTAACCCCCCCCCCTTTTATTATCATGCGCGTGATAATATTTTGGTGCGTGAATCATAGGGGGTGCGTGATATTATTTTGACCGCCGCCCAAAGATGCGCAAAAGACTTGTGCAACTGTGACCCCCTGCTCTCGGAGGGGGGCAATTGCGGTCCTTTGCTATCACCCTCACCATCACCCCCCCTTGCTTTCTCCCCCTTCACAAGTATGCTGCTGTGTGTGCCGCCTGTGGTTTCCGGCTTCGCACAGATTTTGATGGAGCTGTTAGATATGCTGTGTGTGCATGCTTGCTGTGGAGGGCTCACGCTTCTTTGCATTTTTGTTTTCTACACTCTTTACTGTTGGTCCTTGTCGTTTGTCTGGTAGGACACGTCTGTGTTTTTGTCTTTATGATGTCCACCAACGATGCACTGTGCCGTGACGACATTTTTGAGGCTAGGGGGTATGATGAACTGGTTGTTGAAGAATTGTTTCATGCAGCAACTGATGATGAGGATTATGATGTGGCAGAGTATTCCACTGGGGATGATTCCCGGCGGTGGTTAGAGAAATTTCGAAAGCGCCGCAACATTGCTGTACGAAAGGTGCAAAGGCGAACAAAGCTGTCCGATGCAGAGCGCGATGCACGGTCCCAAAAGTTTTACGTGTTTTGGTACTTGCAGCCATCAACAGTACGTGTGTGGCTGACCCTGGATGAAATTCCAGCATCGCTTGGGGGACTTCTGGGGAATGTGGAAACACTCGAACACATGGGGTCAATGAACGTGATGGCGCTCTAGGATGAAAATCACTTCAAAAGGATGGCTTGATGTGAAGAAGGAAGGTGATGCCTTTTCAACGCTACGCCTGGACCCCGCAGTCCTGCTAAAAAGTAAAAAAGGTAAAGTGGTTGCCAATCCTCATAACATTTTGTTCACCACCACTGTGACTGGTGTCATCAACGGTGTGTACAAGCGAGATGTTTTTGTCCCCTACTTGCAAATGCAATTGCAGAGAACAAATGCAGATTGTATAGTAATTCTGGATTCTGCCTCTGCCCATATATCAGTTGCTGTCCTTGTTGCTTTGCGTGTGATTGGGTTGCGGTATAGGGTGATCCTCGGTGGCCTTACCATTTTTGTGCACTCAATTGACACCACTTTGGCAGCCTTGTACAGACCTGCCCATCACCGGTTGTATGCTGCCCACATGGAAGGCAATCCCAAAGTCACGGCTGCTCAGGCACGCAGTTTGTTTGTAGAATTTTGCTACACAGGCCACCACAATGCTGTGAATGCCCTTGATGTGCCAACATTGTTTCAGGATTTAGGATACATTGATCCAAGAAAGCTCAAGTTGTGTGTTGCATTCCAGTTCGATGTTCCTCAGCGTGCTGAACTCCCAAGGGGGGATGCATCCGCTCCTAAACCCAAACCCAAGGCCAACCCTAAACCAGTTTCAAGGCAGCTGTCAATGTCCGCATTTCTCTCCAAATAATTGGACCAAGTAGCAATAGTGTTGCAAGAAATCCTAGTTTCCACCTTTTGTGTTGCTACCTCTAACGTCAAGAATTGCATGCGTGATCTTATTTTGGAGGTATAAAACATTATCATGCATGCGTGATATTATTTCGATGCGTGATAATGATAGGGGGGGGTTTACACAACCTGCTCATGCAGTTTTTCACCCCCGGAAGGTCAAAAAATCAAAATGCAAAATCACCTCGCAGAGGTTGTTAGATCAAAGCCACGTAGGCCCGTATATACGGGGAAACACCACATACCCCCCTTTTTAGGGTTTTTTGGGCCTGTTCGCGTACCCTACCCCAAGGGGTTGAATTGTTAGTTTAATCCCTTGTAAAATCATTTTTTGTCCATAAAGACATCCCCCAATGAGTTTTTGGTCCGGACCCCCCCCCCGGAACCCTGCACTGGAAACCCAGTTTTTTGAGGTTTCCAGGGAGGGGTGGTTGGGGGACTGGGTTGGTGGGGGGTGGGGTTCAAAAATGTCGAAAAACATTTTGTGTCGAAAATCATAAATCTTTTGGTTTTTTTTCGATTTTGAGCCGAAGAAGTGTCTCCAGGTCCCGATTCCATGGGGTTTGTATGGGGCCAAGTGACACGAGTGCTTTATGCATTTTTTGGCCATTTTTGCCATGTTGGTGGTTTTGGTGACCTTGGTGACCCCGTGCTACCCACTCTGACGGGTGTGACTGGGTATGTTGTGACAGTATATGCCTACTAGGATACGAAAGGACGTTTCTTGCAGTCTGTAGCCTTGCCGAGGGCCGGTCAAAACCCGTGCCAAAGACGAGGGTCTAACAAGGGATTGGTACACAACCTGCTCATGCAGATTTTCGCCCTATACAACTCAAAAATGGAAGTTGCCGAAACTTTTTTTTTGATATTGTGATCACCTAAAATGACCATCCAAGATATGTAAACCATGTTTTTGGCAATAGTTATGTAGTTTTTACCCTATCCAGGGTGTGTGTCGCTTGGGGTAGATTCTCTGCAAGGTGGACTTGCCGAAGGTGATAGAATTTCTGGAACTGTTTTTTTTTGATTGTGTGACCATCCACAATGATCAAATATTCTATGTAACGCATGTTTTAGCCCCTCTTTATGTGCTTCTCACCATATTTGGGGTTTTTTTTGGGGGGACTTGCTTTAATTTTCATTCCGGCAGGGGGGGGGGGGGGGCTCCCCCCTGGACCCCCTCCCCTGGGACCCCTCCCCCCCTCCCCCCTCAGCTCAAGTGCACCCGAAAACCTGGGTTTTGGGAACCTGTTTTAGTCTTGGAAACAATTTTCGGCGCCTTCGGCGCATGCCATACACTGTGTATACATATTGCTCCATGTGTGCTCCATATACCTTGTTTTCCAGACCACCATGCCCCAACGCTCGTTGTTAGTGTATTTCAGCTCCCCGGTCCCACCGTTGCCACGCGCAAAGCGCAAAGACGTAATTGACGCACTGCTCTATTTTAGGTTTAAAGATAGGATCACCGGTCATAAAAGACAAAAAGCCGAGGTACCCTCTGATCCGGAGTCGGTGGATGAAGAGGCGCTGCCTAATAATTTGTCTGATGTCTCCCATTCAGGCAGTGACTCAGATTCGTCATCATCATCAGGTTCCAGTTCCAGTTCCACTACCGATGGGGGCTCCAATTCAAGTGAGTCTAATTCTGAGTGACAAGAAAGATCACTGTCATTTGGCATGAGATGGTGAATGTCCCGCTTTCTTGTAGTTGTTGTGTTTTGGTGAGATGTGGGAACCCTGAATTCACATTCAATGATGAATTTTCTTTGTTTACGGCCGACAACATCACATTTCCATGTGCTGAGTTATTCATTCTCCAATAATTTTTCTGTTCCCCGTGGATTGGGTATATTCCGGCAGGGGTCCTCCCCCCCCTCGACCCCCTCCCCCCCTCCCCCCACCGCTCAAGCAAGCCCCTGGGGGGGGGCTCCCAAGGGGGCTGAGGCACAACCTGCTTATGCAGTTGTACAGCCTTGGCAGCTCAAAAATGGAAACTCCCGAAAACTGATTTTTTTTTGATAATCTGACCATCCACAATGATGAAATATCCCATGTAAAGCATGTTTTAGCCCCTTTGTATGTGTTTTTCACCCTTTATGGGTGTCGCGGGGGGGGGGGGGGGGGCTGGCTCCCAAGGGGGCTGCGGCACAACCTGCTTATGCAGTTTTACAACCTCGGCAGCTCAAAAATGGTCGTCCCGCTCCCCTCCTCGAGGTGCCTTTCCAAAGGCAATAGAATTACTCCCCAGATCTGCAGGCAATGATACAGAGCAACAAGGCAGGGCCATGGGGCACCAGCAAATGGCGCCTGAGGGCATCTTCTGTGGCCCCCTTTATGTTGCCACGGCATTGTCCAAGAGTGGTGGAATTTCGCATGGCCAAATCTTTCCTGCTGCATTTGTCCCTGCTCAACATCTCCCGTCCACGGCGGGGGAAATCCGCCCTCCTTTCTTTCCCCTGAACCACAGCAGTTCGAGATCCAGTTTTTCTTACCTAAAACGTCGCCCTTTGTTTTGTGAGTTCCAGTCTTTGCTGCTTTAGCCAGGCCATCAGCCCAATGATGCACATTTTGCTGCACAGGACTCAACAGCAGAAGAGAAACCGCTTGTCAAAGGTAGCATCCTCTGCTCTAATGACAACTGAATATGAGCCCACGGTGTATGATGTGTTGGGGGAGGAAATGGTAGACCTAGAGTGAGGCTACAATCGCCCATCTATACTCGGGGCAGGCATACTGAGGGGATGATGTTACATGCACTGTGGGCGAGGTATATGCACACAGAGGGCAGAACGGTACAAGCATACAGAGGTTATGTCGGCACCTGCAGGTGCGAATCTTTACTAACACAAAGTTATCATTGAAATTTTTCGTAAAAATTGTGATCCGCACGTTCCCCGCCACCTTTGGCTTCGTTATCTAATAGTCCATGTGTAGCTCGTTTAGAAACCATGCAGTACAAGTGATGTTTGGTGTGCGTAGCTGAGGGCATAATAATCACTGCACACCGGAGGCACAGTGGTACATGCATGCATTTTGATATTGATGCAGGCATCCTCGTACATGCATGCTCAGGGCACAAATTTTCTCAAAAGGCACAATGGTACATGCGTGCTTAGGGCACATTTCCTCAGGCAAAATTAGGGCATCCAATAGAACATGCATATTGAGGCCACAATGGCATTTACCTATCCTGGTACAACGCTGCGGGCAGCATACTGAGGACAAATAGCACCTGCCTCTTGCGCAATTATACTAATGGCCTCGTAGTACATGTATGCTGAGCAACGAAGGCCCTTGGTATGCATATATTACTGCACCCTAATTGTGCACGTGCCATTTTTCCAATGAATACAAGGTACAATGGTCAATGTGCACTGACAGCATAATGGTACCTGCATGTTGGAGCAACAATGGTATATGCAAGGAAAGTGGCATCATGGTATGCATGTATAGTGGTGCGCTCATATACCACTGCTCCATGGAGAATAAGGGCAGAACCACCCAGGGTCCGGACCCGATCTGTAGCCACCAACCCCCCCCCCCCCCACCTCCCTACCTCTTTGTTGACGGCTAGTGGTGACATGGGGGCCACAAGAAGATTTTTGATTGTGTATGTTGTAATACGTGCATTTTTTTCCCGGTAAATGCATATAACAAAAAAATCGTCACGTTGTGTAATTTGTTTTGCGGTAATTACGTGCAAACCCGTGCAGGCATTACCGCAAAAAAGCGTTGCCCGACGGGACGATTTTTTTGTTCTCACATTTGTCGGAAAGAAAAAGCTACACAACATGACAATTTTTTGTGCTCACGTTGACCGCAAAAAAAAATCACATGACGTGACACTTTTTTGGTACATGCGTTTACCGCAAAAAGAATCGCACGACTTGACGACTTTTTTTGTACTCGTTTTTACCGCAAAAAAATTGTAGGACAAAACAAAACTTGATTTTACGAAAAACAGAAAACACATGCATGTAGCCAATGTTGATTTTTTCCCCCGCTGTGAGGCATCGGGCTGCTATGCCAAGTGAATGATTTGGGGGTTACTTTCAACGTGCGGCTTGGCAGTTTTCCCTCTATTGTGTGTAATGTTTGTCCTACTCATCGCAGATTGTTGCCCAACGCCCTTTTCAGTATGGCTGTATTGAGCGCAAGGTGACTGCACGTGCCCAGCCACCTGGAAAGGTCCGCACACGCTAAAAAAGGGGGGGGGTGCTACGAAATGGCGCCGTAAGGCGGTGGACGGTAGTGATGCTGATAGCAAGGTTGATATCCCCACGCATGCTCCGGACAACCAAACCACCCGCCCCCTGAGAAGGCCCCCAGTGATGGTGAGTCTCACTCTACCAATCTTCTGGCCGGCTCACAAGGGCTAATCTGCCCCCCTTAGACTTAATCTCACATGCACCTTCAGCGCATAATTGTACAATCCATCGTCAAAGACACACTGGAATCTGGAAGCAGCTACTCTTTGGCAAGCCCAAACACCCTCACAAAGTACCGCCGCCGCAAGCGCAACGAAGGCAACATCTTAGTCGGAAACCTTCGATCAATGAGCAATATTGCGTGCTGCGGACATACCCGTTTATTTGTCATCAGGACACTTTGGTAAATGCGTGCCGAGGGCACAATGATGCATGCACAATGTAAGCACAGCAATGCAGCATACTGCGGACATTGTGGTACCTGCATACTGTACATACTGTACACACACACCCACTGCACAATGGTGGATGTGTATGGGAACCAATGGTATATACATATCGAGGCAACTCAAGGAACATGCTCTTGATTGTGCCTGCCGTTCACCTTCAGGAGGTGTAAGGCTCAAGGTTTTTCTTAGTGTCCTCCCCTACGGGGGTGGGGGTGTTGATGAGTGGGTTTGTCACAATTTTTCGGTCGATGGGATTCTAACCCCCCCCCTTGGGTAAGCCACTGTGAGGGATTTTGGGTCAGCGCCAACGTGAAAAGTGCCAAAGGCATTGGTCAAGGCATTGTGCCCATTGTAAGGCTCTTTGCCCATGGTAATTGGGTGAATGGGTAGTCGGGTGGCTGTTCAATAAGCCCCCCCCCCCCCTCTGCAGTGCGGTGCAACATTTGTGCATGTGTGGCTTTGCCAAATATTTGGGTGAGTGGGTCCCTCAAATCATCCCCCACCGTGGTGAAGAAAAGCCATCGAAGGGCCATGTGAGGTAAGGTACCACGTTCCCATTTCGCATAGTATAGCCCCAATTACTTTTGTTTGGGTGTTGTGATGCCAAGCCTTTGCTTTCCTTCCTTACCCACTTATCTTTGGCCTTTGGCTGGTAGCACAATGACACAACCTGTCCGCCTCGAAGCAACCCAGTATTCAGATTATTCTTGCCTAAGATACTCGATGGATTATTCCAGATTGCTGCCGATGCATCCTGGCATCTGTTCAGAGAGATGCGAGACTGAGGCCCAGTAGTGGGAAGGTGCCAGCTAGTGTGGTGGGCATTGTGGCTTGCTGCATTGGCCCATGGACCAACGGTTGAAGCGTGCCGCGTTGAAACATGCTGCAACATGCCACAACATGTTGCATCACACTGAAGCTTGCTCCTACATGTTGCAGCAAACTGAAATTCCGCCCCGTGTCCTGCCTTCGACTCTTCCCCGCCTTTTTTTGATGACAACATTGCTCCCAAACGATGCAATGCATGTTAAAAACATGGGGCCACTTTGCAAACACCTGCCATGTTGTCACACAGTGAGATGAGCAAGTACATCCGTGACATTCTTCGCACTACATGGGAGCGATACATTGTATTGCTTGCTCCATCTCCATTGCCAAAAACGGCTATGCAAGGGTTGCTTGGTGGGAAGCGAAGGCCGCTGATTTTCATATTTGGCATCCACTGCTGCTTTTTCGTCCGCCGCCCTCAATCTGCTTGCCATATTGATAGGGCCTTCGATTCATGGGACACATCCTAAGACATCATTGTCTCAATATGAGTTATAACATGTTGCGCCATTGGGCAATCATGTATGTCAATAAAGCGGCAACATGAGGGAAAGGAGGAGCCACGTGACCACCCATGAAATGATTATGTTGTGTTTATATTTGCAAGGTGTCGGAAGTTGCATTCCTTTGTGTTTGGTTTTGGGTTGCCTCCCCACCTACGGCCTCAGCATGCTGCAGCATGCCGCAGTATGCCATAGGACATCAAATTTTTCCGGGGGCACTGGTGGCTACCCATGGTTTTTGTGGACGGTGTTTGTCTTCAAGTAATGTGTTGCAGCTCCATAGGGCAACAGGGATGGTTCCGGATTCATGCTTTGGGGTTTGTTTGGGTGCTTGGAGTTAGGCCCCTACATTCCATTTCATTAGTCAATGTATCTCCCTCCCCCCTTTTGGTTAACGAGGTGTTGCTAGGCCGTGCTTTGTTGTTTCTCTATTATCATATCATTAGGGTTTACTACAGCTCATGCACACTGAGAGCACCCATGGCGCATGCATACTGAGCCCCTAGTAGTATATGCATTGTCAAGGCGCAAGTTGTGCGTGCCCACTAGGTCTAGAGGGGGCGGCGAATTTCTGTACAACAAATTTTCTGCAGGGGAAATTGTGCACGGGAAATACTCCACACCTATCACAAAAAAATCAAGGGGAAATTTTTGCACCTCCTAAATCCCGAGTGCATTGGAGGGAAAAGGATCCTAGGATTGTGATCCCCAAAAGACGCACAATACAGACGACTAACAACAATCACTGCTCTCTAATTTTCTGATTGGTAACATATGGCAACACATCACTTGGCACTTTTAGTGGAACCTAATTGTGAAATGTGCTGAAGAGGTGATTTGTGCTAGTGGTTTGTGTGGTTGCACAACAAATATTCTGCATTTGCACTGACAAGATGCGGGGTAAATTCCACACCAACTTGAAACACGGAATTTTCGCCACGAAGAATCCTCTTGCGGAATTACCCACCCGTGCTTACATGACTGTGGGTGCACCTCGGCGACGTAGCTGATGCATGTGCAGCAAGGGCACACTATGGTACATGCAATCTTATTGCACCGTTGGCAATGTAGAACAAGGGCACACGAATACTTACAGAGCATGCAAAGCATACAACGGTCCCCCTACCCCTCTGCCAGAGCACCACCCTTGTTGGAGCAACGCTAGGTGTTGTTTCTGCAACTTTCGGAGGTGTCTTTTTCTGCACTTGCAAGTGTCCTGAATTTCGGAGTGGTGGCGGTGACACTGCACCCAACAGAGAGCAAAAACGCGTTAGCCTGCACAGTGCGCCAGCGAAGTGCTAGGGTGCACATGCATGACCACGCCTTTTGCAGGCGGGGCCCCACAGCAGCCCTCCCCCGATGACTCCTGAAGGCGCTGTAGGAACCAGGGGTCCTAGCTAGGCTTGTGGTGTTGGCGGAAACGGGGGCGCAGCCCTAGCAGCAGATGGCCCAGTAGGCGCAAGCAGTGGTGGCGGCTCGGGGGCGTCGTGGCAGCATCCGGGATGCACGTGCCCGTGTTGGCGCAACAGATGAAGATCCACGTGCCGGAGACACACAATAAGGAGCTCCCAGATATCATCAAGGAAATGAAGGGACAGGTGCCAGCGCTCAAGGTGGAAATGAGCGGGCAGAGTACGAATCGTGCTTAGCGACAAGCCCGTGCTCCAATCAGGAGCCCAGTGCGTAGTTCTGCGGTGCAACGACCGGACCGGACGGAGTACGGCGATAGCGCCAAGACCAGCAAGAGCAGCATGCCGCGCCTGCCCATTCAGATGAGAAACCGGCAAGCTGGTAGGTAGTTGGTGCCAATGCAACGCGCAAGGTGGGTAGGGGCCGCTCGCCCCGTTCCACCTAAGAGGGCAAGGGCAGTGGCCACAAGCACCCCTCGCCAACACCACGGTGCCTCTACGTCAACTCGCGGGATGTTGCGGAGGAGTGTAGGTTCTCGCAGCATCCTTTTGCGGCCATGCAGCTGACGTGGCTGGCTGAAGACATCTAGCACGCAACTGATTGGCTCAATCTGCATGGGAGTGCCATTTGAAAGGCTGTTGAAAGAAAAGCGCGCGAGGAGGGCATGAGTGACCCTCAGAGTAGCACCTCCGGTCGCTCACGGGCAGCAGAGCGTGAGGAGCACCGAGAGTTGTTGCCAAGCCAATGCCAAGGGCGCACCAAGTTACGGCACCCTCCTTCCAGCCAACTGCTGACACCCTCATCGCCCTTGATGCAAGTGTCACGGCTGTGCAAGCAGCTGAGTATTACCATGGCAGCATGGCACAGTGGCTGCAGGCGGTTGGCATTAGGCTGATAACGCTGGGGAAGGCCCCAACGGAGTGGCCTCCGAAGGAGTTTGCAGATGCGCTGGAGAAGGTGGTCATTGTGGGCGCCGCTTTGCGAGACGCGCAGTGCAGTGCGGCACAAGCGCCAACGAGCACGCGGCTGTGAAGGAGGTCCGAACGGTAGTGTGGACCAAGGGTAGCCCCCACGTGCTGGTCCCGGTACCGTCCATGGTCAGTTCGCAGAGATTCAAGTGGCATGAGTTAGAGAATAAGGACTGTGCAATGCAAGTTGCTGTGTCTGTGGGCCTACAGTTGTGCCTCACCAGCGGCAACGCGGTAGACCCCCCCCCCCCCAAGGGCACACTCTCCCAGGACGGCAACGTGGAGGCTGCAACGGTGCTCGATGAGCATGACGTGGAGACCACACCCCTAGTTGCAAGAACCAAGAACCAGTGCAGGATCAGTGTGAGCTTGGATCAAGTAGCACTGCTCTCCGGGGCGGACGGCAACCAACAAAAGCTCCCACTGCATCCACGGGGCGAAGATGGAAGCCTAGAAACATCTCCAGGCTGTTGTGGCACCATACGTGCCAGCCCAGCCTCCCATGGCTGTCGGCGAAAGGGGAAAGCAGCGTGTGGACGTGTCCATGTACCTACCGCTGGAGCATGAGAGGCACACATTGCTGGAGTGAAAAGGTGGCTGGGTGTGTTCCAGGCCGTGGGCCGGCAACGACACAAGCACCAAAGCCGCCACCTACATGACGTGATTTAATGTGCTAATGGCAACCAGAGGCCCCTTCACGAGTATTGGAAAGGGTTGGACACAAACGGGGACACCACATGCGCGCTGGCGGGCATGTACTGGGGTGACTCGGCAGGGCGGATCGGAGTGAGCACATGGGGGGGCGCTCCACACCGGGGGCTCCTCAACGCCATTGCTTCGCAGCTGGGGGCCGATGCACCGTCTAATAAGACGGAGGTCCGCGTGGGGGCAATCCCCCCTTGCTCTTGCTACCAGAAGGGGGCTATGCTAGCATGAATCGACAAGTGCGGCACGTGTTCGGGGACGTGGCAGCGGGGGACATCAAGGTACAATCCCGCACGCACATGACCGCATCGGGTCAGGAAAGGCCGGTTTTCACTATGGTCCCATAGGGCGTGCCCAAGGATTGGGACACCAAGCAGCTCCTTGCACAACACTCAAGATAGTGGCCTGGCTACCGAGCGGTCAGGAAGGGGGAGCACATGGTGAGGGCCGAATCAGAATCCAGGAGCCTTGCTTCGCTCAAGGTTAGCTGCGGAGGAAGACCAACCGTTAGGCCAGCAAACCCGCCGCGGGCACAGGGGAAGCGGAGCCTGAAGCTAGCACAGCGGCCGAGGAGCCCGCGGGACCCTCCAACATGCTGTGATCAGAATTGCGGTCGCCAATGGTGCTGCCCTCAGGTCTCGGCTGGAGGAGGTGGCATCATGGGATGCGGATGCCGCAATCCTTAGCGAGACTCCCCTAACCAAGCGGGGGCAGAGGGCACTCACAGGGTCACTCCGGGAGAGGGGATGGTAGGTCTTTTTGGGGGCCCGGCTCCCGTCCAGGGGTCGAGGCTTGTGGGACACCCCGCCTGGAGGGGTGGCCATACTCGTGGAACATGGCATCCCGGCACGGGCTACACCACCACCCAGGACGAAGGAAGGGGACCCCCTCATCCACAACCTCCATCATTCCACGCGTTGGGTCCACGTCCACATGGCCGTGGGATACTGGACCGCGGTTCACCACCTGCAAGGGGGTGTATGGGGTCGTTGACTCCCTCGAGGCCAACTTGCGGCTCATGGCCCGCTTGTTGGAACATTCAGCATGGCTTGGCACCGCCCCTTAAGTGCTGGGGGACCTTTTGCGCTTCCCGCGGTCCTTGACCCTTGGGTTGAAAAGTCGGTGCCTCGTCGACCTAGACCAGGAGCAGGCCACGGTAGAGGCTCGTAGCCCTCTTTGCCAGTATCGGGGGGCCATGAGTCACGCATTGATGGATGATTGGTTGACGTCCGCACAGCGTCGCTAGCTGGGCAGTCGTTCACGGTGCCCGAGGACGGCCTCTCAGGACACTCTCTTGTTGCATTCACGCTGAGTATGCCCCGAGCGAGTTAGCAAGTGCAGCACTTTGTCCGCCCGACGAAATTGCACGTGCCCCCCACGGAGGCCGATCTTCTGGTAGTGGAGCTGGTAGGGGCAATGCTGGGGCCCCTGACACCGTGGTGGGAACAACTGCTGCGACAGGGTGATATGGACGACACATGTACCACCGGTGCCCAGCATAGAACATTGAAAGAGAGACCAATATTGTCCGGTTACCGGTGGCAATTTTAGGAAATCTGTACCGACGTGCATGCGATATGCTTCGGTCCGTCGCTTGGAAGTTTTCGAAAACCCTTGGAAAGATGCTCGGAAGTTTTGGCAGCCAGATCGGCCCCCCAAAACGTAACCAATATTGGTAGGAATGTTCCATGGGCTTCCCAGCCGACCGTGCCGGGGGAGCTCGGAAGAAATTTTTCAGCCCGAACCCAGTGGAATTTTGGTTGGATGCTTGGTGCCTACCTTGCCTGCAAGATGCCATGGAGAACAGCATGTTGAAGCTAATGTTTGTCTACCCTTTGTCTGCTTTGCATACAAAACTGCATGGAGAACACTCTGGTCAAGCTTATGATTGCTTCCCCTTTGTGCTCCTTTGTGAATTTGGACTTTTGCTTTTGACATGTGCAACGCCAGTTTGATCCTTGGTGGCTGCTTTGCCTACAAACTTGCATCGAGAACACTGTACTCAAGCTTCTGAATGTTTGCCCTTTGTGCCTTGTGATGCTTTGTGCCTGCTTTTGTGGTTTTCTTTTTGCATGTGTGTCGCTTTCTCACCTAGGCCCCTTTGAGTAGACTCACTAATGTATTCCCTTTTTGTGCTCAGAACACTGTTTGTCACCTGCAACAGACATGTCTGGTAGTCAAGGCAGTGCCGCTAGTGCCTCGTCTTCGTCCGCTCAGCCCCCCCAGCCCGTTCAGCAGCTCCCGGAACAAGATTTGGAGCTTGAGGGCGAGCTCATTGACGCGGACACAGCCAATACCGAAGTTCCCGAACCGGGTGATACACAATCGCGCCTCCAACACGCCCTAGCAGCACTGTGCCTGCGGCATAAGCCGTCCGAGACCATTGAACCCAGAATGCTAAGGGTTTTTTTGGACAGGGTCGTCCCTGATGCATACCGCATCCAGCCCAAGGATACCTTGCTGGCTATGCTTATGCATAAGCATTTTTCAATCCCTGTCTTGACGACACGGGAGGCTGTGGGCAAGACAAGCCCCAGCAAACATGAGACCTCGTACGGTGTACAATACAGAAACCTCTGCATTGTTGGTCCGGATCCGAAATACAACACGGACCGGACCTTTGCAGAGGAATCTGAAGAGAGGCTGCGTGTACATTACATGTACTTGAAATCAATACTGTCCACACACCCGGATAGTACCATTCGCGAGTTAAAGTGGACCCAGAGCGATGTAGTTACTTGGTTCAAAGAGGCCAAGATCAAGAAGCGGTCCAAAAAAGTAGTTTCCTGCAACGTGCAGTTCCCCCCCCTCTCATTTATTCATGTTCCGTTCGAGGTTTTGAGGGTTATCATAAACGATGCCTTCTGCGAGTCCCCACATGCAACGATTCACAGCGCCCTCAGAGCCACCATCACAGGTGCACATGTGGTAGAGGTTTTCGGGGAAAAGGACGGCTGGCGGGTGTGGGACCAAGCCCCCTCAGGCACGTGGGAAAAGCTGGTTACCCCCCCCGACGGTGAGGTTTTCAGAACAGACCAGCAACCCACGTACCATGCGCACGGTGTCTTGTGGGGCATTGAGTTTCTTTTGGCCCCAGCCCCCAAACCTTCTTCCGAGGGCGCACCAAAGCGGCAGCGACTTACCATCTTAGGTGCATGGTTGCAGGCCAAGGGTGAGGGCCAGGGCCAGGTTGGGACCGCAGAAGCCCCCCCCCCTGCCTAAGCTGGGGATGCACTGTGTTGGGTCTTCATCAGCCCTCTTTTTCGCTCCGATGTCTTCCATCTCTGCTGCCCTGGCTGCCCGCGCCCAGCCACCAGCTCCTGCCGCCGTCCCCATCTCCTCGGGTCGACTGGCTCAACTTGGGAGTGGGAACCCCAGCGCCGATAGCAGTGCCGGTGCCAGCAACCCTTCGCCAGCCACCCCCGCTTTGTGGGAGGCGCCAGCAGTCGGAGGAGCAGCAGGAGCAGCAGCAGCAGAGCCCGCCGCCGCAGCAGAAGATGCGGAGGACCCCAAGGGCATGCGGGCTGCCCACTGCGCAGCTTTGTTGGCGGCTGTTGCAGCTGTGCAAGTCCAGATGGTGCTTGCACAGCTGAGTAAGAAGACAGTGTGCTGGTTCGCGGCCGGGGCACGCTACGGGCCAGAGGGGGAGGGGGTGGTGGTGTGGGTGACTCGGGGGGCCGTGACCTCCCGCAGGCAAGTGGAGCATCGTGCTCCAATTGGGCAGACGCCCCCAAACGTGGCCAAGGTGGTTCTGGACCTGGCCATTTCTGACCGGAGTGTGGCAGTGTGTGGGGAGTTGGGGGTTCCGGACCAGTTGAGGAAACTGGTCCTCAAGGAGTACCGATCACCAG
Organism: Eutreptiella sp. 'Long Island Sound 2002'; assembly: GCA_964036045.1. Taxonomy (NCBI): domain Eukaryota; phylum Euglenozoa; class Euglenophyceae; order Eutreptiales; family Eutreptiaceae; genus Eutreptiella; species Eutreptiella sp. 'Long Island Sound 2002'. The sequence continues at coordinate 83,737,129 of OZ038383.1, read as the reverse complement.
CCGATCGGTACTCTAAGTTGAGAGGGCGGTTTGAGCAGGCCTGCCAGTCCTTCAAGAAGGCTGAGCAGGCTGTCCGGGAGGGGGTGGGGGGGAAGAGGCAGGGGGGGCAGGGGGTGAAGAGCAGGGAGGGAAAGCTGCGGGCAGCAGCTACTGCCCAGCAGGGAAGGGCAGAGGATCTGCTGGGGCAGATGCGGGGGGCTTGGGAGGAGGCAAAGAAACGCCGCCTCCTTAAGGCCCCCCTCCCCAAGATGCCCCCCAGCACCCTCCCCATCTTTGGGAAATGGGAGGTGACAGGGGACACCAGGAGGAGCTCCTGCATGGGGTGGTTTTTGCAGGGACTCCTCGGGGTTGGGAGGTGTACGACCTTGCAGCTACGGCTGTTTCAAGGTCGTGCACCCAGAAGCTGAGGGACAGGGGGGTTTCGGTGAGGATGCACACCGCCCCCGACTCCTGCAACCGCCACAACTGCATGTATGTGGCGGTTAAAATAATTTTGTGGCACATGAGCCACCCTGTGGGTGTTTGGGACACCCCCCCCCGCCCTGAGCCATTTTGCCATGTGGGGGCGGCAGTGCCGGGAGTTGCTGGACAACACCCTGGCATGGGCTCAGGTGAAGGGGAGCTGGAAGTGCCGCCGCACTGGCTGGGGCCCTGCGGCCCTGAAGGAGATGAAAGAAGTCTCCGGGCAGCTGGCCCCAGTTGGGGGGGGCAAAGGGCCTGTCCCCTTTGCCCCCCTCTCCGGCAACATGGTACCCATTGTGGTACTTTTTTGCATCGCGAACCCTGACTCTGGCCCTGCTATCCCTGGTGTGGGTAAGGGGAAAGGGAAGGGGAAGCGGAAGCGGAAGGGGGGGGGGGATTCAGACTCTTCAGACTCTGCCCCAAAGATTGCAGTGGGTAAGGGGAAGGGGAAGGAGGAGGGTAAGGGTAAGGGGAAGGGGGGGGGTGATTCAGACTCTTCAGACTCTGCCCCAGAGATTGCAGTGGGTAAGGGGAAGGGGAAGGAGAAGGGGAAGGAGGAGGTGGTGGTTTCAGACTCTGAGTCATCTGACTCAGACGTGCCTATTTCCTCGACAGGGGTGAGGAGAGGGCAGGTGGCCCCTGAGTCATCTGACTCAGATTCCAAGGTGCCTGTTTCCTCCACAGGCGTGAAGAGAGGGCGGGCGGCCCCTGACTCTGGGGCCCCTTCAGGTAAGAGGAGGAAGAAGATCAGCCGCAGCCCATATGTAGGCTGGAGTGGAGGGGCACCAGGGGACCAGGGGTCACTGCCCGTTCGCATAGTCACACAGGTCAGGACTGTCATTGACTATGTGAAGGGGTCTGCCCACCGACCTCGCAATTGGATGAGGTCCTTCCCCCTCATCCATGGGGGTGATTCCGGGCCAGGGGAGTTGATTCTCCTCATTGTGCCCCCTAAGGCCAAGGCCGAGGCCTCTCACAAGGCACAGCCTCAGCCTGAGCCTGAGTCTGAGGGGGAGGACTGAGAGGGAGGTATATATTCCCATTCAAGGCACTGAAATGAACTGCAGCTGCACCTGAACTGCCTGTTGGCATCCATTCATGCTTCCAGCCCAGCTTGTGCTTGTTGTGCCTGTGGCAGGGGGCGGATAGTCGAGCACACTTTGGACCCTTGGATCTCGAAACTGGTTGGAGCAATCCTGGCAAAAAAAGGTTCTGGTGAAAGGTATTGGTTGGGGCTTTCCATACATGGTTTCCTTGAAACCTACCAAAACAGTGGCGCAGAGGGAGGGGGCGGATAGTCGAGCACACTTTGGACCCTTGGATCTCGAAACTGGTTGGAGCAATCCTGGCAAAAAAAGGTTCTGGTGAAAGGTATTGGTTGGGGCTTTCCATACATGGTTTCCTTGAAACCTACCAAAAAAGTGGCGCCGAGTGAGGGGGCGGATAGTCGAGCACACTTTGGACCCTTGGATCTCGAAACTGGTTGGAGCAATCCTGGCAAAAAAAGGTTCTGGTGAAAGGTACTGGTTGGGGCTTTCCATACATGGTTTCCTCGAAACCTACCAAAACAGTGGCGCCGAGTGAGGGGGCGGATAGTCGAGCACACTTTGGACCCTTGGATCTCGAAACTGGTTGGAGCAATCCTGGCAAAAAAAGGTTCTGGTGAAAGGTACTGGTTGGGGCTTTCCATACATGGTTTCCTCGAAACCTACCAAAACAGTGGCGCAGAGTGAGGGGGCGGATAGTCGAGCACACTTTGGACCCTTGGATCTCGAAGCTGGTTGGAGCAATCCTGGCAAAAAAAGGTTCTGGTGACAGGAACTGGTTGGGGCTTTCCATACATGGTTTCCTTGAAACCAACCAAAACAGTGGCGCACAGGGAGGGGGCGGATAGTCGAGCACACTTTGGACCCTTAGATCTCGAAACTGGTTGGAGCAATCCTGGCAAAAAAAGGTTCTGGTGAAAGGTACTGGTTGGGGCTTTCCATACATGGTTTCCTCGAAACCTACCAAAACAGTGGCGCAGAGTGAGGGGGCGGATAGTCGAGCACACTTTGGACCCTTGGATCTCGAAGCTGGTTGGAGCAATCCTGGCAAAAAAAGGTTCTGGTGACAGGAACTGGTTGGGGCTTTCCATACATGGTTTCCTTGAAACCAACCAAAACAGTGGCGCACAGGGAGGGGGCGGATAGTCGAGCACATTTTGGACCCTTAGATCTCGAAACTGGTTGGAACAATCCTGGCAAAAAAAGGTTCTGGTGAAAGGTACTGGTTGGGGCTTTCCATACATGGTTTCCTTGCAACCAACCAAAACAGTGGCGCAGAGTGAGGGGGCGGATAGTCGAGCACACTTTGGACCCTTGGATCTCGAAGCTGGTTGAAGCAATCCTGGCAAAAAAAGGTTCTGGTGACAGGAACTGGTTGGGGCTTTTCATACATGGTTTCCTTGAAACCAACCAGAACAGTGGCGCAGAGTGAGGGGGCGGATAGTCGAGCACACTTTGGACCCTTGGATCTCGAAGCTGGTTGAAGCAATCGTGGCAAATGAAGGTTCTGGTGAAAGGTACTGGTTGGGGCTTGGCATTGATCCAAGAGTATTGCATTTTCGAAGGGTCGGACCACAGAAGACAGTTGGGATGTGGGCATTGCTCAAAGACTATTGAATTTTCGAAGGGTCGGACCACACAAGGTAGTTGGTATTTCAACTCCAAATTGTCTGATTGTCAGGTTTCTGTTAATGTCAGACAAGTGCGAATCTGGAGAAGAAGGGGGCAAGAAGCGGGAAAGAGAAGCAGTAACGGAAGGACCCGGCAAGAGGGTCAGGCTCAAGAGAGACCCGAAGGAGGAGCCGAAGGAGGCCAAGGACCCCAAGGTCAAGGTTGAGGACGAAGAGATAGCCTCCTCCTCTGCCATATCCGCCCCTGTTCCTGCCCCTGCTCCGGCCCCTGCTGCACCCCCCCCGGTTCCACCTGCACCACCGGCCCCTATCCCAGCCTTCCCTACGGACGTCTTCGCCCAGGACATGTACGACGTTCGGGCGAGATTTGCGGAGGGAAACATGTCGGTGCTAGACCTCGGTGGTAGCCCACACGGTGTCATCAGCCTCCACTTGGGTGTCAGTCGAGCCCTTTGGAGGGACATCCCAGCCCCTCAGCGGCAGGCAGCTGTCAGGGCCGCTTCCCGTGCGGCCCTGGCCTCCCTCCTAGAGGAGTGGGCGCAATATCCCCGGGCCCCGTCATCCCCTCCACCCCCTCCGCCTGTGCTGTAGTGTGCCCCCACCACTCCACGGGCCCAACGGTGTTTTTCAACACCACCATGAATTGCCATGAATGGTACCATGAACTGCCCAGCTTGTGCTTGTTGTGCCTGCGGCAGGGGGCGGATAGTCGAGCACACTTTGGACCCTTAGTTCTCGAAACTGGTTGGAGCAATCCTGGCAAAAAAAGGTTCTGGTGGAAGGTACTGGCCCAAACCCTTGAGTGCTCCCCCGCCCCCCCCGCCCCCCCGCCCTCCCGCCAAGTAGGCGTCTGGCACCCGTGACCCTCTCTTTTCAGCTCGCCATGTCGTCTACCCCCCTTAGCGTGGCCTCTTCTGTCCCCTCCAGCCCTTCCTTCCGGGACGGCTGGGGAGATTTGCCGGAGCTCCTGCGGTTCGGAGACCAACCCGCGTCGCCACCGTGGGACTCTGACGCTGAGAAGTGTCTCAGCGAACTGGCCTCGCCCCAACCTCCATTGCCCACACCGCCCCCCTCTCCCCCTCCACCCAGCCGCGCACCAACCTCTCCAAGTCCTCTGCCCAGACCCTACTCAACCCCATACCAGGTCGCCCTCGAAGCCCTGGAGGAGGCCCTGATGTGCACTGCCGTGCCACCGCCATCCCCCCCACGACCCCCCAAGTACGTACCCAAGGACCCGCCCACCCCCCCAAAACCCACTGTTCACGGGCCCTACAGTGCCAAAACACTGCAGCTCATCCGGGACAACCACGGGGGTGGGGTACAGTATTTTGTTGATGGGGTGCTGAACTGCCGAGCGATGTATCGGTTTGCGGTTCAGTAGCCCAAGAAAAACCCCCTGCGGGTGTGGCAGGAGGGACTGCGAATTAGTCGTTCGCATTTCCTCAACAGGGACGAGGAGCATGCAGCAGTGGTGCTTGAAGTGCTGTGTGCTACCCCAAAACACCCTCCTATCCCCAAGCCGCCCCCTCAACCCGTTCCTCGCCGGCCACCGCCCCCTCGAGCCAGGGATCAGGTGACATTGACACAATATAGCAGGCACCGCCGTTCCTCACTACTCCCAATGGCTCCCGCCCCAAAGCGGCCGTGCCCCACCCCGCAGTTTGGCTCGTTGCTCGGCCCCCCCTCTCAGTCCGCCCCCCCACCGCAGAGGCCCCAGTTTGGGTCATTGCTCCCTGCGCATGCCCCCCCGCAGTTTGGCTCGTTGCTCGGGCGGCGAGCCTCTCAGTCCGCCCCCTCACCGCAGAGGCCCCAGTTTGGGTCATTGCTCCCTGCGCAAGCCCCCCCGCAGCGACCCCAGACTTCGGCGAGACGGTCCAATTTCCAGCTCTTCGGCAACGCCTGAGGAAGTGGACCTTTACGGTGTTTTTCAACACCACCAGCCAGTCGGCCATGAACTGCCCAGCTTGTGCTTGTTGTGCCTGTGGCAGGGGGCGGATAGTCGAGCACACTTTGGACCCTTGGATCTCGAAGCTGGTTGAAGCAATCCTGGCAAATGAAGGTTCTGGTGAAAGGTACTGGTTGGGGCTTTCCATACATGGTTCCTTTGAAACCAACCAAAACAGTGGCGCAGAGGGAGGGGGCGGATAGTCGAGCACACTTTGGACCCTTGGATCTCGAAACTGGTTGGAGCAATCCTGGCAAAAAAAGGTTCTGGTGAAAGGTACTGGTTGGGGCTTTCCATACATGGTTTCCTTGAAACCAACCAAAACAGTGGCGCAGAGGGAGGGGGCGGATAGTCGAGCACACTTTGGACCCTTGGATCTCGAAACTGGTTGGAGCAATCCTGGCAAAAAAAGGTTCTGGTGACAGGAACTGGTTGGGGCTTTCCATACATGGTTTCCTTGAAACCAACCAAAACAGTGGCGCAGAGTGAGGGGGCGGATAGTCGAGCACACTTTGGACCCTTGGATCTCGAAACTGGTTGGAGCAATCCTGGAAAAAAAAGGTTCTGGTGAAAGGTACTGGTTGGGGCTTTCCATACATGGTTCCTTTGAAACCAACCAAAACAGTGGCGCAGAGGGAGGGGGCGGATAGTCGAGCACACTTTGGACCCCTGGATCTCGAAACTGGTTGGAGCAATCCTGGCAAAAAAAGGTTCCGGTGAAAGGTACTGGTTGGGGCTTTCCATACATGGTTCCTTTGAAACCAACCAAAACAGTGGCGCAGAGGGAGGGGGCGGACAGTCGAGCACACTTTGGACCCTTGGATCTCGAAACTGGTTGGAGCAATCCTGGCAAAAAAAGGTTCTGGTGAAAGGTACTGGTTGGGGCTTTCCATACATGGTTTCCTTGAAACCAACCAAAACAGTGGCGCAGAGGGAGGGGGCGGATAGTCGAGCACACTTTGGACCCTTGGATCTCGAAACTGGTTGGAGCAATCCTGGCAAAAAAAGGTTCTGGTGACAGGAACTGGTTGGGGCTTTCCATACATGGTTTCCTTGAAACCAACCAAAACAGTGGCGCAGAGGGAGGGGGCGGATAGTCGAGCACACTTTGGACCCTTGGATCTCGAAACTGGTTGGAGCAATCCTGGCAAAAAAAGGTTCTGGTGACAGGAACTGGTTGGGGCTTTCCATACATGGTTTCCTTGAAACCAACCAAAACAGTGGCGCAGAGGGAGGGGGCGGATAGTCGAGCACACTTTGGACCCTTGGATCTCGAAACTGGTTGGAGCAATCCTGGCAAAAAAAGGTTCTGGTGAAAGGTACTGGTTGGGGCTTTCCATACATGGTTTCCTTGAAACCAACCAAAACAGTGGCGCAGAGGGAGGGGGCGAATAGTCGAGCACACTTTGGACCCTTGGATCTCGAAACTGGTTGGAGCAATCCTGGCAAAAAAAGGTTCTGGTGACAGGTATTGGTTGGGGCTTTCCATACATGGTTCCTTTGAAACCAACCAAAACAGTGGCGCAGAGGGAGGGGGCGGATAGTCGAGCACACTTTGGACCCTTGGATCTCGAAACTGGTTGGAGCAATCCTGGCAAAAAAAGGTTCTGGTGAAAGGTACTGGTTGGGGCTTTCCATACATGGTTCCTTTGAAACCAACCAAAACAGTGGCGCAGAGGGAGGGGGCGGATAGTCGAGCACACTTTGGACCCTTGGATCTCGAAACTAGTTGGAGCAATCCTGGCAAAAAAAGGTTCTGGTGAAAGGTACTGGTTGGGGCTTTCCATACATGGTTTCCTTGAAACCAACCAAAACAGTGGCGCAGAGGGAGGGGGCGGATAGTCGAGCACACTTTGGACCCTTGGATCTCGAAACTGGTTGGAGCAATCCTGGCAAAAAAAGGTTCTGGTGACAGGAACTGGTTGGGGCTTTCCATACATGGTTTCCTTGAAACCAACCAAAACAGTGGCGCAGAGGGAGGGGGCGGATAGTCGAGCACACTTTGGACCCTTGGATCTCGAAACTGGTTGGAGCAATCCTGGCAAAAAAAGGTTCTGGTGAAAGGTACTGGTTGGGGCTTTCCATACATGGTTTCCTTGAACCCAACCAAAACAGTGGCGCAGAGGGAGGGGGCGGATAGTCGAGCACACTTTGGACCCTTGGATCTCGAAACTGGTTGGAGCAATCCTGGCAAAAAAAGGTTCTGGTGACAGGAACTGGTTGGGGCTTTCCATACATGGTTTCCTTGAAACCAACCAAAACAGTGGCGCAGAGTGAGGGGGCGGATAGTCGAGCACACTTTGGACCCTTGGATCTCGAAACTGGTTGGAGCAATCCCGGAAAAAAAAGGTTCTGGTGAAAGGTACTGGTTGGGGCTTTCCATACATGGTTCCTTTGAAACCAACCAAAACAGTGGCGCAGAGGGAGGGGGCGGATAGTCGAGCACACTTTGGACCCCTGGATCTCGAAACTGGTTGGAGCAATCCTGGCAAAAAAAGGTTCTGGTGAAAGGTACTGGTTGGGGCTTTCCATACATGGTTCCTTTGAAACCAACCAAAACAGTGGCGCAGAGGGAGGGGGCGGATAGTCGAGCACACTTTGGACCCTTGGATCTCGAAACTGGTTGGAGCAATCCTGGCAAAAAAAGGTTCTGGTGAAAGGTACTGGTTGGGGCTTTCCATACATGGTTTCCTTGAAACCAACCAAAACAGTGGCGCAGAGGGAGGGGGCGGATAGTCGAGCACACTTTGGACCCTTGGATCTCGAAACTGGTTGGAGCAATCCTGGCAAAAAAAGGTTCTGGTGACAGGAACTGGTTGGGGCTTTCCATACATGGTTTCCTTGAAACCAACCAAAACAGTGGCGCAGAGGGAGGGGGCGGATAGTCGAGCACACTTTGGACCCTTGGATCTCGAAACTGGTTGGAGCAATCCTGGCAAAAAAAGGTTCTGGTGAAAGGTACTGGTTGGGGCTTTCCATACATGGTTTCCTTGAAACCAACCAAAACAGTGGCGCAGAGGGAGGGGGCGAATAGTCGAGCACACTTTGGACCCTTGGATCTCGAAACTGGTTGGAGCAATCCTGGCAAAAAAAGGTTCTGGTGACAGGTATTGGTTGGGGCTTTCCATACATGGTTCCTTTGAAACCAACCAAAACAGTGGCGCAGAGGGAGGGGGCGGATAGTCGAGCACACTTTGGACCCCTGGATCTCGAAACTGGTTGGAGCAATCCTGGCAAAAAAAGGTTCTGGTGAAAGGTACTGGTTGGGGCTTTCCATACATGGTTCCTTTGAAACCAACCAAAACAGTGGCGCAGAGGGAGGGGGCGGATAGTCGAGCACACTTTGGACCCTTGGATCTCGAAACTGGTTGGAGCAATCCTGGCAAAAAAAGGTTCTGGTGAAAGGTACTGGTTGGGGCTTTCCATACATGGTTTCCTTGAAACCAACCAAAACAGTGGCGCAGAGGGAGGGGGCGGATAGTCGAGCACACTTTGGACCCTTGGATCTCGAAACTGGTTGGAGCAATCCTGGCAAAAAAAGGTTCTGGTGACAGGAACTGGTTGGGGCTTTCCATACATGGTTTCCTTGAAACCAACCAAAACAGTGGCGCAGAGGGAGGGGGCGGATAGTCGAGCACACTTTGGACCCTTGGATCTCGAAACTGGTTGGAGCAATCCTGGCAAAAAAAGGTTCTGGTGAAAGGTACTGGTTGGGGCTTTCCATACATGGTTTCCTTGAAACCAACCAAAACAGTGGCGCAGAGGGAGGGGGCGAATAGTCGAGCACACTTTGGACCCTTGGATCTCGAAACTGGTTGGAGCAATCCTGGCAAAAAAAGGTTCTGGTGACAGGTATTGGTTGGGGCTTTCCATACATGGTTCCTTTGAAACCAACCAAAACAGTGGCGCAGAGGGAGGGGGCGGATAGTCGAGCACACTTTGGACCCCTGGATCTCGAAACTGGTTGGAGCAATCCTGGCAAAAAAAGGTTCTGGTGAAAGGTACTGGTTGGGGCTTTCCATACATGGTTCCTTTGAAACCAACCAAAACAGTGGCGCAGAGGGAGGGGGCGGATAGTCGAGCACACTTTGGACCCTTGGATCTCGAAACTGGTTGGAGCAATCCTGGCAAAAAAAGGTTCTGCTGAAAGGTACTGGTTGGGGCTTTCCATACATGGTTTCCTTGAAACCAACCAAAACAGTGGCGCAGAGGGAGGGGGCGGATAGTCGAGCACACTTTGGACCCTTGGATCTCGAAACTGGTTGGAGCAATCCTGGCAAAAAAAGGTTCTGGTGACAGGAACTGGTTGGGGCTTTCCATACATGGTTTCCTTGAAACCAACCAAAACAGTGGCGCAGAGGGAGGGGGCGGATAGTCGAGCACACTTTGGACCCTTGGATCTCGAAACTGGTTGGAGCAATCCTTGCAAAAAAAGGTTCTGGTGACAGGAACTGGTTGGGGCTTTCCATACATGGTTTCCTTGAAACCAACCAAAACAGTGGCGCAGAGGGAGGGGGCGGATAGTCGAGCACACTTTGGACCCTTGGATCTCGAAACTGGTTGGAGCAATCCTGGCAAAAAAAGGTTCTGGTGAAAGGTACTGGTTGGGGCTTTCCATACATGGTTTCCTTGAAACCAACCAAAACAGTGGCGCAGAGGGAGGGGGCGAATAGTCGAGCACACTCTGGACCCTTGGATCTCGAAACTGGTTGGAGCAATCCTGGCAAAAAAAGGTTCTGGTGACAGGTATTGGTTGGGGCTTTCCATACATGGTTCCTTTGAAACCAACCAAAACAGTGGCCCACTGCAATCTTCTGTTTTCCAGGCACCATGTTTCACCATGAATTTGTTGTGAACAACCATGCTATATGGGTGAAAGGGGAGATCTCCAAGCTGGAGGCATTTGCCAGCATATGCCCTATTCCAGCTGATCAATTCATGGTGTCAGCCTTTGCCATGAACTTCCCCACGGCCACCCCCTTGCAGGCCAAGGACCTAGACCAGCTACAGCGCCCCCCAAGTGGCACCTTCACAGTTGTGCGTAGGTCCCTTGGCCCTTTGCCTACCACACAGGCCACATCAGTCACCCAAGCACCAGAGTGCCAGGCCGCTGCACTTCGCCTTCGCCATGAGCATGTGGTGCCAGCAGCTGTCTTGCGCACCTTAGACCATCACCAACCAGGGGTTGGTTGGTCAATGGTTGCTTTAAGGCAACAGGAGGGCCTGCATCTTCCTGCAGTGGACTACTCCCTGGACAACAGGAAGTTGTTACCACAGCTGTGCCACCTACTTCTACAGAAGTGTGGCTCATTGGCTGCCCAAGGCCGGCAGAAACCCCCACCACCCCATGCCACCCTGACCTTAGGCCTCTACGCCGACGGTTACCAGCCCCGGGGCCGTCCAAATATTAACACAAAAATCAGTATAATTGATTTCCAGGGACACTGGTTCCCAATGTCTGGCAATGTGCCTAGGTGCACAGACATGTTGACCTGGCAAGAGCTTCCCAAGGTCAGTGATTGCCAGTGGCTACCCAAACGTGCAGAGGCCTTACAAGCCCTGCCTTCTTGTAAATTTAAGCAACGTATGAAGTATGCTGGTGCAGTGTACAACACCACCCTGCAGATAAGGCTCGGGGCAATCACTGCCGATCACCACCATTTGTGGTCTGAGTGCCGGCAAAAGGGCTGTGTGGCGTGTCCCTGGGTGAATAAGGATGGGGCGGGAGAACTCTTTTTGCACAAAGGGGGATGTCTCAATGGTGTGCGTGGGTCCCATAAGTTTCAGGGGGTTTCTAACCTGGAAGAGGTATATATTGTGCAACCTGTATTGCACAACACCAAAGGAGCAGCCTCCAGGATCCTGGGTGTCATAGGTCGAACACTACCAGCGCCCTACAACCATGAGCTACTCCAGGTCATAGCACATGTGGCAAGGAGGTATGATCCTGGATCTTTGCCACCTGATAGCAGGCAGCACATGCGTCACGTACGAGGTAGATTTCAGGCAGGCATTAGCCTCACAGGTCGCGAGGCCCGCACAGTCATGGGCAGACTAGCAGGGGGTATGGTGCTCCCCCTGCCTTTCCATTCCTTGGTGGTGGCATTTTGCCACATGGTGCATCTATGCTATGGTTGTAATAACCTGGCAACTGTCACATGGCAAGCTATGGGGATGTTGTACACATATATTGTGCACATCATCCCCGAGTTTGCTGAAGAAGGTTGCACTGCAACCTTATATATGCATGGGTGGTCCCACACATGGTTTAATCCACGGACACCCATGCTGTATTCCGATGAGGCCGGCGAGCGGGATCTGAGGGTGGCCAAGAGATATGCCCCCGTCACTAGTACCAGGCAAGATGCCAGTATTAGTGAAAGTTTGAAGCATGAGCTGTATCAGAAGTTCGTGCAGAAAAAAAAGAAGATCCCCTGTGCCAAAATTTGGGCGCCCGTGCAACGAAACGTTGTTCTTGAGGCGTGCATGGTTGCTGCCAATGCCGTGTGGCATGTGGTCTTCCAACGCCTCTTAGAGCATTTGCTGGATTTCCAGGAGGGAGGTGGTTGCTCCCTATATATGCACCCAGACACCCGTTCGGTGAAATGCGCCTTTCCAGGTGCAAATCCCGAGAGTGATGTGGTATGTCTGTGCGGGACCTGTGGCTCAAAGCGTGGTGTCCGTCAATGGGTACCACTGGACAGGGAAGCTGTCTGCAAGTGGCCCAAACTGGGTTTGAAGAGCCGTGCCACATTTAAGTCCTGTGCTGCACGCCGTAAGGCGCTGAAGGACAAGGGAAAGGGTAAGGGACGTGTGGGGCCCATCCCTCAAAGCCGAGTTTCTAACCCTGCGACAGTTGATATTGTACCCCCTTCGGAGGGCGAGGACAGTGCTGCTTCATTTCAAGGTCCTACGGGTTTGAACGAGCAGCAGCGTGTTCAACCCATGAGGCGTACGAAGTTGGCGCGTGTACCCATTGTTGATAGCGACATTGAGCAGCAACTTGTGTGCCCTCGTGGCAGTGGCAGTAGCAGCAGTAACAGTAGCAACAGCAGCAGCAGCAGCAGCAGCAGCAGCAGCAGCAGCAGCAGTGATAGTGGGAGCAGTAGCAGTCCCGAGGATAATGATTCGGATGATGATGCTGTGCACCTATCTGGTGCCTCCACAGTAAGTGCCTCAGATTCTTCCTCATCATCCAGTGACAACCCTGAACCCCAACCTCAACCCAAGAAGTATCGCCGTGTGGTGGTGGATGTGGATGCCATGTCAAGCGATGGCTGTCCTGTGCAGATGCTCAGCGAAGGAGATTACAGCATTCACAGTTCAAGCTGAAATGAACAGGCAAGGCACTGAGCATTCACATTTCAAGCGTAAGTGAACGGTCATGCTTGTCTTTTTGTGTGTTTCTTTGCTGAGGTGTGGGATTTGGGAACCAAGAACGGTGTAGGTCATTGTACAAAAAACTGATGGAAAAACGCTTGGAAGTTTTTTAAATCCCTCGGAAAGATGCTCGGAAGTTTTGGCAGCCAAATCGGGTCCCAAAACGCAACCGATATCGGTAGGAATGTTCCATGGGCTCCCCAGCCGACCGTGCCGGGGGAGCTCGGAAGAAATTTTGGCTGGGACTTCCGAGATCAACCCTGCAATATGAGTCCCATTTGCTGAGCATGAATGCTGAGCATCCCCAAATATCCTGAGCAATATGCTCAGCATTTTCCTACCATTTTTTACCTTCTATGCTGTGCGTCCCAGCACCATGTGAGGCCCGGCGGTTGTGGCCCAGGGCGGCTGAGAAAGCGCTCCTAGCGCTTAGCGTCCATGGAATTGAGGTAAAAGAGGGGTAGGGGCACAGATGGACTCATCCGCCCAGCACCCTTGTGCCCGAAGCAACACCGTGCATCGGGATTGCCGGTCATGTGCCCCTTGGCACACGTGCACACAACACAGTGGTCAATAGGGAGCCCGGAGCGCGAGTTGGCCCGGGCGCCCCAGGGGGGGGGCGGGGGGCTAGACTCAGGCACTAAGGGGGGCCATTTGTGCGGCGGCGACCCGGCTAAGGCGTCTACGGGAGCTTGGGCCGGACTATGCTGGGTTCCTCATTGTCGTCGAGCAATTGCCCGGCCGCACGGGACGGTAGTGGACGGCTTTCAGCGGCGCCTCCAGGCAAAGGAGCAGACTGCCGCGGCTGGAGGCACTGGCTCGGAGAGGCGTGGTCCACAGAACAAGGCGGCGTGTACCGTTGGCTATGGGCAGATGACCCAGTGCCGCCAGCAATGTTCTTGCCCCAAGGCGATGGCGATGTGACAGAACACGTCCTTGGGAGTGGGACCCATGGGCGTTGGGACCCGTCAACCGCAAGTTTGCGGCGCAGCCCGGAACCTAGTGTGGATTTCTTCATACAAGCGTGTGGACACCACCTGCGCTGCGTCCCCATGATTAGCACGCCGCTGAAGGGGGAGCGGCTTTTGTGCAGGGCACGAAGAATGCGCCTGTCACCACTTGGCTTGGACGGCTGGTCAGTGCCGGACATGAGAGCCATGCCGCCCACGCTCATGCAGTGGCTAGTGGAGCTACTCAGTTTGGTTGAGCACCGGGGACGGCTGGCCAGGGTACTCGTGTGGGGGTACATGGCACTTGTGCCGAAGGATGGCTTGTTAGGAGCCCTCAACACGAGGCCGCTCACCGTCGTGTCGGCAGTCTAGGGCTGTGGGCAGGCGTGCGTCTGCAGGAAATGGTGGAGTGGTAGGAGCTTTGGTGCAGCGGGCGATGGAGACCATGTATGGCCAACTAGTCCGTGCCTTTGAGTTCGCTCGGGGACCGGGGTCCTTGTGGAAGGCCACCAACGGAATCCATCAGGGATGTCCGTTGTCAATCGTCCTCATCAACGCCCTGATCGTCGTATGGAAGACTAAGATGGACAGCCTGAGCGAGGACGTGGTTGTAACCACCGGGGGTCTACCGCCTCTGCGCGTGCGCGACGAGAACCACTGGGACGACACCATCTTGGTCCCGCACGGGCGCGGCAGGGCGGACATAGCTGCGGGAGGTTACGCCGACGACACCGAGGTGGTAGCACCCGACCCTGATGCCCTGCAGCGGCTTGCCCCGGCCACGGAGCGATGGCTGAGGCTCACTGGGCAGGAGGTAAATGTGGGCAAGTCCACGACGTGGACGCTGGCAGGGGACCAAGCAAAGCCAATGTGGCTACTCGGCGCACCGATCCCGGTGTAGGGGGAGTGGTGACGCCTAGGTGTCGGGATCAGGGTGCAGTTTGAGCGGGGAACGGGTCCCGTGCTGAGGCGGTGGATGGTGAGAGGGGCGAGCGTGCTTCCCCGCCTACCACAACTCTCCACATACCACCGGAGGTCCATGGTGGTCGGGGCTCTAGCCCTAGCCGTAGCCCTGCAGAGGGTTGAGCTAGCCGACGTCTCCGACATTGAGCTGGCAAGGTTGGAGACCAGTACTGTCCGGGCCACGTGGGGCCCGACGGGGCTGGGCAGGGCCGCGGAGGTGGTCTACTGCCTCCTGTCGCCTGGCTACCGGACGTCGCCCGTCATGCAGACGAAGTATGATAGGCGAGCCTCGTTGGCTAGGGTTGCTAGGGTCCCAGGGGTGGCGCAGGTGCTCCTGCCAGCCATCTAGCCATCCATGTCGGGAAGTGCCCCCGCTCACTGGGCCGGTGGGACCGGCCTTGTGCGTGGCACGGGCCCCGGGGTGGGCGCCACAAGGCTGCTGGTGGCGCTGGTCCATTCCAAGGCAGCACGACCTCCTAGACATGGTTGCAGAGGACTTGGACCTGCTGCGGCACCGCATGCGGGAGAGCCCGAGGCAAGCGGCACTGCTGCAACCTAGGCCCCCGGACCTTTGGGGGCTTGCCAGGTCCATCGACCATAGGGCCTGCAAGGCGGGCTTAATAGGTACAAGAACGGGACGGAACTCTCCATCCTTCAACGCCTCCTCGCGGGTGCGACGTGGACCGCCTCACGGGCGGGCGGGCAGTAGATACGGCCACCGCTCCACTGCCCTGGCGCTCCGGGCGCGTGCCGGAACCTGAGGCCAACATTTTGTGGGACGGCACGCACTGGGCAGAAGCGCAGGGCAAGTGGATTCCTGGGGTGAGCTCCACAGCGGCGGCCCTTCCAGCGCTAGGAGGGCCGGACCCATGGCCGGCTTGCATGAGGAATGCATGCCTGGTTCCGGGATGGGCCACGGAAGGGGCCGACGTTAAGGCCGCGGAGGACGTCCTCCACTGGCTCTTTGGCATGGGGTTGTCCGTCATGATGCTGCGCATGTGTTGCGAGCGGGCGGAGGCCGAAGAGGGCAGAGCGGGTGTGCTTTTTCCTAATGTGCCTATACCGGGGAGGGGGCGATCCCACCCGTGGGGGGAACTCCCGGGGCCGCTCCTGAGGCCAGCAAAGGACTGGCAGCACCTCCAGCTCATGCCAGGGCTTCCTAGGGGTGGGAAGTGGGACCTGCAGCTAGCAGCGGACATCCTTCGCTGGGCTAGATGCCTGCAGTGGACGGCGGGCGAAGTCACGTATGCAGAGCTTGCCTTGAATTTGGAGCTGACTGTGCAGCGGGTGCTGCCAGCCCGCCCCAAGCACGCGTTACACATGACAGTGCTCCCACTGTAGGAGACGGTAACCGTCCTGCGACAAGCCATCAGGACGCTCCAGCCCGACATGCTAGCGGGGGAGCTCCTGCCGGCCAACCAGGCACCACGTTGCAAGTCCCTCATACCGCTGGGGGGCAGAACCAGCCTAGCAGTTGCTACGTGTCCATACTTCACAGTGCGGGGGCAAATGGCCCGGCAGCTGGAGCACCTAGCCACACACGGTGCCACGTTGTGGCAGCGACAGCTACAGCGTCCTCTCCACGCCTTCCCAGCATTGGATTTTCTCAGCGGGTTCTATCCCCGGCAGGACGGCGGGGGGGGGGGGGGCTCCGGCCTTATCACCGGGCCTCGCGGCGACCTCGGTGCCTACCGGTGCATGCGGCTCGGGAAGGTGGGAACCAGGCAGAGTAAGGGCCGGCGTGAAGAGCGGCGGCGGATAGCCGCAGATGAGGGCTGGGCAAGGACACAGGTCCACGGGCGGCCTGCGTCCAGTGCATGGGGCGCCATTGTGCTCGCGCTATCGGGCGACGGGCCAAGGAGTCGCCAATTGCTGCTCGTATGGGCACACCGGCCACCCTAGGGCAGCAGGAGCACCAGTGGGCCGGGGCTTGTACGCCACGCAACCGGGCATGCGGAGGTTGTCGCACGTGGAGCAGTTCTCCGCCGCCAGAGGCATGCATGGCTGGATGCAGCGGCCACATGAGCCGGGAGACCAAGACGCGGCGCTGGCATGGTCACCGGCGGCCCGGGAGCGCAGCAGCCGGTCGGAGCCGGGCGGGGGAAGGAAGAGAGCGACGGAACAAGCACCCGCGGACGGAGCCCACCGACAACAGAAGCGCGACAAGGTAGCGAAGGATGCAGAGGGGGGGTCACAGCCGGAGGACCCCCCCCCCCCGCCAGATACCCCACCCCCCGAGCGGGAACCGAGGAGCGGCGTCTCTGCTCCCTCTCCCGCCTTTTTCCCCTTAATCCAGGAGGGCATGGCAGCAGCTCCCAGCCCCCACCACCCCCCGCCGCAGCCGGCCGGGAACCGGCAGAGGGTGTGACGACCACAAGGGTGTCGCCGCCGCCACCAGAAGTGGAGGCTCCACCGGGGGGGGGGGGGGGGGGCAGAGGGACAGGGGGGCAGCCAGCCGGCAGCCCCGCAAGGGAGGGGGGGGGGGGGGCAACGGGACGCCAGCCAGCCCTCGGCAAACCGCCGTCCCACGGCCGCGGGCAAGCGACCGGTGCGAGCCTGGTCGCCAGGGCTCTCCACCCCCAGCAAGCCCAAGTGGGGTCAGGGGTTCGCGGGGGCCAACACAGCAGGCAGACTGCCATCACAAGGACGTCATCGCCCAGCCGCGGCACGCGGCCTAATCTGGGCTTCACCAGGTTGGCTACTGTTACGCCGCCAGGGAATGAGGGGAAGGGGAGAGTGTCGGCGCCCCCGAGAGGATCGGAGACCCCGGGCAAGGGGCACGGGAGGTCCCACAGCAAAGACACCTGAGCCCTTGGCGCGGGTCCTTCTCTCGCGCCGTGTACACTAAGGGTGAGGCTTGGGGGCGGCACAGTGGCTCTGCCACGTCCTGCTTCTGCGCTGACCCCTGTACGCACAGCGTGCAGGACTTTAATCGGCTTCTTTGTTTCTGCAACTTTCGGAACCATGTCCTATTTTGCCCTTCACATATACCCGCCACGTGTCAGAGCAACAGTGGGTATTGTTTCCATCAAGGGGCAAGTTACACACGGAGGGCATAACTGTAGATGCTAATGGCTGGCAACCTTGTGGTTTTTTTTGCTGACAGTATAATGGTGTATATGAGGACCCATTACCATATGCCCTGCATGTTGAGAGCACAACAGTACATGCACACCAACGGCTCAAAAGTAGAGATTTCAGAAACTCTTCCATCGTGCTGTATGTTTTCTGTGCAGTTTCATCTCCTTTGAGGAAGCCGGTGATGTCCCCGCATTCTGTGGTTTTCATTGAAGAAGACTTGGAGCCGCGTATGTTGTCCTCTATGGTGGAATTTCTTGCTCCGCCTCAGTTGTGTATACCCAGAGCCAAATATCTGCATGGTCTACCCGGCTTCCGCGTAGACGGATAAAAGTAGACAGCTGACGTGCCCTGATGAGTCTTTCAGCTCAGTCCCATTTCTATGCTTTGGCGCAGTGAAATTCCCTTGACTCACGCAGAACATAATTTGGATTAGAACATAATTTGGATCGGTCTACACAACATCAGTGGCAACACCAGCTGGTGCTGGAATTTTGGTGTTGAGATGAAGCGGAACAGAGGAGCAGTTGACTACAGTTCGCAGTTTTTTCGAAAGACACCCAGAGGGTGAAGCAGCAACTGAGGGCAGATACTGAGGGCCAAACTGGTGTATACATCCAGTGTGAGCCAACCATCACTGCCACACCATCCCAGCAATGTTGTCAGATCAACCGGACCGTGAGAAAGCACCTGAGGCATTTGGGGGGATGTTGGTTTGGGTATGCCACTGTTTTTGTTGTGTAGGGGGAGACGTGTGTCGATCAGCACCTTCAAAACACGGGATTCCTAGGTTTGGGCCAGGCAGGAATGTGGCAGTTTCCCGTCTATGCAGGCCTGTGTGATTTTGATCTCACAACCTGTGCAAGGTGATTTGTGCTTTTCACGTCACAAAATTTAGGAGGCAACTAGGATACTCCAAAATGCTGTCAAATGGCTCTTTTGCGGGGGGTATCTGGAACCCTCCCTTTGCAGGGTCAAACAGAGTACCCTCGGCACCTGCCAAGCACAATGGTAGCAGCATGTGTAAATTCATACCTAGGCACATGAGGCATGTGACCGGTTGTTGTGGGGGGACAACATTGCATGTAATGGATTGGTGACTATGGTGAAGGGTCTTTTTTCCTGCACTAATATGTAGATTGTGCACTGTGATCCTTGTGATGGCAAGGCATATGATTGTTTCGCATCTTGGTCGATTTGAAGACACCTTGCCTACTGCAGTGCTAAGTGTTCCATTTTACCCTGTCTGACAGTCCGTTTAGCAATGTACAACAGTAGTAATGCGCCATCACGATCTTGTCACAGAGGGACTGTTTGGATGGTGATTTTGGTCTGCTGTTTGGATCGTGACAGTGGATTACTGTCAAGATAGTTGTCAAGCAGTCTAGCAAAGTAATGATGTGCTGTCGGGATGTTGACAGCAAATCATCGTCAGGATCCTGATGGTAGGTCACTGTCAAGACCCTGACACTCATGTATTGTCAGGATCGTGCTATACTTGTGAGTCTCTTGACAGTAAGATGGATGACAACCGGATGGGTAACCTGGTTGTCATATAGGATGATAGAATAGTACACAAAGGGTTTTGTGGGGCAGCATATCTCTCTGGGACATCCGCTAGGTGCCAACACGGAGCAATTTCGCACTCTTTCAGGGTTTTCTCAATTTTTCGTCCAATGCACCAAAATATCGTTTCGTAGGGGGGGGTATGTGTATACATTTTGACATCTGTGAGAAAAGGCCGTTTCAGAAATGTATGGGTAAAGGGGGGATAGGTGACCATATTTTTGAGTACCGAGGCCGAACTTTTCGGTTTTTCGGTGTTTCAGGGTTTTCGGGCCTCAGGCTGCTCCGCACACGCTTGCGGGACACCAAATCATAGGTGTTCCCCTGGGTGCTCCTACATATTGTGGAGTTGGAGGAAAGTGAAAGGAGATAAGTGGATGTGTTTTGACGTGCTGAATCCAAATATTGTGGTCTCTTGTCCCAACTTGACAGCCTGTTTGAGAAATTCTGCCATCTTTGATTTCTTGCACTCTGGTGAGCTTGATGCTGCAAGTTGTACCAGGCATCACCCGGGTGTCCAAGGTAGTTTTTTGTCAAAGTCTTCAACACATTGGGGTCTTGAGGGGACCCATGTTGCACATGTTTTCTACACATCAAATGCAACAAATCCACCCGAATGACTTGACCCTCATATGCCCATATGTTGGAGTAATGGGGCCAGGGGTGCGGTGCAGTCTGTCTGAAACCAGACCAAACAGCCAAAAAAAAAACCCAACCTGTCAATGGTAACCGCCAATTTTCGAAAAAATATGGTTCAGGACCCCCCCCCCAACCAATACATCCCCGAAAGGCTTTTTTCAAGGGCTTTCCGAATATACCCCACATACCCCCCCTTTTGGGACACACATCGGGCACAAATGAGGCAACAAAGGCACCAACCCTCAAAACGCTCCGTGTTGGCACCAAACTGCACGTCCGAGAGAGATATGGCACAAGGGAACAATCACAACAAAGGAAAGTGAAACCAACCAAAGGTAGTATCAGTTCAACTTAGAACCACAAGCATAAGAAAAGGGAAGTTGAACCACGCATACATGCAATCCACTAGTATCTGCATTCACAAAGATCTCATACTATGACAAATAGGAATATATGGAATAGAGAGTACGCTGAGATAGTCCAATCCCAGAACAAGTGCCTTCGCCGTCACGGTGCTAACAGTAATGATTAGATGGGTTAGAAAAGGCGCCCATTGTTTGTGGAGAGAATCTTTTGCCATGACATGAGCTTGTCATTTGCTGAGCACCGCAAGTATTTTATGTATTTGCAAGAATCATGTATTGGAAGATGGCATGCCTTATTATTTCGGATGCTCCATGAGATGGACCATGTTTGCCATTTGTGAAAATGTGCTTGCAGCTACATGTCAAGAATGCAACCAGCAGGTGGCTAGCTATCTTTGCAAAGCATGTGCTCAACATGTGGAGAGCCATACACACACGGGCTGCTCGCTACATTCGCCACCCGGTGGAATAGGAACCACATGGCTCTCGCAAGACCTGCCGCTTCCTAGGCCACGGAGGGCTCCAAGTAGGCTAGGAGAAATCACTACAAGAAGAGCACTTGAAGCCGTTGAAGCTGTCCACAATTTTTGTGACGATCGCTCCATTTGTGTCTGGATAGGCAACTGTGCAAATAGAAGGAATACACCAAACCGTTTAGATGAAGATGCTGACATTTGTTGTACTCCTTTTGCCATGCTTCCAACAGTTGAATTGTTTCGTTTTGATTATCATTACATTTTAGTGCAGTTGCTTCCTTGCGGGTGCATGTGCATTTAGTATCTTCAAGACGCAAACATTGATTTGGGACAAGTGCAGAAGAATATTGTAGATGGCACTGTGAACAACAAGGATCTTGGAGTGCCTTTGGATGTGCGCAACCCCCGAGGGAGAAACCCATGCTGCTCACCCCACACCGCACATTCTTAAACAACGAAGTTGTTGTTGTTATCAGAACACTATGTGAGAGCCCACACACGGCGTGATCTGCCCATTTGCTTGAAGGCAAAGTGCATTTGAAGCATCTTACATTTCTATATTGTGCCACTTGCGACAAGTACGACTTGCACCATTTGATTTTCTCTGCACCATTGCATTACGGCATTTGGTACCCATACAACTATTTTGCGATAGTTTTGGGGAGAAATTTCTATCTCATGCTTAATAACCTAATGCAATCTGACCTCAAAATAGGAGATGACATATTTTGCCACCGCAAGCTGGTTTATGTGGAGAAATTGTTCGCTGGGTGTTATTTCCCTTATAGTCAATGAGACGGTTTGACACCATCGTGTGTAGGTTGAGTGCAATTCAAGTGCCTACCACCATTGACAACCTTGCTATATGCAAGATGAGGGTTGCAAATTTTGCTGTATGCATGTTGTCCTCTTTTGTTCCTCCTGGCGCGGGGAGTTTTCAACGTGTACGTGTGATGGACCGGAGTTGCACACGGGTGGTAGCGCCAAAGAGCTGCTAAATCCTTCCTATGCATGAAGCAAGAATACCACCTAGCCCGTTCCAAGTAGTAAGAAGCACAAAACTACCGTAGAGCAAACGCTCATCATGTACACCAAATTTTCTGCCATTTTGGGCCGCATAGCATGTTTTTATGGCCAATGTATTATCCAAAAATGGCTATTTTTGGCTTCTTTTCAAGACGATGGTCCTCAAAGCTTATGACCATCCGCAATGCGTCAAGTACATGTCTCTAATGAGGGTCGTGCTTCTTCCATGGCGGTAGGACTGTCAAATTATTGCAAATTGGTGAACAATAGGGCATCTCCAGCGGCGTGGTGCAATGCGGTGGTCCATTTTGAGGTGAACTTGAGCCATTTTTCAGCCGTCCTTTAAGAAGATTGGCCTGAAAGTGCAAATACACTTCCCAAGCAACACGTTTTCTTTGGCAGGAGCTATGCATGCTTGTGCTTGCTAAACATGTTTTTTGCAGTGTTTGTCAGTATCCTCATGACAATGCATGTGCGGTTGTGTGGAACTAGATGGCCACCACAGTACTAGTACCCCCACAGGGTACCATGACAAAGCAAGGCAGTCCCAAGGCGTTGATCTTGACATCAACACATGTCACATTTGGTAGCGTGGGTCAAGTCTTTGTCACGCATGTGTTGCCAGGACCCGCAAAGTGGCAATTTGACTTTGACAAATCGTGATGCCATTGAGCTTGGAACAATGCACAAATTCATACATGTTACAATGCTAGGCAACATGTCATCCTCGAAACTATAAACCCAAATTATGAGCTATGCCCTTCCCCTCTATTATTCAAATTTGTGTCCTTAACATTTGGTTTTTTGTGAATCTGATTCTATTTCCTTTGTGTGTACATGTGGATACTTAGTTGAGGGTTAGGATTAGGTCACTAAAGTGGTGGACCTGGTCTTGGTTTCACATTCCGTTTTACTCTCTAAGGCAAACATACCACTTTTAGCAAGCAAGCAAGCAGTAGCAGGAAGAACGGCAACAACAAGCAAGCATGCGCGAATTGGGCCAAGACCACAACCCCGGCGTGGTGCTTCGGGGGCGGGGCCCATTTCATATGGCAAGGGGGGGGGCAGGGCGGTCTTTAAGGGACGAGATTCTTTTTTTTTTTGCTAAGGACCGCCCTGAACGACCGCCCCAAGGGACCTCCAATCGCCAACCACCAACCGCCTACCGCCAACCATGAAGCGTCAACCGCCAACCACCAACCGCCACCGCCCGCCAACCACCAACTGCCGCGATCGCCAGCGGCGGCCAACCACCAACTGCCAACCACTGCCAACCGCCAACAATCACCAATCACCAATCACCAACCACCAAACGCCACCAACCAACACTATCCGCCACCAACCACCAGTTGCCAATTGCCAACCGCCAATCGCCGCCAACCGCCACCAACCATGGTTCAGCACATGGAATGCCCGCGGGCTTTTTTGGGAAATCTGGTTCCGGAACAATTTTTCTTTCCCGTTAAGGACCGCCCTAGGGGGGGGGGGGGGCGCTTCCCACTCCACCCCGCTTACAACCGGGGGTTGCTTTTGGAGGGGGGGGGGGGCTTTTGGCGAGGGGTGGGATGGCATACCTTAGCACTGTGTATTTGGAATTGCTGCTTGGTGCTTTTCAATTGCTTTGATGTGTACAAGGGTCAAGGCGCAACACACCATATAATTTGGCCAACATTGCCCACATCTGTGTACTATGCCATCCCATTCTTGTTGCAGCCCCATGACCCATGTTGGATGTAGCTGCAGTGATGATGAGAGTAGTGGCCGTAGCACCAGTAGCACCAGTGGCAGTAGCACCATTAGCCGCGGTAGCAGCTCCACCTATGTCAGCATCTCTAGTGGCTTACTTGGAGCCAAAAAGTGTGCATGAATGAAGCAGTGCAGCCAGTTGCCCCTTCTTTGCATGATCCTCACACCACAAGCTAATTTGCTCATTCAGTCAGGCTAATTTGCTGCCCGTTGGTGCGAGGTGCAGTTCGATATTGGGTGTTGTAATGGTTATAGTATCTAGATGCCGGCTATCATCCCATGTTTCACACGTTTGCCGATCAAATACACCTCCCCTCTCGACATGTGGCAGTGAGGCACCATTTGTTGGGATGTATGCAATGCAGATAATGCGCATCATTGTTCTAGTCCTGTTGAATTTTGTATAGCTTCATTTCCCCCGGAGTTACTTCCACCTAAAAAGGGAGGAAGGGTGCATCGAAGGTAGGTGTGCTTTTGCTTTGTAGGTGGCAACAATGAAAGTTTTGAATAGCTTTTGAACGGCAACCATCCAGATACCACCAAGAATAAACAAATACCATCTAGCACCTTCCATTTCCAATTTTGGAAGCCACGGATTTGGCTGCATCCCACCCCACCGCGTTTCAAGGAGGGGTGTGTGATACCAGTTTTCTTCTTAGTGGCCAAGCAGGCAGTTTCTCAGTCTCGATGTGTCCTTTTAATGCTAGCAGTAGAAGTAGTCCAAGGTTGCACATGCTAGTGAATACTTGTAGGGGGGGGGGGGGCTTTTGGGGTTGGGTGGGATGCCCCCCCCCCCCTTTGCCAAATGAAATTGGAGCCGGCCCGGACTCGGCCGATTTTTTTTTTAGAACAATACCTTTGGGTGTGAGGGACAATCACCCACAAAATGGCAAACGAAAATGTCATTTTGGGGGCAATGTATGTGCCAAGGATTTCCACGGAGGGGTCCATTTGCATCGAAACCAAGCCAATTGATAAACAACCACCTTTTGTCGCCATCGAATGTGTTTTGCATCTAAATAGGGCCCGAAGCAACCATTTTGGGGCCCTGAAATGCCGCAACATCCACCTTAAAAAAAACACCCTTTGTGCACACTTGTTCAAATTCCGCATCGTGTCGTTGGGTTTGACCACCAGAGAATGTTTTTGGCACCTTGGTACTAGTCAAGGATGATCACGGGGATCACTTCCAAGCCATTTTCTCGTCGTCACCACTTCAACGCCCCGTTTGGCTGAGGGTCGAATGGGGGTGCCAAAGTGTTCAAAAAGGTTTTTAATGCAAAATTGTTCCCACTACTCCGCGTGCTCAAAGAAGTGACTTAAACATATTTTGAGACATTGTCTACTCATATTGGCGCATGCAAGTTCCCCCAAAACCCTTGAAACGGGCAATTTAGAAGGCTACAATTGTGAAGTTTTTAAACTTGGTTATCGCATTGAAAACGATTGCACTTCCCCGGGATCAACCTTGCATCCACCATGATAGGATCTGTGGCAAGGTGCGAAATATTTCACACCAGAGGGTGCGGCGCTACTACTGGGATCTCAAGGCCTCCTCTCCGGTGGATATGAGTGAGAATACCCTTTTCTGTAGGCCTGTGGGTGCAAAGTTACCTCAGAAAAGGAACTTCACTCACGGGCCTGAAATGCCGTTTTGGTGAGACAGTCTCTCAGGAGGGTGTACAGAAAACCATTTTGAAAATTTTCTAACCAAGGGGGTTCCGTGGTATCAATACCATTTTTTTCTACTGCCGACAATAGAACATCTAGTGGATTAACCACCATGCCCAATTGTGTCAAAGGCGTGTTCCTAGGAGGGTTCAAAGGGGGCGGGGCGGTTTTAGGCACCGGGTTACCTACATACACATGGGTACATGTCTAACTTTACAGGGTTGCACCTGTCTTGCGCGTATTACGGGAGTCAAGACTGTCTTTTGGGTGCGTAAAAGAGGCGTGACTCGTTTTGGAGTGGTTGTATTTTTCCATCTATGCACCTTGTGCTATACAGCACACCGTGTGTCGTGTTAACATGGTTGCTTTAGGGCCGATTGGTTGGGACCATGTGGTGGTCCGATATGCACCTAGTGACCATTTGGTGACGACAGTGGGCATCGAACCTGCGCCCACCATTGGATGACCACCGTGCATACCGCTGCACTAGACAAGAGGGTACCGGATTTCCAGTTTCAATTCCTCGTGAATATTTTTACCGAAAACCATTCAGTTTTTTGTGCATCCCATGTGACAGGTACTACACACCCCGGGTCGTCGTCCAATGTACAATTTCTGTACAGTACCCTACCACACATATCCTTCCATATGCCTTATGCAGGCCCGTAGTAGAGTTCCCACCATGTCTTCACTGCTACCAATAAAACAG
Organism: Eutreptiella sp. 'Long Island Sound 2002'; assembly: GCA_964036045.1. NCBI lineage: Eukaryota > Euglenozoa > Euglenophyceae > Eutreptiales > Eutreptiaceae > Eutreptiella > Eutreptiella sp. 'Long Island Sound 2002'. Next base: position 83,711,476 of record OZ038383.1, on the reverse strand, counting down.
TTCGCCATATTCACCAAGCGTGACACTGCGGTGCGTTGTTGTACTAGTACCCCACGGATTCCTCCCTGATGCCTATTGCCTTGCCAATGCCATCACCTTGGTATGCCATGTTTATGTTTTGTGTCCCGTTGCTGCACTATCCTACCCTGTTAAGCTCCACGCCACAGCTCTAGAGGATGATCCTAGACACCCATGCCTTGCACCCCGCCCTCCGGTGCCATTGACTTGGGCATGTGGTGTAGTTTCCTCGGTATGGAGACCCCCTTTGAGTCCCTTGAGGACCTATTTGGGGATGCTACGGATGGCAATCCTCGTGCATTTTTGCCTGCACATCAAACCAAAGACCCGCCAGCGGCACTCTTTTAACAACTTCAAGGAGTACTGGGAGAAGCGTAGGCGGAAGCAGTGGTTACGGAGGTTGATACCAACCATCTTTATGCTTTACCGTACCTGGCTCAAGGTTAGTCATCCATACAATGCCCGGGGGCAGTCTGCCGCAGGACACTTCAAGGGTTCCAGAAGGGTTCGTGTGCAGCCTGCTGCCTGCGGGTTGCTGTCAGGGCGTCGGGCGCTTGAGGCGACACGTTTAGATACCAGTCAACAGGAGGTTCTGCGGATGGTGCTACACGGATGGGGGGGGGGGTACACTTGTTGCTTGGGTAGACCAGTTCCACAAGGCCGGGTACTCCAAAAGCCCGGCCACTACACATAACCTAGCATTGTCAACAACGGCAATGGCACTTGTTCCTGCTTATAATTTGAGTGGACATTTGTTGGGGCACCCCACGCTTGACTCCGTGCCCGATAGTGGACAAGGGACAAACGGAGCCATAAACATGGCACAATGGACTTGGCTACATCCAGTAGCTGTACAAGAGGGGCGGGGGGGGGGGGCTGATTATGCGGGTTGCGCTGTCTCTTGCACACCCCCGCGAGCGCTGCCATTATCAGAAACAATTTTTCGAAAATGAAACCTGCAAGGATAGTTATGAAAAAATGTGGGAAAGACAGGCCCAAATGGACTGTGTTGCGGGTACATTTGGCACTATATGAAACATATTTCATCACATTCCAACAAGGATTCACTTGGCATCCCCGCCCCTGAGTTGGGTCTTGCACATTAAGGTTTCCTTCGGATGGCTGCATAGGCACTATGTAGCCACACCCATCCCATCATGTGTGGTCCGCACTGTTGCACTAGATGGGGCCCCTGACTCGCATGCTGGCAACCATGACTTCATCACTTTTCGCAGAGGTATGGAGTGTGCCACATGCAAGAAGGAGGTTCGCATCTGGTGCAATACATGTTTGGTGTGCCATACATGCTTTTGCGCAAGCCCGCGTCCTTGTGGGGAGGTGGTGTTGAATGTTGTAGATGATGTCTGTGATGAGGGGGAGAACAATAGTGCAGACGACTTGGCCACACCACGCAAGCCAGATAAGGGGCGTGGTGTGGCCAGGATGCAGGCAAAATTGGTAATGGCAGCGCAGAAGGGCAGGCTGCGTGATTGGACAAAGGGGGCGTTGTTGAATTGTCTTGATGTGCTTGGTGTGAAGGTGGCAGGTGACGGAAATCGGCGGCAAATGCGGGACCTTGCTATGCAGCAACCCTTGCCATTATTGGCACACCACTGCCGGTGGTGCCACGCCCTGATCAGCGGGACTTGGAGCTAGCCTACCTCTGAGGCCATGTGGCAGGCCTGGACCGCTGCTTCGAGAACCCTGCGCCCCCCCGAGGGGGCAGCGCAACAGGCGCCTCAAGCGCGACACCACCACGTTGCTGACATGGTCGGCGGGACGGCGCCGGCGCCTCAGGCAGCGCCGCTACGTGCAGCCGAACCCCGAGAGGACCGCCGCCCCGTGGCGCCCGCCGAGGCGCCGCAATGACCCCCGGAACCTACCCACAGCCAATCCCCTTCCCCCCGGAGCGGACCCGGAGGGCACCACCGGGGCCGCGACTATGATAGTCCCGGCACAGACGACCGTGCAGCTTATCGCCGGTCCTACCGCACCCCAGAGAGGTATGATGAGCCACAATCGGAGAGACGTGCCTCTAGGGGCCCCGCACCAGCCACTCGAGGTAGCGACCGTGCCCCCCCCTGGCGCAACGACCGCCCGCGCCCTGACACGCCCAACACCGCCCCTGAAAGGGGGCACCAGATACAGCCTAGCGCGTGTGCTATGATGCGCCAGACTCAAGGCGCCGGCCTGATTGGGAGCCGAGAACAACTCACAACAACAAAAGGGCACATGCAAATAAGTGGGAATCCTCTCATTCATCGATGAGTCCACCCATGTCATCCACTGGCTGCGAGCAACTGGGCTGGGAGCTGCTTGGTGGTGCCGCAGAACGCGTGACACGGTCCGTGTCCGGCACAAAGGCATCCCATTCCAAGATTTTTCCCATTTTCCCTGTTGGCACATTTGATGTTCCGTGGCCTACCATGACCATTTGATTTGTGGATCCGAATTTAACTGATGCCAATTGCAATGGTCATGATGCTATCCCTTGAGATTTTTCCCATTTTCCCTGTTTGGCACTTTTTCCCCACGGTTCCCATTTGGTTTTCAGTGCTACATATGGCTCTTTTGTGTGGTGGTTGTTCTATTTTCCCACTTTTCCTGCTCCCACATTTTCCCCTTCCCCTTTCCCCTTTCCCCTTTCCCCTTTCCCTTTCCCAATGTCTATTTTTTCTTGGCCACTTTCCCCATTTTCCCATTGTGATGTTCAAAGTGTTTTTTATTTTTGTACTGCCATGTTTCTGAATGTCACACGTGGTTTCTGAATGATTCTTCAATTGTGTCTTCCCTTTTTGTTTTTGTGTTTTCTCAGTTGTTTCTCAGTTTTCTCAGTTGTTATCAGCGTGTTCATCATTGAAGGGGTCTTTGGTCTAAGGCGCAAAGGCCTAGACCGCCAACAATCAAAAACACCTCAAGGGTGTTGTACATAAGCAAATTGTCAGCTCAAACAACCAGAATCAGAATCAAATTGAAGTTGTCACATACATTGCTGTCAACAACAAGTGTGCAATTGTTTTCCAAACGGGGGGGTTTGTGTTTTCCGTGGCGCCTTTTTTCTTTTGGGGGGGGGGGGGGGGGGGCTGGAAAGCACCCGATGGTGGGGGGGGGATGGGTGGGTCACGGGGGGGTGGTTTCCTGTGAAGAATTTGGTGTGGACAACGGCGGGGGGGGGGGTTGATTCAGGCATAGTTTCTCCCAATTTCCTCTAGGCATTAGACCCCTAGACCCACCTCCGGTAGATAGGAATATCAGACATCTTCTTGGACAGACCGCACACACAACATCCCTTATCAGACATCAGACATCAGACTTTATACACATAGCTGCTAATCCTCCCTTGGGTGCAGGGAGCGCTGGACAGTAGGTACTCCGCCGACGCCCCCCTTTTTTCGGCGCCCGAGGTGGCATACGTTACCCTGCGCTGGGCATTTTGCCGCCTTTTGCGGCACCACATAGGCAACACGGGTGCAGGGGGGGGCTCGGGGGCACACAGGGGGGGGATTGGCATGGAAACCCCTGCCGGGAAAGCTCCTCTCCCCCATCCCCGAACCAATTGGTGCCGGGGATTGGATGCAAGCTGAATTTTTTACAGGCCCGCGGGGTGCCTTAATGCAGCGGTCCCATTAGGAAATGTGCTTCCTCCACTAGGAAGAAAAGGGGTGGGTGAAGGTGCAGTGCTCAGTGCGCAAGTTGGAGTGCATCCCCCCGTGGGCATCCATTTTGGGGGGGATGTATGACCCTGGGCAGGAGGCCTCGTACGAGTGGGCCATGGAGCGCCTCACCATCACCCGCGCCATCAAGCCCCTTGGCCGGGCAACCCCGGCTATAAGCAGCACCACGGCTCCTATGGGCACCCCCCCGGGCACCCCTCCCAGCGGAGCTGCGCAATTCCGGACCGCGCCATGGGCACCGTCCGGCCAGTGCCCGATTTTGAGGTATATGCATTCATAATTCGTTCATAATTTATTCACAATTCGCCGTTCATAATTCAGCCACGCTGACTGCCTATTTATGAACCATGAACGCGTTTTATGAACCCGTTTTATGAACTCATTTTATGAACAGCATTGTCACACATCATGGACGTGGAAGTGCACCCGGCAGACGTTGCGGGGGTTCGCATCCCCTACCGCCTGGGAGCCGCCGAGTTTAGCAGCCCCCTGTCCGCCCTGTACCAGCTGCTCCTCCTCAACTCGCAACGGGTGTGCCCTATCGTGTCCCCATTGCGGGAGTGGGAACAATCCCACAGCATAACGGACACTCAGGCGGGGAGCACGCCGTGCCGGGCTAGACTGGGTGAATTGCGGTGGGAGAGTTGTGGTGATGAGGCGAGCCTACTATGCAGTTGTGGGTTGAGTCCCCCCACCCCCCGCAGCGCCTCCCACCAAAGCCCCCCCCCCCCGCCGACAAACCCAAACCCCCCACCCTGCCCCCCCCCCCCAAACCCACCAAACCCAAAAAGCCCCCCAAGCACAAGCACTAGTCCTTCAATTCAAGCAGCAGCTCATCATCGGACCGGGGACATGGGAAGGAGGTGAAGGGGAAGCAGCCGGAGCAACAAAAGCGGCGCGAGGAACCGCCCTCTTTTGAGGGGGATGAGTCACCTGCCCTTTGTGCCCTACACCGAAGCTGTCTACCCGGGGGTTTTGACCTGGGTTGTGGGGCAGGGGAAAAATAGATGTTTCGGGTTGACAGGCATCTGTTGTTTGCCTCTCATGCTTCAGCACTGACGCATTGGGAGCAGCAGAAGGCTGCAGCTGCAGCTAAGAAGGCCGCCAAGGCCAAAAAGAAGCCTAACCCCAAACCAGATGCTGACCCGCCGGCTGAGACGGCCCCAAGCCCGCAAAGCCTCATCCCAAGCCCGAGGCTAAGCAGGCCCCCGAGCCGCAACCCAAAGTTGCCCCTGAGGCCGCCCCCATGGAGGTGGATACCCTAGCGCAACCCTCGGCCAAACCCCTAGCCCAACCCCCTGCCCAAACTCATGCCTAGGCCCCGGATGGGGGCGAAACCCAGGCCACAGCCCCCCTTTGGGAGGACTTGACAGGCCCTGGCCCTGAGGTTTAGGGCGGCAAGAACAAGCAAGGTCAAGGGACAAGGAAAAACAGTGCCGCGGACAGAACAGACTGCAAATTGAGTAAGTTTTGTGTGCCCGTGCATCTATTCATAAATCACGTGCATGAAACAAGTTCATACAACGACAAACCCATTCATAAAACGAGTTTTGGATTATGAATGGAATTATGAATGGAATTATGAGCAGGGGAGGATATTTTCATAGTTTGCATAAATTGGGGAAAATGGCATTTTTTACAACAAAGCCTTTGTCCACAAAAACAAACTCACCTGAAGGGTGTTGACCCAGCCCCCCAAGTTTTGAACAAAAATGGCCCATGGGTACCCTAGCAAGAGCGAAATGGGTTCCTATTTCATAGAACAAATTGTGATGGATGAACAAAACTACCTTTCCTCCAAGTACCAAGGGTATGCTCCGGGTTTAACTTCTGAATCGGGTAGAGCAAACCTTGCAATCACCACTTGGCAATGTCGCCGGTACCTGGTGTGTGGTGGTACCAAGAACAGTCACACACCATAATGGCAGGCGAAGTAAGAGCCCAAGCGAGAGGCCGGGCAAGCTGCCAAGGCCGCTAGCTAGGATGAGTGCATCAACGCATTTGCCACGCTTGATGCAAAGCCCCATTCCCTAGCCTGCCGTGGGTGAGAACCCTCAGCACGACACCTCTCGGTGAGTTGCTACTAGTGCTTCGAAAAGTACGGCGTCCCACTCCAAGGCCAGCCCTTCAGCAACGCATCATCCAGTGCCTCCCAGTCTGCTCCTGTTCCAGAGGCCACATCTACAAGTACAGATGTGCAGCCACAGATCCAAGGAGTAAGGAGCCCAATGCCTTCGATTACACCTAGTAAGAAGCACACAGGGGTCAGGCACACGCTCCACGAGTTCTAGCTCGGCAGCCATCAAATTCCCTACTGAAAAGGGGATGCAGAAGTTTTTCGAAAAGAATGGGTTTAAGGGGAAGAAGGGGTAGCCCCAGTGTCTGATGGATGCTGTTGTTGTACTATCGGCAATAACTCCCCCCCCCCCCAACGGAGGATGTTGTTTGTCGTCTGTCACTGTGATGGGTTTGTGCCCTGTGTGACGGGCGAACTGTATTTTTGTATTCCTGTGCAATGTGCACTTGCTACCCGTCACTGTGCACATGTGTTCTAATACTAGCGGTAAAAGAGAGTGTGTGCATCCATGCAACATGAGTCACCCTGTTTGCAGCAACAGTGCACACACACTGCCCATCATGATCTAGCGCTGGCAGTGTACCAGTGTTGTGCTGGTCTTTTCTGCTGGCAACAGTACCATTTTTTTGTTTGCTTTACCGGGCGGCTTCACTTACAAGTCATGCATCGCAGTCACTTCACCGTACAGCACTACTGCATACCATTGGCCTTACATTGCATGTTTTTGCGCAATTGGACCATGATGCATTTTCCTTGTTACTCAAGTCACGATGGCCATAGGTGTGTGGTGAACAATGTTTTCAAAATAGTCTTTTGTGGTGCAGGTTCCACTGGTGACGGTAAAAAAAAACCATTGCAATCTTGTAACACCGTGGTATCCGCCTTGCAGCTGTGTTTCACCATGTGGATACGCTGTTGTGCTTGCCTATCCTCTATTGTCTCCTAACAGGTCGACGCACTAGTTGTATGCCTGTGCTTTAGAACGGCGCCTTTTCACGTTACCATTTTGTGCCACATTCGTGTTTTCCACCGTCTGCAGACGAGTTGTGCTGTGGGCAATAGAGCGAGTTTGCAACAGGGATGCAGTTTGACAAGGGATGCTATGAAGCATAAATTCCAATCTCGGGTCCATGCACATTCCCGAGATTTAGTTGCCAAAAAGGGGGTGTTCGTGGTGCCGCCGAACCCCCGATTTAGTAAGTTACTTGAAAAAGGGTACCTTTGCACCCCCAAGATAGGACTACTAGTATGTTTCTGCACAAGTGCAGTCCACATGACCCGCAAGTCGCCGTCACATTGCTGCACGAAGGTGGAGTGGTAGAGCAGGGAACAATGGTGGTATACCAGCCGCATGGATCGCTGATGGTGTGGGGAGCGGAGGTTGCTACGGCGCTAGAAGCCATCGGGTCCATATGCGGATGCGATGTACACTACCGGCCGCTGGGGGTGCATCGGCCGAATGACGTGCATTCTCAAGAGTTGACGGCATCCAATGCAGCGTTACCAAGGAGAGTAGTCGTCAGCCCACATTCGGACGTGGCGTAGCTGGAGCCCCATAGGTGCTGTTGGGTGCCTATGGTAGCGAAGGTCACGTCGTCTAATGCCTCTCCCAACGACGTGGTCACCGCCGTGGTGGTGGCGAGCCTCGGTAGTCCCACGTGAACCGGTGCCGTCCGTGCCACACTTCCTGAGGCAGAGATTTTTGGGGCAGCCGGCTTCCTGCTCCACACGCCTCCCTCCGGCCTCACGGTGCATGTAATTGACACATCCATCATTGGAGCGCAACTGCGCAAAGCCCAAGAGGCACTGTACCGCAGCATCAAGGGACCAACCCCCCACTTCATCAACCAACATGCTTTGAATGGGGTGGTTGAGGGGTTGCGTCAACTACAACGTAGGATCGGAGGGTGCCATCACTAGGTGGTGCGGCAGACCTCGCACTTGCGGCTGTCCCACTAGAGGAGCCTGATTTCGTTGCAGCTCACACAAAGGGCCCAACTCCCCCTCATCTGTAAAAAGCAAATAGAGGCCGTGAAGCAACATGCCTCCTTCCTTTTCCCAGTGCCCGAGTGGATCGGGCTACTTATCGATTTGAATGTTCCCAAGGGCGGCTTCCGGCATGTGTCGGAGTTCATGAGGTGCCGGGGGGGGCGCTAACGCCATTGCCATGGGCCTCCCATCCGTCACCCATCCCTTCGCGCGACCACTTCACTGACAAATGGAAGGCATAGGCCAAGCCCCTTCAAGTAGAGGTAACCCGTGTCGGTTGCGGATCCTCATACTAGTGGCCCGCTACATTGAATCACATTCATTTACTAGTGGACACTGTCGATTGGCACAGGCCCATCACTTTTAACCCCCGCAGGGAAGCATAGCCGTGTGCCGGTGGTAGGTCGACCCAATTGTCCATTGGGCTACCCAACCACATCCCACGGGGGCGCTCAGCTACCAATTTGTGGGTGACTAGAATGGCCATTTGCAAGGACATGGCCACATTAGCCACTGTATGGGCCAAGAACGTAAGACGTTGTAGGCTTTTTTGTGGTTCGTTAAATTTTGCAGCAACTTCGCCTTGTCAATACTTAATATTTGGCAAATATCAATGGAAATTCGAAAAGTCAACTGAATATCAACGGGCGAAGCTTACTACAAGGATCAACCCACCTTTTTCTTGTACGTATGGCGATCTATTCACGATTGCCGGATGTTCTATTGGGCAACGCGTTGGTTACCGAGTGTGTCGGTCATCAAGGGTCAGCAATCCTTCATGCAAAGCTTCAGTGGTGTCCCCCTAGTGTGCTCCATATACAAAACATGAGCATGGGTTCACCTTTTCCTTGTGTAATCTTTCAAGATACAAACACACACACACACACAAACTCAGTCACACACCCACATCCACACAACGATTTTGGCAACACCACACATGCATCTCCGCCAACACGCATCCCTCCTTTTCCCTTCCTCTATCCTCCCTTTGCCCTAGTTGCTAATGTTCGGGAGGGTATGCGCTTCTCGTTTTGCAAAGTCTTTACGTTATATGTGTGGTTATGTGAGCGGTTTGGCACCTTGGCATCTTACTAGATGTGTTTCTCCCTCCTTCGCAATCCCCCCCCCTCCCCCGCCCGTCCAATGGTCTTGCGGTGTGTGGGGTGGTGTATGGGGCTACGGTGTATGGGGCTATCGTGTTTGTGGCGTTCTGATGTGTGGGTGTGTGGTGTTTCGGTTCATGGTGTATGGCACTGTGTTGTGTGGCCATGCGGTAACATGGCCATGCTACTGCTTTGGGGGAATGTGGTGTGTGGGGTTGTCGTTTGTGGGGCTCTTTTATCTAGGGGTGCGTTGTGTGGGTGCCCTGTAGCACATTGTGCACACATTTTGCTGGTGACCCCCCCCGCACCACACACAAAGGCCACCCCGTACCAACTGTCCCTAAACAAAGAGGCCCAAGAGCTATGCCTTGCCCCATTGGTTCGATTTTTTTAACACGTTTTTCATTGGGTGGTTTTGTGGAGCGGTGGGAGTAATTTTGGCTGCTATGAACAACGGTGACCTTGAAATTTTGATTAATTTATCTTGGGCTAATTAATATCAACACCAAAAAAATTGAATATCAGGGGCCAAAAAAGGACTTTCAAATTTGTGTGCCCCCCCCCTGAGGGCCCCAATTAAGGGGTTGCAGCACCCATGCACACCACACGCCCTAACCCCCGAGGCCCACACCCCCAACCGGAACCCCTACGCACCAGGCCCGATAGCCCCACACACGAATAGCCCCACACGTCACAGCCGAGCACCCCACAACCCCACCCCCCGGGGCCCCACGCACCATATTGCCACACCCCAAAAATGCACAAACCATAGCCCCACATTGACTGACAGACACACACATAGTTGAACTACTAGACGGATAGACGGACAGACAAATGGACGGACGGACAAACAAACAGCCAAACATACAAGGAGACATATGCACATACGTACATACCGACACATGAGGCACAAAATACGCAAGTAAACCCACACCGACACACAGAAGGACATGTAGGCAGACAAACTGAAAGACAGGCACACATATAGACAGACATATAGACATAGTGACAAACGGTTAGATACACAAACAGATAGAAAGAGAGACGGCTGGATAGACGTGCAAACATACATACAGCTAGACACACAGGCAGAAAGACATGTAGACAGATAGACAGACATGTAGACAAACAGAGAGATAGGTAGACACACGAACAAATAGTCAAAAAAATGAGCATACATACAGAAAGCCAATCAGTGAGACACACAGACAACCATGGGGGATGTTCAAGCCCGGGGTGGCCTGCGGGGCCGTGTTTATGTGTTCAGCTTTAGGACATGCCTATTATTTTATGTGTCTGAATGTTTGAATTTCCGATCGGCGCTTCAAAAATCAAACTCAATAGTCAATATTGAATGACAAGATAAAAAAGCACCCAAACAATTAACAATTTTGTTTCTTGTGTTTTTGTTTGGACGTGATGGACATTGTTGCAAGTGCTGCAGTGCGCCCACAGAACAATGATTGTGTGTGTGTGTGTGTGTGTTTGTATGTGTGTGTGTGTGTGTGTGTGTGTTTGTGTCTGTATGTATGTAGAACAATTTTAGAGAGGGAGGCCCGCATGGGTCCAGGGCCCTTAGCGGTCGCCTGAGGCGCCAGCTTGAAGAAGACAAAAACTACAGTCCTCATGGGCCGTGGAGCCGTCTCTGGTGCCTGCTCGGGTCGCGGTATGGGGCCTCACCTGAGCCAGAACCTCTGGGATGTGGGGGTTATATCACCTCAGTCCCTGCTCTTCCGTGCCTGGCAGCGCCCAGCGGCGCCCAGCACCTCCTCTTGGCAGGGGGGGGGGGGTTGCGTCCACCCTTCCTCGCTTGTGAGGCCCTACCCGGCCCGTCCCGTGTCCAGCCCCCGCTGCCGTGTGCGTCTCTTCGCTGACGGTGTGTGTTTGTGTCTGCAAGGAGGAGCAAGCACATCGCCAAGATGCGCCGGCGGGGGAAGGCCCCTTGGGCCAAACCCCATCCCCCACTAACCGTGAAACTAACCCTGAGATCAACCCCGACCCCAATCAACGTCTTAACCATAGTAACCCCACAACCGGATCGCAAAAACCCTTGGCGCCTGTATGAAAGGTAGTTTTGTTGATCATAAATCGTTTTATGAAATATGAACGGATTTTGCTCTTGCTAGGGTACCCATGGGCCATGTTCGTTCAAAATTGGGGGGGTTGGGTATCCACCCTTGGGGTGAGTTTTTTTTTGTCTGCCGGGGGTTTTTTGGAAAAATTTGCCATTTTTGCCAGTTTTTGATAATTATGAAAACCTCCTCCCCTGTTCATAATTTGGTTCATAATTCAGTTCATAATTCCGTTCTCGTTTTATGAACGCGCAGAGCGTTTTATGAACGCGTTTTATGAACCCATTTATGAACAGCAGCATAGGCACACAAAAATCGCTCAGGCTTCAATCTTTCTTGTACTTGCTTGTGCTTCCTTGTCCTTGCAGGTTCATGCCGCCCTACACCTCAGGGCTGGGGCCTGTTGGGTCCTCCCAAAGGGGGGCCGTGGCCTGGGTTTCACCTCCATCCGGGGCCTGGGCATGGGTTTGGGCTGGTGGTTTGGCTGTGGGTTTGGCCGAGGGGTGCGCTGGTGCATCCACCTCCATGGGGGCGGCCCGAGGGGCAGCTTTGGGCTTGGGCTGAGGGGCCTGCTTAGCCTCAGGCTTGGGTTCAGTTTTGGCTGGCTTGGGGGCCGGCTCAGCTGGCGGGTCAGCGTCCGGTTTGGGGTTAGACTTCTTTTTGGTCTTGGCCTTGGCCTTGGCGGCCCTGTCAGCCTTCTGCTGCTCCCAATGGGTCACTGCTGCAGCATGAGAGGCATACAACAGATGCCTCTCAACCCGAAACATCTCCTTTTCCTTTGGGTACTGCACCCGCACCTTATCCCCCCCCCCCTGCCACAACCGAGGTTACAACCCCCGGGTAGACACCATCGGGGTAGGGCACAAACACCTGCTCACCAAGCAGGGGGTCAGGTGATTCATCCTTCTCCAAGGAGGGGGGCTCCTCGCGCCGCTTTTGCTGCTCCTGCTTCCCCTTCCCCTTCCCATGGGGACGGGGAAGTGCCTGGTCCGACGACGAGTTGCTGCCCGATTCGAAGGACTTGCGCGCTGTTGGGGGCTTCTTGCTTTGCGGGGGTTTAGGGGGGGGCCGCGGCAGGGGGTTTGGGTTTCTCGGCGGGGGCGGGCTTTGCTGGGGAGGCGCTGCGGGGGCTGGCCGGGGTGGGGGGGTTCATCCCACAGCTAGACATCAGGATGTCCTCGTCCGACCACCCATCCCACCCCAACTCCCCCAGCGCCGCCCAGCAGGGAGTGTTGGCCGCCCTCGTGTCCGTCAGGCGGCGGGAGCGCTGCCACTCCCGGAGACCGGACAGGATGGCACACCCCCGCTGGGGGTTGAGCAGCAGCAGCTGGTACAGGGCAGACAGGGCGATGCTGAACTCCGCGGTGCCCAACTTGTACCGGATGCGGACCCCCGCGACGTCCGCCGGGTTCACTTCCACGTCCACGACCTGTGACAGTGCCATTCATAAATGCGTTCATAAAACGCGTTCATAAATCGCGTTCATGGTTCATAAACGGGCACTGCAGGAATTGTGAATTATGAACGCGGAATTATGAACGAATTATGAACGAATTATGAACGGCAATACCTCGAAATCCGGCTCTGGTCCGATGGTCCCCATGGCGCCCAGCGCGGTCCGCACGTTCGCCGTTGCACTGGGAGGGGCGCCCGGGGCGGCGCCGCTGGGGCCTGTGGTGCTGCTGGTGGCCGAGGCTGCCCGGGCAAGGGGTTTGGCGGGGCGGGTGATGACTTTGGCCTGCGTCAAATCCCCCGCCCCAATTGGTTCCGGGACGGGGGACAGGGGCTTTTCCGACAGGGGCTTCCACGCCCATGCCCCCCCCCCCCTCGTACCGCCAGCCCCCCCCCTCCCCCTTGTTGCGGATGCGGTGCCGCAACATGCGCCGGATTGCCCAACGCAGCGTGACAGAAGTCACATCAGGGCTAAAAAAAAGGGGGGCACCGGGGGAGTACGCGCTATCAAGCGCCTCTTGCGCCCAGGGGAGGGTCAGCACCAGGCGCTGGTTGGCCTTGGTGAGGTCCAAGGCATGGCCTGCCTCCCCCTGCAACTAGGGGGTCGCAACCAAACCCCCCCCCCCTGCCCCCTCCCCCTCCACTGCCACGCCCTCGACCTCGGCCTTCACCTCCTCGATGTCCTCCGCGGCCTCTTCCTCCTTCACCCCCCCCCCCTCTGCCTCCTCCTTCTTCTTCTTCTCCTCCTTCTTCTTCTCCTTCTTCCTCTTCTTCTCCTCCTTCTTCTTCTCCTTCTTCCTCCTCTTGGAGGTTGAGGTGGAAGTTGAGCTTGAGGATGCGGAGGAGGCGGAGGAGCTTGAGCATGGGCTGCCAATCGCTGCTCCTATGGAAATGGGGGACACTGTTCATAATTCGTTCATAAAAGCCGTTCATAATTCATCAGTTCATAAATCGGTTCATAATTCAGTTATGACGGCAATTTCGGTTTTATGAACGCCCAATTATGAACGCAATATGAACGTGGCAGACACCATACCACCAGGGCCAACGTCGCCCTCTGGCTCTCCTCCAGCAGCTTCCTCATCTCGGCGGCGTCTATGGATTGGCGAAGAATAAGAGATCTGGTCGCAGAGGGCGCGTGGGTGGGGGGTGCGTGGGGGGTAGTGCTTAGAAGTGAAGCGGCGGTGCACACTGCGGTGTGTGGGGTGTTGTAGTGCAGCAACGGCAGGTCAAAGGTTAGAAACCACCATTCCCAAACCTGCTGGACTACCATTGCTTCCCGTTCCACCGCACTCTTACCCGCACCCCAAACCCTCGCACTATGCCCATTGTATCCCTTCTTCAAAATAGGATTTACGCTCTCCACAACATCCCCTGACACAGCAGCCAATCCCACCCCACATGCATCCGCACTCTCGAGCATGGCATCACAGTCCCCTTCGAGGAACAACAAATTGTGCCACCCCGACTCCCTGCAGCAATGTTCCCGAAACGCAGTAGCAACAGGTCGGCAGGAAGGGCGCGGCACAACCGGAATCGGCGAGTACAAAGTGCGCAGCAATGTTCGCAGCCCCACAACCGCTTGCCACGTGGGGTCCTCCTCGACGTATGCAAGCAGCGGCCCAATCTGCTCCCAGGCCCAGAACAGGTTGTGGGCCTCCTCACCGTCCGGTGCGTTGTGCGCCCCCAAACGCACGCCACACCGGCTGCGGTACAAAACCTTCTGCACCTCCCCTGCAACCTCAGGGGGATGATTTCCCACCTGGGCTACGGGAAGGCCACAAAGAGCCTCCCGGGGGCCATGCAACCGTGCAAAATGCACAAAAATACCCGGTTTATGGCTATGACCAGCTGCGGCTCGCCGGTGCATCCTGCCGCACCCAAACTTTTGCGGGTCATCAGATAGCGACGATGATTGTTCGCATCTGACCGCGTTGTCCTCCGAGCAGCGATGCCATTCCACTGCTTGGCCGTGTTGTCACGCACGGCCTCGTTGAAAATGCTCCCCAGTTGGGGAGCCACGCTGATGCCTAGCAGCCGCCGGAGCCACGGCTGGTCCTCACCAAGGAGGACCTCCGCCGGCACCCAGCTGTCGCACCAATAAAATTTTTTGCAGTCAATGATGGTTTGCAGGACCCGTGTTCATAAACGGTGTTCATAATTTGTGTTCATAAAACGCGTTCATAATTCATAAATGCGCAGCACGGCGTTTTATGAGTTTATGAGTTAATGAGTTTATGAGCAGTTCTTGAATTATGAACGCGTGAATTATGAACAACTTATGAACACGAAAATGCAGACTACAAACCTGTCGCACCTGAGCCCAAATTTGGCTCAGGGCAACCATATCCTTGTCCCCCGTGATGGCCATGCCGATGACCCATAGGAAGGCGGGTGTACGCGCCTTTATCCCATGGTTCAATAGCCCCACCGATAGCTGCGACCAACTGCCACCGGCGCAAGGATACCCGTCACCCCGCACCACAAAGGTGAGGGGGCGGGTCCAATCAATAGACTGGCAGAGTGCCGGCCGGGATTGCACGTATTGTGCCCACGACCGCAGGGGCCAGCAGCGACCCGACGATGGGGCGTCGGCACATTCCACCGGGGGGGGGACAACGCAAGCGGAGCGGTCAATGACTTCCACGTTGCGTCAAATTGGTCCTGTGTGGGGATGGGCCGTGGGAAGGGCAGTCCCGTGCGGGCGGTGTAGGCGTCGCCCCGGCGTGTGATGTACTGAGACAACACCCGGAAGCCGGAGCGGGGTGCACCCAATTCCAAAAGGAGCCCTATCAGATAGGGTGCGGGAAAGAGGGCCTCCGCATACGTATGGATGGCCTGCACCTTGGTTTTGTGGACCGCCGAGAGGGGAGCGTGGTCCATTGCCTCCGTAAAACGGGCGCGGATGAGGGGGGACGATGACATCCATTGGGCCAACAGGTCGGAACACTTGCTGTCCCGAAGACTGGTGGCACCACTGAGCCGAACAAGCATCATGTTCAGCTCCGTGAAGACGGAGGGAGGGTAAGACATGACACAATCCGTGGACAAAGAAGCGTTCATAAAAGCTGTTCATAATTCATGGTTCATATATGAACCGTTCATATATGAAATATGAACTATGGACAATACTACTTTTCATACAAGTACCAAGGGAAAAGTTGGATCCCACGACAGGGTCCCGCGAGGTATGACAGTCCGGCAAAAGACTTAATGGGCCAAGACGGCGATGGAGAAAACACATGAACACTTAATGGGT
Source organism: Eutreptiella sp. 'Long Island Sound 2002' (assembly GCA_964036045.1). Classification (NCBI taxonomy): domain Eukaryota; phylum Euglenozoa; class Euglenophyceae; order Eutreptiales; family Eutreptiaceae; genus Eutreptiella; species Eutreptiella sp. 'Long Island Sound 2002'. The sequence goes on along the minus strand of OZ038383.1, from coordinate 83,695,832 downwards.
AGGTTTCATGTGGTTCTATGAAATTCTACGTGGTGTTCATTTTTGCAGAAAACAATTAGCTTTGGGGTTGTTGGTATTAGCAGTGGCGGTGTGTTAATTTTCAACCTCTGAAAAAAATCCAAAACTAGCGATGAAAAATTAAACCCGCGAACCAATTTAATATTTTTTCACATACAACCCTGTGAGACCCGCCCTCCAATCTCCCGATGAAAATGACACCCAAACCCGTAAGGCACCCCGTGGTGGCAGGATTTTGTTAGCAAGCCCTGTTAGCCCCACCCCAACAAAGGGTAAAATTTTGTTAACACCTCAATTTGTGCAATTAAAACTGCCCATATTGGTTTCAATAGTGGTCCCTAGGGATAACATTCCACTTGAGGTGTTGCACACTACTCATCTACAAGGGCACCTAGGTGTACCAAAGCCGAATAATAATGAGAAGAGGGTATCAAGGTGTATAGAGGACATTTATCGTTCCTGTCGTAAAGTGATTACCGTGATGGGCATTGCCAACAGTGGGGTGCGGGGCACATGGGACCGTGCACCCTTGGTCATTGCACGGAGAAATGGTCGCTCCTTGATGTGGAGGCACTTTCCTTATTTCGCGATTCTAACTGTACGTATGCTGCACTCTATGTGATAGGGCTCCTTTTGGAGTTCGGTGCACCACGGTCCGGTTTCGGTGCGTTATCTGAGTATATGCGTCCCGGCACCCAAAACCATCCAAAGACTGTGTGCAACAAAGAAACAAAATCAAAAATGGTTCAAAAAGCAGGAACGCAAGACAAGCCTCACTGCACTTCCGGGAACGGGCTCGCATCGGCATCAGGAGCCGGACCCGCTGGCACCAGCAAGACAATAGCCCACTTCGCTCGTCCTCATACCGCCTTGCACGCCCCATCGAACGCCGATGCCCCGTGTACAACCCACGGAGGCGGAGGGTCAAGGCCACCCCGTGCATGTGGGGTAAAAAGGGGGACCGACGCCGGATCGTCTTGTTGATGATGCCCATCAAAGATGTCACCCAGCCTGAACATTAGGGAGGCCGGACGGGCGAACGGCATAGATAGCCCGGGGTATTCCGGAGTCTAGTTGTCGTCCATGTATCCGCCTGCCACATACGCACCGCTCAAGGCGAATGGTCTCGTGTGCTTGGTGGCCTTCTTGTGCCGCACCGGGTGAAGTAGACGACGGTTTGGTGGACTGGATAGTCGGGATTAGCATTCCGCCTGGAGGCCCGTTAAACACACGGGGTCCAGCGTAGTGGGTTCGACCCCCCTATTTGGGAGCTGCAGATGTCTTCGTGACATTCTTGAAGCTGTACGGCCAAGAGGCCAGGCACATGGCAGGGAAGACTCGCGTAAAACAGGTCATTCGCCCGATCTGTTAGGGACCGGACCAGTGCTTCCGTGCGGGGCCCAGACATCACACCGACGTCCCGACCCTTGAAGGTGTAGGACCGGGTCGCCCACTGCCGTCCGTCCCATTGCACTTGCGGTAATTGGGCGTGCGCGCACGAGTACACCGAGGACGGCATGAGGAGACCGACCCCTAGTGTTCCCATCGCCCCGAGGACACGGTCGACCCACGTCTCTCGATGCAAACGCCGTCGACGGAAACATAAAGTGCCCGCATACCCCATACTGTGTGTGCGGGTCGTCAAGCAGGGCTTGCAGCTCACCCTTGATTACGGCCGAGCGATGATGCGTGAGCTAGACCACTGTCGCTACCACGGAGTAGCGGCACAGCACCCGGGTATCCGCCAATTTCAACCCGTTGCCAGACCGGACCACTACATTGGACTGGTCCTTGGGCACGTCTTCAAGCTGCAAGGCCGGAGTCTTGGTGGTAGCATTCAATCGCGCCACCTCCGCCGGTATGTCCAACAGGTACGGCGCCGCGTACCGCACGATGCCACCAACCACCGCTTCCATCCCCTCATGGGGCACCGACGCCGGTCCCATGGTGTTCTTGCACCAGCCCAGTGAGCTTCACAGGGGAGCACATGTTTCTCCTTCATGGATGCCATCCCCTTATGGTCTAGCCTGAGGCCCAAGTACGGCACGGTACTCATGGCCATAAGACAGACCCATGGAGTAACCGCGTTGTTCGGGTCTGGGTGCACCATCATTGAGGGGATGCGTGTTGTGGTGGAATGCACAGGGAGCCCTGTGAATCCTCCACAGCGTACAGCCGGGAAAGAAGAACAACTTGCATTAAATATGGTCCTATACAATGCAGTGCGCCATGCAAAAATGCATCCAAAAAGTGGGAGCATTATAAAGAGCGCTCTACGGATGGCTCCTCGTGGATGTCCCAAGGTTGTCGGCCGTAGAAAAGACATGTTCTACTAACATTGCACTACATAGCACTACTACATGAACATACAATTTTCTTGGTGAACAAATGTGTGTGATGAAAAAGCCCTCGAGATGGTCCTTGGGAACAGGCACTATACCCTGGTTTTTCACCTGGTGCGACTACAACTGCATGATGAAAATCTTGAAGTGTGAAAATACATCTTCATATATATGTAAATGGCGCCTATTTGTATCCGGCTAATGCTCGGCACCCGATAGCAGCTAGATTCGGACAAGCAGCAATTTGTACAGCACCTCACCATGTAATTTTCTTAAGAAAACGGTTTTTTCTTTACCTTACAGCTTAGCTCCATGAATTGGATCAATTAATTGAATCACAAACCTCACACCCTTTTTGACGCGAAGAAATTGGTGCATTTCTACCATTTTTTGATGCCCGACCTTTGCCCGCCGAAATGGACCATTTTTTCACCCGCCGAAATGATTTTCAACGATGTGCGTGGTGGTTGATTTGGGTCCTAATTGAAGGATGCAAGCAATCAAAGTCAGAAAAAAATCAAAGGTACATCAACTTGGCAAGCAACGCGCCACAATCGTGCAGTGAGTTCACAGATGTGTTGCACTTCTTTCAGAACATGTGCGCGCCGATTGTATAGGAGAGGCAAATAACATCACGAACAAAAATCTTGCAAACCCCAAAAACCACAATTTCCTCATTTTGGCACGAAAAAGTGTGCCGTTCGCAAGCCACAAAAACAGGCCCCTATAATGGGCAGTGTCACTAGGATCACTCAACAAAGCATTCCTTGACACAAGACAAGATGCGAAGTTGTGGCTTTGTGGCCATCTTCCACGCGTCAAAAACCATTTTTTTTACCCCCAAGATGGGGACACAAAAAGGGGTTTTAGGAAAAAGAATGCTCTACATAGTCTTCTGTTTGGTCGAAACCCACATGAGAGCACCTTTATGGGAATTTTTGAGCCGGTCTTTGTGGTGAAGTCCGGGAGCTAAAATTTCATGTACGTGTGTTTGCTTGTGAAATTAGGTACGTGTAGGAGTTTTTGCTCAAGAACGCCCCACAGAGCGGTCTTTTTTGGTGCCACATGGAAGGCCGTGCGCACACCAACGGCACCGGGAAAGACTGAGGCTTAGTTTTGTATCCAAAATCCTTTCCTTTGACTTTTAACAATTTGCTGTCCGCTGTATAGACCCTATATACCCGTTTGTGGGATGCAAGAACGCTCCGCGTAGCAGTAGCTCCACGTAGCAGTTTTTCCCTTCATTTGTTAGTTTTGCACACCTTTTTATTGGAATATATAGGGCTTTGATTGACCAGTCACCTGTGCACCTTTCAATGGTGGTTATGTATTTATTAATGTGTGAAGGTCATCGTTTAATGTTAGTTTTGACATCGGTGAGCCCTAGGTAGAGTGTGTATCTTCACACAATGCTACTGTTCGGAATCACGTGTGTAATACGATGCATCAGTTTGCGTGCAAACATGCGATATGGATTGGGATAATAGAGTTCTTATGCTGTGGACGACAAATTTGCAACAAGGGTGTTATTAGATTTTGCAGGTTGGGTAATCAGTTTGCACGTGGTCGCTAGCGAACAGCCTTTGCAACATTTTCCGTCCATGCAAGCTGATGTGGTCCATGGGATATACATGTCAACAGTTGAGTTTCATGTATGACCCCCCCCCCCCCCTCAACTCCCATTTTGTGACATCGAATTTTTTTTTGCCAGAGATACGCAAAAAAAAACTACAAATGCCCAATAAACAGTGTGTCTAAGTCAATGGCAAATGTATTGCTTCACAATGTGACTTTAAAAGACCCATTTTTTCAAAATCAAGTAGAGAACTCTTGGGGTATGCACAACCTTGTGAGTAGAGCCGCCGAAGTAAGAGGGCAAGATTGAGGCAGTCACTTTGCCCCCCTTTGGGCCCTAAAGATGCCAAGGCTTATGCGGCCCTTTAATTTCCTTCCCGCTTTGTGGACCCTCAGGATGACATGGGTTATGTCACCACATTGCCCGCATTTGGGCCCACAAGTGGACACTGGTTATGTAGCTACTCCAAATTTGTGCTCGCTTTGGGCAACCCTAACACGGTGGGGGCCACATTTTGGCCCCCAAGACATCATATGCTATGCAGGCACTTTTGATTTTCTCCCCTTTTCGGGGACCCCTAGGATGCCAATAGTTATGTCGCTAGTTTGTCCGCATTTGGGGCTCCAAGATAGCAGGGACTATTCACCTACCTGTGGTCTCCTCCCCACTTTGGGGACCCACGAGACTTTGCCTGCATTTTGGCCCCCGAGACAGCAAGTGTTTGGTAGCTCTTTTTGATTTCCTCCCTGCTTCGGGGACCTCTGAGATGGTTGGGCTTAATTAGCTACTTCTGATTTCCTCCCCTTATTGGGGACCACTCTTGTTGAGCCAGCCGTGTTGTTCCTCCTTGCTTTTTTTTGTGTTTTTATTTGTTTAGCAAAGGGAGGGCACTAAGGCATCCATGACACAATTGACTACATTGCGGGCAAAGAGAATAGCCTTGGGGACTACACATGCACCGCACTATTGCTTGCTTATTTATGAAATTTTCCCCATGGGTTGGTGATGGGCAGGACGCAACTGCCACAAGATAGACTGTGGTTGTTGCGTGAGATGGCACAGGCTACTTTGCACTACAGTGATTCCAAGCATATCTCCTCACACCACACCAAAGTAGTACATTGGGGTGTGGTTGATTCGCGGGCAGGAATATACCTGTCTAGCGCGTTATCCCAAGAACTCACCTAGGAGATTTTACAATGACAAAGGAACAAGTGAATACTGGGATCGCAGGCCCACAACTGTTCTTGGGAACCTGTCCAAAGCCAATCCAAGGGCTGCACAACCCCACCCCAAAGACTCAATGGCGGACCTCATCTACGCTTGGTGATTTCCCATTGAAAAAAAAGGTGCCCTAGAAATATGTACAACCACACATGTGCAGGATGGTTTGGCCTGGGTGAGGCAGAACTGTCAAGAGTGGCTGGGGGCAAAATGACCCAGAGGCATTATGCCCGTAAACATAAGTACCACATACCATTGGATTCACATTTGTTTTGAACAAAATTTTTCGTTTTCTAAGTTTACTTCATTTGTACTATGCCTTGACTACATTTCGCTAAGTTTTACTGCATCCCTCCCTAATTATTACCAAACAACCAGTTTCCCCATGCAAAGGCTTTTCTTCTGTGACATCAGCTACAAGGACCATTGAGGATGTGGATGGTAATGTCTACAAGCTCTGCATCCTACAATTAAGCTATTCCACATGTTGACCTCAGGAGCCCAACAACACATATACACAGCATGAATAATGTCCCGGGAATGGTGGGAGTCCACCAAGTGAAAGGCCTGAATGCTTCAGTCCAAGAAAGCTAAAGGTCTGCAGACCTGAAGAATATTCTATCAGTCCTTGGGACCCATTTTCATCACTGAGCACTTGTGAGCCCATTGGAGAAAACAAAAAACCAACAGCACTTTCAGTGCCTCTTCCCCTCATACCACGTTCAAGAGAAATGCCCCTGTGTGACACCTCTGCCTTCAGATGAACTGCAGCAATCCAGAGGCTTGCAATACACCAACTTGTCATCCATCTCTTCGATGAAGGTGGAGGTTCAAGAAGGTGATTGTGAATCTTGTGTTTATTTGCGGGTCAAATACGACGAGCCCTTGTTTGGTTGGATGATGCTGTTGATAGGTCGGCTGCCTCTGCCTGCATGTGACAAAATCTTGGAGTTTGGTGTTTGCAAGAAGCAGACTAGAAGCGAGTGTGTATCCCAAAAGTCAACAATTGTGTATTTTGTGTATCCCAAAAGTAAAAAGTGTGTCAGAATAGATCATTAAGCAGTGCCAGGAAGCAGATGTGGCATTGCAATGGAGGGCATAAATGTGGCCACATCAAGACGGCCCAAGACAGGTATGGCATGGTACAGGAGGCAGGAAATGCGCAACGCCCAAAAAGAATCTCGCTACAGATATATGGTGGAATATGGAAGAAAGGCGCGTGGTAAGTAATGATTGCCTATTGGCCAGTCTCATTGGTGCTTTGACGGTGCGGGACCAGGGTAAAACTGTTTAATGGTGGTTTGTGGTGATGGTGGGTGACCACTGGGGCAGTGCAGGTGTATAAGTCAAGGGTGCTGGGCCACACATGCAGTGATAGCAGGCCTTGGTCACTGGTGGTGTGTGCCAATCACAACTTTGGGGCAGGGGTACAAAAATGGAAAAAGAAGAAGAGACTCAGTGGTGCGAATGCGCAGAGTGCTTATGGAATGGAGAAAACCAAGGTTGCAAATTGAAAGAAACATCGAGCTGTACTAGTCCATGCTGCAATGCTGCAATATGAAGGGTCCTACTGTCGTCCTGGGTACTGAATGATCATTTAGAGAGATCACGTAGAGAGAGGCCAATTCGATATTGTTCGTTGAGGATGCCCCCGCCGGTCACCACCTCCGAGTCCTATTGTAAACCGTGGTCTACCGCTGTGCAATTCAGTGCCTGTGGTAGTTGCAATGTAGTTGCAATGTACTAGTGGGGAAAGTGGGCAATACGAGGAGGCTATTTTATGGAGAGTATGCACCCGCAAGGTGGGCTGTTGAAGGGCCATACGTTGCAAGTTTGGAATCTTTTGGCCCAGTAATGCAAATGTCAGGCCCAAAAAAAAGGCCATGCAAAGACAAAAAACAACCATCCATTGTGGATGTGGCTGCTTTTGCCCATTTTGCGCAGTGCCTAAGTGGAATGGAAACTGGGGTGAAACACAAAAGGCGGATGGGGTTCCTATGGTGGCATGGACTGGGAAGCCCACTGTAAATCCAACAAGTTCTTGGTGTTCCTGAAACGTTTTGTAAGTGGAAATCTCGTTTCACAGTTGTTTTTTTTTTGGGGAGGGATCCCAAGGCATGCCATGTGAGCAGGGGCCATACACAGGGTCTTGTGTTCAAATCTTCAATTTTTCCATCCCCCCAAACTGTGAATTGCCAACGCCACGGAATCCTCTTTTCCAACCATCTTAAAAGCTGATTGCAGCTGCATACAGAAAATTGGAGTTGTGCCCTTTTGAAGGTGTGTGCTTCTGAAAAGCGGACGGATACATGTATCTACATACTCAGGATGCATGGGAATAAGGTCTAGGGTTGGCGGATTGTCAGCAGGCTGCTTCTCTTTTCAGGGGTCATTGGGTGGTCTTCCTCTGGGCCTTTGTATCTGCTTTTACCAGTTCGACTACAGCATCGGTATGAGGCTAATCTGCCCCACGGCATGACTCTCTGTTGGCCTTTGCACCCCTCCCACGTGCAGCACCCATCTGTCCCCTGGTGCCACCCCCATCTTCCATTCTCACTGCATCCGCCATGTGGGTAGGTTTCCTTTACACACTCGGCTGGGGTCAAATGGTGCACTGTGTGGGTGGGGGGGTGTGGGGCTGCCGGTTTATTTTACCGCTTCACTTCGAACCCACATGTCTCACTCCTCACTTTTTTTTGCAGGGCCTTTTTCTGTCCCAGCAGAAAAGCGTGCTAGGCTTGTTGCCTGAGGATTACACCCCGCCCCCGAGCCCATATCTTTTTTCCAAGTGTTGCAAGCAGGGCGCATCCAACGCGTTGCAATACTGGGTCTGTCATCCATGATCATCCCGCAGAATCCCTTTACCACCGGTGGTATCGGCGGCACCATTCTGCCTCCCTCCCTTGCCTCCCCGGTTGCAACTTAATTTTCCTCAATTGACCAAACCCCCATGTGTTTACTGACAAGGGCTTGACGTGTTGGACCTCCTGCCCAACACATGTATTTGCGTGCTGAATGGCTAGTCAGCCCTGGGGGTGATTGGCCAACGTTGCATATGATACAATACCACTACTGGGCAAGGTATGTTGAAGCTGGTCAAATATGGGGTTGCCTGAAGACGGTTCGTGACCCCTCCCGGGAATATACATCCATTTGTGGGCAAGGGGTGTTGAAATTGATGGACAATGGGGCTGCATACCCCCTATCCCCCATCTATATAGACAACGCCAATACAGGCAGATCACATTTTGTGTTCCTGCGATGTGATGCAAGTGACTTGGCAGTGACTTGGAGTACCACACGCCACCTCAACAAAGTAGGGAGCAAACCCAGAGGGTTGTTGTTTGGGGCACACTCGTTCATGGGTGCGCGAGAATCTTCACAAAATGTTTGAATTTTCTTAAACTTCTCTGATTTTACCCCGGAAAGTGCCTAGAAAGTGCACAGTGCGCCGTGTGTGCACACTGTGCAAGAGCTCTCCCCAACACTGGCCCAGGTTTGATGCAGTGTGCATTTCACAATGTACTGTTTCTATACGTATTTTGTGAATTTATGCACACCAGTGGGTCAGTGGGTAATTATGAACTGAAAAAAAGTCACTAATGATACCATAGTTTGACTGTCCCAATGAGTGCTCGGCCAGTTTTGCAAAAGGCCAGTTGTTGACGCCTCTCAAACCCCTGTAACCTCACCATAGCCAATGCAAAAGCACAGTGCACAAGGTGTGAATTGCACAATGCATTCTACAGTGTTCAGTATGCGTTTTTTCGGGTGAACTTTGTCTAGTGTGCATATTTTGCAGCGGACAATATGCAATGCACATCGCAGATTGTGTAGGTTGCAACGTCCAAGAGGGCACATTGCAATACGCACATTCAACAGAGTGCAGTTATAGTGCGTAGTGTTTAGACTTCAAAACACACAATGCAGGATGTATCAACTGCATCGCACAATGTCAAGTGTTGAGACAGTATGTGGGCAGAGTAACAATATTCAGTCCTGTCAACCTTTTTTTTGTAACCCTAACCAAGTCAACCTTTTGTAACGATTCCTCGCCAAATACATCATTCAACTCTTGCCCTAACTCTTGCAACTCTAACCTACAGGTGTTGATTGTACAAAATCACCCATCAACACCACACACATACCGCCGAATGGTTTATCTTGGCATTGCACGATCTCAGAAAACCAGCTATGAATATCCCAAAGCATGCGACAACCAACGATTGAAACTTCATCCACTATCAAGATTTTGCAACCTCCAAAAAGCTTCCGCAAGCGGTGCAACTTTGCCTTGTCGCTCTGGCATTGTAGCGTGTCACTGTCTCCATCAAAAACAGCGAGGCCCAATGCACGATTGATGGTGGATCCCTGTCCATGTGGGTAATGCTCATTATCGCCCAATGCATGAAGGAATTTTGTTTCTTTTTCGAGTAGAGAAGGATTCATTGCCGGTGTTGCTCCCGATTGCGAATTCAACGCTTGTTCGAGGATATCAAACTCCTCACTTGAAGCCGCACATCCTCTTTGGTTTGCGCTTTAGGCTCTTTGAATTGCTTTTTGCAACTCTTGCACTACTGCGGCGAATCTGGTGTACTTGCCCTCAGCTCTTGTTTCCTTCAGTTCCTCCATCTCCTTGCTCGCGTTGAAATGCATATCCAATGGGTGCCTCACACCCTAGATCTTCCGACAACGCTTTCGAATGTCATTCGCCAATAACTTTCGCAAGCGATCATAGTGCCCAATCTTTTTCAACGGGACAACCATGGAACGTCGACTTCGCTTGCATGTGCACTCTTGGAACGTTCCTCCCATTGCAAATAAAGTTCTCAAGTGATTGGCGGCGGCTCTTCAATATCCCAAGGAAAGAAATTACACGTGACAAACCCGGCCCGTGCTGTTGGTGTGTGAGCACTACCATCCGCACAGAGCCAAACAGGCCTGCGCTTCCCTGCCAAAGTGGGGCACCAAGATTGCGACACTAGGTATTGCACCTAATTGCTATTGTCAAGTACATGGTGCGGATGGAAATCAATCATTGCATATGCGGAGCGGCGTCCAACCCTCAGTCCATCGGCAACTTCAATAGAGTCCATTGCACGCCTTTGCTCTATTTTGATGAGACAATAGTACTCAAGAGCGCAAAGGAGCATAAGCTGCTTGCAACGACAAGCATAATTGAGGGCAACGTGACAGCAATTCGCCTGGCTTCCAATCCTTCACCCACGGTCTAAGGGTGCACCCAGCATGTTGCATCCGCATTTGATTGTGCCACATCCACTGTCAAGCAGTTAAGGTGTTCCACAAAACTATTTTTGTCACCTTCGTCATCCTACAGAGACACGGTGCCATTGTTATTTGGAGGCTGATGTGTTGACATTTGTGATGCCTGCAAATACACATGTGATGTTGCCAAGGGGCCACCATCCACCACATCTGACCAAGATGAGGAAATGGATTGCGCATCAGCAGAAAGCCTCTGCATTTGTGCTTCATGTTCATCATCACTTTCACTTTCCCCATAACCGTCTCCCAACATTCCAATGAATAGAGCAAGAAGGGTCGTTACGGTGCTCCAAGGATGCACAACCGGAAACTTGTAACAACAATGCCATGATGTATACCCCAACAAGGAGACGGCTGCCATTTGCGCACTAAACTCTACCTTCTTGTCCAACGAGTTGACGATGCGTTTCAGCAAGATGGCCTCCTTGTCTCCTGGTTGTGCCCACTATGTGGTGTCCATTTTGTCCACCTCACGAGTCACTTGGCGAATTGTGCTCAACACATTGGCAATCTCTACCGGATTCTTGCTGTAGTAACCAACAACGTATTTGGCCACAGCAATTAGCATGTCCGCGCCTCCAACGAATTGCACATTGGTGTTGCCAGCATATAGGTAGGCCAGAGGTTCGTTCGTTCCAACCACACGTCCATCATAAGGATGTGGCCGCCACAATTCCCATATGATGAGAACACAACTCGCCGTCTCATCATTGGGATCAAATTCGTTTTCCGATTCATACATTTGGATGTTGTGCCTTCCCGAAGGGTTATGATACGCCACAAAGAAATGTGGGTGTGTTTCATTGTACCCTCCTCATGCTGCATGAAGCAATCCAAAACGGCAACCACTCATTCCATTTGTTGGTTTTGCGCAACCGGCAATGTGGCATGTGTGGATTTGAATATTGCCAAAGATGTATGACGCAAACTCTTCAATATCCCGTGCCGCTTCATGGGGATCATCCATCAATGAAGGCAGCCAAATTCTCCTCAAGCATACATGGGGTTTCAACCTTTTGCTTGAGTCTTTCCTCATAACTCCGGTGAATTTGAGCATTGAGCGCGGCACATATTTGTTCATCCAACACTGCAGCAACGGCTTGCACCAGCTCGCTATTCCCCACAACCATGTCCAACAACCATGGGGGACTGCCACCCCAAACGAGACCATGAAAATGGAGAGATCCTCGGCCTTGGCACTCATAGGATGTGCAATCTACCACACATGTACCAAAGAGATGCACACTGCACGGTTCTTCTTTGTTTGCTTGGAACTAGGAAGACCTAGCAAAACCTCCAAGAAAGCGCGCACTTGTCATTCAAAAATGCGTGTGGCGGCCATTTTAGGATAATGCGTCAAAATGACGGGATACCTCCGGCAATGGAATGCAGGCTCTGCGATCACCCATGGAGAAACATGAAGAGAACTCGTTCTCTATGTCATTGGGTGCGAGCGTATAAAAGAGACTTGATGGTCCAAAGAACAACATCATACTATTCATCTTGCCCATCACCGCATACTGCTCTGAAGTGCTAAAAGGCGCTGCTAGTGGCCACAAACATGGAACGCATCAGTCACAGCGCTGCGCATGGTGCCGGGGGGGGGGCGGAGGCTGACCTGGCCTGGTGCAGAGGACCTGATGGCGTCGAGCAGGGCGGCGCAGGTGCGGCAGCTTGGGGGCAACAACACGGACTGCGGCGTCCGTGCGCCGATGTCCACCGTTGGTACCCTCCTTCGGGTGCCGAGGCCAAGCAACCTTCCATCGGCGACGGACAGGAGGTGGGCGGCGGCGATGGTCCTGTGGTTGGACGTGGTGCCGATCGTGTGCCTACCCTCGCTGGAAGAGCTCTCGACGGCAGTGCTGGGCTCCCTACGGGCGCCCCAATCACCGCTCATCATGTTGGTTTTTCCCGCACCGCATCGGTGTTCTCCTGCAGAGGCAGAGGCCGTACGCCCCCCCAGCAGCGGGAGCAGGATGCCCAACGGTAGCTGCGGCTAGAGGACCTGGCCCTCACCCATGGTGTTGGGGAGGAGGACGTTGGGCACGGGTCTGTGTGCGTGCGCAAAAGGGGAGTGTGGATTGGATCGAGGTCACGGCGGACAATTTGGTGTGGCGCCGTTCCCTGGGGACCGCTTACTTTGGGGTCCTCCGCGACAACATGTGGTTTGTGGGCCCCGTGTGCCGGGCGCATAGATGTGCGCCCGAGGGCATCCCAGTGGCGGCTGTCGTGTTCGTGGCGGTAACGACACCGCCACGAATTCCGGGGCAAGACGTCTGGTCGGTGGTCCCTGGCAACATGTGGCAGCCGGAGCAGTGGGCCACCATGTGTGCGGTGTTGCCAAGATATGCGGCGGCCCTGCGCAAGCTCCCGGCAGCGAAGACATCCAGCAACCGGCCGGCAGCATCCTTGGCGTTTCTCCAGTGTTGGTCGAGAGCATGGTGCTGGGTGATAGCTGTGTTGGAGCCACACTCCTCCGCGCTTTGTCTCTATGACCACAGCGGCGTGCCAGAGCTCATGCTCCGGCCAGCGGACCTAGAGGCCCTACGCCTGGGCACTCTAGGTAGGGATTGCAGCATTGCTGTCTTCCTCAAAGGAACGGTGGTAGGCACTGCGGCGCTCTGGTACCAGAGGAGCTATGGCGGGGACGCCTTTGACTTGGTCATGGTTGAGGAAAGGGCGCCCTGGCTCCGGGCATTTGCGAGCTCCTAGTGGACCATAGCGGGCGAGCGGGAAAGGTTTGCCGATGCGTTGCGGCGATGCATGGAGGTGCAATTTCCTTCGCCGTGGACAGTGCATCAGCCACCGCCGCCGGATGTGACGATGGTCTAGCCGGCTGCCCATGTGGTCGCCGTGGCAAAGGCAGTCCCAAAGGTGGCACCAAAGCGCCGTGCGGCAACTACTCTAACATCCCTGAGGTGGTTACCCTCTTTGGGGGGTGCCCGGCCAAGGGGTAGGCCCCTAACGGGGTAAACGTTTGCCCTTGGTCCAGGTTTGCATGGGGCACGGCAGTGTCTGTGGCGGGCACGCCGCCACCTGAGGCCTAGCCACCTCAATCCCAGGGATTCCATTGACCACCGCGCCAAGGACCATGGGACAGACCCGCCCCAACGCGCGCAGGCTCAGGCGATGGTAATGGGTGTCTTGTCCCACGGGTGGATGGGGCCCTTCGCGGCTTCCAGGGCCGGGCCAATGACGCTGGCGAAGCCTTCCGGGGTACAGCCACGGGGGGCGCAGGCAGCCTCGTCAACATCGAGCAGTGCCAAGGGATTCAGCAACACCACCCGGTGCCCACCACACTGAGGAGGATCCCCATGGCTGACAAGACCCGGCTGGTGATCTTGACCCTGCGGCGTTGCTATGAAGGGACCCCGCCACTGACGTTAAGACCGCCGTGTCTTGGAACGTCCAAGACTCCATGCGAGGTGATGTTGTGCCCACTGCCCCTGGTATGCTCGATAGTGAGGCGGTGGCAGCGGGCATATTGCGGGCTGAGGGGGCTATCCTTGTTCTCTTTTAGGAGACAGGCCTGCAAGACCCTCAAGGCATAACACACATGGAATGCTGCTGGTGTCACCATGGATATCATGCCTTTCTTGGGGTGCACCCCATGGCGGCGCCAATGGCTGCTATGTGTGGAGATCTCCTCATTGCCCTTGGGGCGGACGTCTTCGCCGCGGAGGAAGTTCGGGACGTGGTGGACATTGTCCCGGGCAAGGCCATGGCCCTCAACGTGGTTACCGCCGGTGGGATGTTGACGGTCGTCAATGTCTACGGCCCGGGAAGTGGCTGGGACTCCGGGGCATCCAGGGCCTCTTTCCGGGCCATGTATGCGGCGGCAAAGAGCGCTGGAGGCCCGCGGCCGGCTCAAAACCAAATTCCAATGGCCCCTACTCCACCTACAAACCCCCACTTTTTGCGGTTTCCAAGCCTCAGATGCGCCCAACGAGACGCCTAGACCCCCGCACCAGTCCTCACTTGCTAGAGCTGGAGGGCAGCCCGGGCCGCGCACGGAGGAGGCCAACAGTGGTCGTACTGATCGTAGGGACGCTTCAACGTTTGGTGTCCCCGGGACACCCTACCACGTCAACCGACCCACGATGAACGCATGTTGCACTCCTTCTTGCTCAACGCACCGCTGGTTCCGTGGGCCATGCGAGAATGCCCGCACCCGGCACCAGGGAGGCCTCCTACGGCGCTACGGTCGGACCATGGCCTATAACCTGCCGCCAACCTATAACCCCCCTCCTCCGTTGTTTTCAGTCATCTAGGGACCTATGGGCACCCCCCGCCCCACGGTTCTTGCTGAACTTCACGGATAGAGCTGTACATACCCTGGAGTAGCAAGGCGTGTTGGCCACAATTTCAAGATACTTTGCAACCAGTTACTTCTTTCACATTTGCATCAAAGAGAGTTGTGCCCTTTTCCTTTTTGTTGGAAGTTGGTCACCAGCAGGGACATTTTTAGCCCTCAACAAAATTAGAGCAGAGGAGACATCATTTTCATGGTTTGGGAGCGACATGAGCGCAAGCACAGCCATATCTGGTCCCCGCTTTACATAATGCCGTGGCCTTGGGCGTGCGAGTATGCCATGCGCCTGATCCTCTCCTTGGCAGCCACCGCCATTGGGAGCCATTACAAGCCGAGCTTCTCCGTGCATTGCCCTGTGTGTAGCGTGCAAGTATGTATGCCATGTGCAGCGTGTACAATTTAGTATGCAAAATGGGCAATGTGCATGTGACACAAAATGGAGTCAGGGGTGAGTACACAACGTGCAAAATGTGCAGTGCACAAGTTGCATGTTGTGTGGGTTGCATTTTCCAAGAGAGCACATTGCAATATGCACATTCAATAAAGTGCATTCTACATACTGTGTATCGTGCAGAGTTCAAAAGACACAATGTAAAATGCATCAACTGCATTGTAGAGTTTAGAAGACACAATGCAAAATGCATCAATTGCATTCCACAATATCAAGTTTCTGGACAGACTTCCCTACTGAGCGGACAGGAGTGCATAGAGTGCAGCTTTACATGCTGGACATTGCGCAATACACAACACCCTATTATGTACCGTGGATTGTGTGTGCTAAGTGGGATGCACAGTGAGTAGATTGCCAAGGTATAACACGCCCCCCCCTCCACACACACACACACACACACACACACCTATAGCCCTCCAGTATTCTAAACCCCCCCTCCCTACCTATAGCCACCCTGGAGGCTATAGTATTCTAGATGATTGCTAGAGTTGAGGGTGGCGGGGTTATAGGTGGTGGGGCGGAGGTTATAGGTCAGGGCTTTGTCCGATTTTGCTTTCAGCACCTTGCGCCATCTGCCATATGTTGTTTGCCGTGTTTTTTCAATTTCTGCTCTCCCAAACTTTCTCCCAAACTATAAAAATGACATCTCCTCTACTTTGATTTGGTTCAGGGCTAAGCGTGTCCCTGGAGCAGACAATGTTGCTGGCCAACCTCCAGCAAAAAAGAAAAGGGCACAACCCTCTTTGATGTAGTTGTGGAAGAAGTAACTGGTTGCAAAGTATCTTGAAGTTGTGGCTCACATGCTTTGCTGCTCCGTGTCTATGCCCAGCTCTATCTTTGAAGTTCAGAAAGACAGGGGGCGGGGGGCTATAGGTTCATGGATGACTACAAAAAAATTCGGTGGGGGTTATAGTTGGGGGGGGGGGCTACAAGTGGGGGTTGTTTAGTGTGCAGAGTGTATGGTTTCAAATGTGCTCCTCCTGTCCAATTGCATGGGACCTTGTCTGACCAACCCACATGCACCATGGGGTTGCTGGGTCCAGATCCAAAAAGTGTGATTTGGATGCTTTGGCCTTGTGTTGATTCGGAGCAAAGAGGCAGTTGCCATGGAGGTATGCCCTTTGCAAATGGCGCAGTGTATTGTGTGCACTGTGCCATGAGTTTGCCAAGCGTCTGGAGCACAGTGTCCAGAATTCCTTTCCCTACCAGTTTGGTCATGACCTCAGACTTGATTCAGGTGAAGGTCGAGGCTCAAGGCTTGTCTACTTTTTAATGGTACAGCACCCAAAGGGTCGTCAATTCCTCTAGCACAACGCTCGCCCTCACCCATGCCCCGGTTGCCCCTGCGCTGCACTGGCGCCAACACCAGCTGTCCTTCCCCACACCGTCAGGTCTTTCCGTGTCTCCACGTGGAGGTACATATGTGGCTTTGTCCCATTCCTTGTTCTGTCACTACACACGCTCCAGACCAATGGCATGAGCAGTGAGACCCGGAGTCATCTATTGAGCTTGCGGGCTTGGCCTGAGTATTGCATGCTGGCAGTGAGTATCTTTGGGGGGTTTGCAGCCTATGGCCTGGCATGTACCTATTGCCAGGAGTTCGCACTGGCAGCAGGTGTCCCTGCACCCGCTGCTCTTGACCCCCCTCCCCCGCCTTGTGCAGCATCCCCCTCTCACACCCAGGCCCCTTCCTTCCTCCTGTTCCCCAGTGCATGTGCACTCCAAGTCATATTTAATCCCCTGTGCCCAGGCCTGAATTGGTGTTTGTTTTCTGCATGCCCCCCCCAGCGCTCTGGGCATGGGCAAGTTCCTGGTTTTATCCACAGCGTACAGTCCACAAGGGATTGCATGTGTTTGCTGCCAATGTCAAGGTTGTCGCCCCCCCATCTGTGGACCCCTGGACCTTTGCCTCCAGGCCCAACAATCCCCTCCACCCCAACACCCCCTTCAAGCAAAACCCTGCAGGTACCCATCATTCTGCCCCTCTGTACCACATGGTTGCTCTCATATGCGCAGCCCTTAGCTGCCAGACTCTTCTTCCATGAAAAGGGGGAACGCATGCCAATGTTACCCAGGAACGTCCATGGCACATGCACCCTGTGAATGGCGGGATCCGAAGCATAAAGCGCATGCATTTGCTGGGCTGGCAAGGGAAAAGGGTGGCCCGGCGACAGCTGACAGTGTGCCTGCTGATGCCATTATGGGATATGCAAAAGGAGTCATATATGTCAATCACCTTTTTAGTTTTCCTTGTGACTTGTTTTATGTTGCAGAATGTACCGTTCAGATGAGTCTCAGTGTATCAACACGGGCTAACAGTGGCGTTGAACGCACTGATGTGCGCATACGCACACACACGCAACCACACACACACACACCAATGTCATGAGCATAACGCAGAAATGTAGAGAGCTGCATATAAAATTACAAATCTCACTCCACCATCGAAACGCATGGATGCCTATTCGTTGCGCCAAATGGTGAGAGGTGTTCTATGGACTGCAACATTGGTTGTATGCTGTGTTCAAAGTGGTGCACAGCACTCGTCAAGTCCCCCCCCCCAAGGAATTACTACTGCCCATTTCCTGTTGTTGCAGAAACCTCCACTTCCAAAATTTCTCTTTTGTTTCTCTTTTTGAGGTAACCTATTGATGAGATCGTCATATGCCCATGGCATACCAACATGCACATACCAATAATACAAAGGGCATTATACCTGTAGTGTATTGGCTGATAAGAATGTACATGGTGTCTACAACAGTAGATGACTTAGTAGATGACCTGGGTAGTTGTTGATAGCTTTTCA
Organism: Eutreptiella sp. 'Long Island Sound 2002'; assembly: GCA_964036045.1. NCBI lineage: Eukaryota > Euglenozoa > Euglenophyceae > Eutreptiales > Eutreptiaceae > Eutreptiella > Eutreptiella sp. 'Long Island Sound 2002'. Next base: position 83,677,817 of record OZ038383.1, on the reverse strand, counting down.
ATTGGGAGTGCACTGTGGATTTATGTGGCCTTCCTCATACCACAAAGTGAGAGTGCATTGGAGGAGGCTCGTACAATGTAGCTAGAGCAGCCATATTTTGAGGAGCAATAGATTGTACAGCCAAGAGGTATTTTATGGCCAATCACCCAATAAGAGCAGTTTCGGACATGCAAATCAAGCAATTTGGTTTTTGAGTGCTCCATGAACCACGAAACAACCACTTGCACAAGGAACCCCCCCAAAAGAGATACTTGAGCCAACGATGAAACAACGTCAAGCGAACCTGGGGAGGTTTTCCAGCAAAACAATTCTACATGGGTTAGCATGTTTTGCAATCGCCTTCATACCCATAGCCGCAACCCAAACATTGATGCACAAACAATGCAAGGACATCCAACGTCCAGCATGCCTAACCTCATATGAGTTCGGAGATCCCCCCTGCCCATTGCGTTGACCATTGGGGCCTTGAGTGAAACATTTTGTGGTAAGTGTTCCTTGTCCTCAACTTGCCCTTAATTTGATCTAAGTGCTTAGCAATGGTGAGGTGCAGTTTGTTACCGGGGGAACAATTATCCTTGGGTTGGTACACATTGGTGAAAATGCGCCCAAAGGGGATTGCGAATTATGATTTGACTGTTGCCGTTTTTCTACTTCTTGTTCTGCGTTAAACTTCATCTAGCCAATTATCCAGCCTTTTTGAACACTTCGAATTGCACACAATTTGCATGGGTACATTGGGGGTAAATGTGGTTTCACACATTTATGCATGCATTGGACACAATGGTGTGTGGAACTCGCAAAATGTTCACTGATGTGAGTGTTCGTGTGTAAGTAAGGGTGATCTTCAATCTGCAAGTTTCACCCATAATACACATTACATGCATCGCTCAATAGCCGTGTGCATTCACAGCAAGGGGTCATTATCTTGTGGTGCGTGCGGTGTGCCTTGTGGCGCGCAATTTGGGTAATTTGGGTAATTTGGGGTTTTTTTGGAATAGATGCAATATCGTGGTACATACACTCATGCGTTTTTTCTGTAATTTGTACAGCCTTTCCCCCTTTTTTTTGTTACTAGTTTTACCCTTTTCGGCCTCTTGCCCCCACAAGTAGTGCACTTGTTGCCCATCGCTAGTATGGAATGGGCATTGTATGAACTTTGAGTCGTCCACGCCATGGGCCCTCTTGAGACGGCAAAGTTTGGGTAGCACAGGGGCGGTTGCCAACCAGGCCCCGACCTCGGGGGGGGGGGGGGGTCTACGGACCCCAAAAAAGGTTTCCGGAGCCATGGGTTATGTGGGTGCTAGAGGTAATCTGTTGAACTCAAATAAACAAAATGAATGGTGCCGTTTAAGGGTGCTTTGAGCGCCAAATCGGGGAAGCCGAGACACTATGCAATTGTTGTTATCTGCTCGGTAAAAACTTTCCTTCCAGTGCAGGCCCACTCTAAGTGGCGGTGCAGCAGGGGCGAACGCTAGTGATGGATATGAAGTGTGGCCCATGGAGTTGGGGTTAAGGACTCCCCATAGCCACTTTGTTGTTTGGGATATGCACTGGCCCCTTTCTAGGTGGGGCCGTACTTCCTCCTCTGTAGAGAGCAATAGTTTCAACACATCAACGTGCACATTGTTTTCTTGCAATATATATTTCTTGGACAATGTACACTAAAGCTAATTACCCTTACATTGCAGTATGTCTTCCCTATTGCGTGGATATCCCCTTCTGCCAAAAAGGAAGCACGTGTCCACCAAGTAGACGATGGGTGTATGTGCACTCATGAACGAATTCCACGGGATAAACACAATGATTACAGCGAGTCTATCTAGCAGATCGTCGGGCAAGCTCGTTCTGCTGCATTTCACTACGTGCCACACGGTGATGTGCCAAGGGTATGGAAGTTGTGGCACATCAATACATGCCACAATTTATGGGGCACCGCCGCTGCACTGATTGTTAGCGGAGTGTAGGAGGTGCAGTACATCAATACATGCCCTGAATTAATGAGCACACGCTTTGCAGTGATGTGTTAGGGACTGTGAGGTCATCAGCCCAAGCCTCAATTCAGTGAGTACATGCGTTGCGGTGATCTGCCAAGGGGTGTGGGAGGTGTAGGGCATCAGCACAGGTTTAGGTTCAACGAGTACATTCCCTTCTAGTGATGTGTTAGGGGGAGTGGTAGGTGTAGGACATCTACAAAAGCACTGATTAAATTAGTACATCCCTTGCGCTTATTTTTTAAGCGGTATGGGGAGTGCACGATATCAATAGGAGGCCCCAATTCAGTGAATACATGCCATGCGGGGATCTATCATGGGGTTTGGGCGGTGTAGGACATTAACGGAGGCACTAAGTTGATGAGTACGTCCCCTGCCGTGATCTAGTAAGGATGGGTGGGGGGTGTATGGCATCAGCATGGGCCCTGGTGCAACGTGTACGTGGCCTTAGATGGCAGGTTCAAGAGAAGGCAATTGCAGACATGGCAGCCGTAGAAGTCGCAACTGCAGACATAGCAGATGCAAACGCCGTAGCTGCAGACATATGGGCAGCACATGAGGGTTTCACGATGGGGGGGGGGGACACCTAGCAGAACCTCCCTCCTTGTTTGGAGCCCTACGGGGGCCTGAAGACGATACCCGGAGGTGTATACTCCAGCCGCAAGCAGCAGTGATGGCGCTACTAATGCACGCTTTCTGGGAGTTCCCCCGGAAGTGGGGTGCACGCCAACCAGCCCGCCCCCCCTTCCATGTGCGGAGCTCGAGCCCCAGTTGGAAAGCGGGTGGGGATGCTCAGCTCTTCCTTGTCTATTTATTGGCTAACCCTAACCCTCCCCTAGGCCGCTTACCATGTGCTGGACCCTGAGGGATAGGTTCCGTTTGTTCGGGTGAGGACGGGGGTTTAACCCCTCCTCTCCACTGCCCCGAGCCTACCCAAGCCCACTAGACCACAAGTGCCGAGGGCACAAGATGACTTACTACCCCCCGTAGTTTTATCGGCCCCCGGCGGGTTTGCGACAGAACGTTTGCAGCCAACAGTGGTACCCACCTGCGCGGCCGTTGAAGCGGGGGGTCAAAGGATCACTGCCCTTCTTCCATCACCTCACTCTCGGTCTCACATGGGACTTTGGTGGGATTTAGGTTCCCATGCTGATGCCAAGAGCCATGGGAGGGGTGCATTGCCGCTAATAGGATCGGGTCACATGGGGTTTCTTTGGGGGAGATCACAATCACCCCCTTCTAGCCTAGCTACAGCCGGCTGCGCAAGGCATGCTAGAGGGGCACCCACCGCTAGCGGCAACCGGAACCCTCATAGGTCGGGAGCCAACCGCTCCCGACCCCCCCTATGCCTATACCGCAAGAAGGTGCTGGATCTAGCCCCGGGGAACACAGGGGGAGCCACGTGCCGATTGTGGCGCATGAGATGGCCAGTAACTAGGACACCTGACCCCGGTCGCCCAATGTTTCCGTTGTACGACGACGCCAAAGGGTGGGCGGGGGGGGGGATGATGGCCACACCAGCCAATTACCACGTCGTGGAACTTGTTGCACATTATCCAAGACTATAGTCGCCCTTTACTCCTGTAGAGAGTGGCGACCCACACACACAGATGTGTGTGTTTAGCACCCCAGCTGCTACTAAAGGCCGGAGCGAGGCAGATGGGTCACAGGGGGCTGGTGCGTGCCCTAATCCCGCAGCCCCCCCCCCCCCCTCACGCACAATCCCCATGCTCGTAGGCAAAACGGCCTTAGGCGCACAGGTACACCCACTTCAAAGTTACCTCTAACTAGGTACACTTGTCCGAGCTTTGGTCACTCTCACTGTACTAAAGGTTGTGCAAGCCGAAGTAGCTGGCACGTGACTGGGGCCTAGAACGTTGTTTCGGGTTGTGTTGGTTTACATCTCTTTAATATGTAGCTTGTTTGTGAGTTTTCCCTTCATTTATGATTTTTCGGAGCCCGACTTGTCCCGAATCCTTGTTTCAACCCTAAATGGCAACGCAGCTGAGCAGTGAATGTGCAAAATGTCGCCTTTTGGCCATTTCCCACCCACCAAAGGCGCCCGGTTGCACACCACAGTACACCTAATATGAAAGTTCCCCTTTTATCTATATCCGACTACCTTGAGGTAAGGCTAGGCTCTGTACACAACCCAGTTTTTTGCCGGACAAATTCTGATAGGGGGGAGCATGGACCTCCTAGGTATGAAGGGGCACACCACTACAAAGGATACGGCTGGTGGGAGAGCCTGGCGCTACAAACCCCCATTGACCATAATGAACCGTTTTGCAAGGGGGTTAGTGCCACAGTGGATCACATGGACAACAATCCAATGGTCAGGCGACTAAATGACCGGACTTCATCCATGTTTATTTGATTCGGCCCCATGGTCCACTGCGTTCTTCAAAGGGCAATACACACGGGGCCTCATATGGGTGGTGACAGGGGTTTTGTGCCGCGTCAACAGAGGTAGAGGACCACGAATTTGCCCGGTTTGTGTCACAAGGGATGGGGCAACGTATGATCTGTCATGGCAACGTATTGTGCTGTGCACAATCGCATGCAATGCCACATGTCCATGGCATGGGGAGAGGCGGTTGGTGATGCTAGGCACTCTTGGTGATTGGCATACAATGACACCACGGGACTCTGATCTTTTGCAAAGCATCGCATTCCGCTTGTATGCAGCCGCATAATGGGCCACGTAGAACAACACCGCCCCGGCCCTGTGGTAACGCTAATTCCCTTGAGCACAGCTGGCGTTGCCATGGCACAATATTGTAATGCTCCCTTGTGGCATCCGGAGCGTGTGCACCACAACATCCTCGATGACGTGTTTTTTTTGCGACGTGTCGTACATCGTGGGAGGATGTCGTGGCCCATCAGGGAAGCCCTATGCTTAGTCCACAAGCTCTCACTCAGCGGTTGGCTATCGAGCGTCGCATGGCTTTGGCGGTGTGCTGCTCTGGTGGGCATTGCCAGTGTAAACCCCCGACACCGAAATTCCATCGGCAACAACATTGGGATATGCCAAAGTGTTTTGAAAGACATGGTGCCTAAGATAGCTCTTATTGGGGTGGTGGACCTAGCGATATGCCTTTGAAATGTTCAGCTGGGGCAACGGTGTCCACCGTGCCATGTGTAGGGCTTCAGGGTGGGGTGGGGGCATGCATGGCATGTGGCATGTCATAAAGGAAGGACAAAGTGTGGATAAGTGTATCCAAGAAGGGATGCGGGGTGAATCTCTTGGCGTGGTCTCAGGAAACCCCCCTTTGCGTGTGGTGGGGACCTATCGAATGCACCATTGCAAGCGTCATATTTGTTTACTGGTGTGGCTCCACTGTATGTCCGCAATCAACAAGAGTACATGGTGGTTTGTTGATCATGAGTTTGTGGATGTTGTTTGCCACGGACGGTCTTCGCTTACCATGTTTTTGCACATTGGGGCATCCAAGAACGAAGGTCACCTTGTGGGTTACATTCTTTTTCAAGAAAGGTGGTGGCCGTGTGATAACCCCAAGGTCAAACTGGAGCGCCCCACCACCGATCTCCGAAAGGTGCCTCGCCTGTTGCACATGCACACGGGAGATGATTTGTACGTGCCAACCATGTTACAATCTTCTTACCAAACCCGAAGAGCTTGGGACCCTAACCACAATTGGAACTCCCAGAAGATGCCGAGTAACACCTGTGCGCCAGCCATGGCACCGCCACCACATATTCATGCCTCACCTAGACGAATCCTATCCCATTCAAGGGCTACAAGCCATGACCTCCATAGGCATCCCCATAGCATGCAGAATAACACTTGTGTGCCAGCCGTGGCGCTAACATCTGGCGTTTGAACTGACCCTCAGGGTACCATGTCCATTGCTGTGGCACAGGTGTTAGCAGATTTCATGGACGTTGTTGCAAAGTTTTCGCAAAAATGCAACTTTTCAGTGGCACGACACTTGCAAGCCCGTTTGGAGGTACATCACATGCATCTCAGGGCACGCCATGTGAAGCAGTGGGATGAACAGCATGCAACATGTATATATATATATATATATATATATATGTATAGGTGTATATATACATACATACATACATACATACATACATACATACATATATATATATATGATCATAGTCATAGTCATAACCACTTATCATGCCGTCTACTGGAGTTACCAGGCATCTCGCACCGACAGGTGGTTCCTGCCTTGTTCGATCCCGTGGGTCCCAGGGCTGCCTGAGATGGGCCACAGCATGACGGACGACCCCGAGGACCGGGGATACCGGCCAAGCAGGCTTTGGGGGCAGTGGCAACTGCAGAGCATTAGCATTAGCAACGGTGACGGACGCTGCTCCGTTTGTTTGCGGGGGGTAAGGGGCAAGGCATGGCAGAGCAGCGGCACTGCAACAAGCAAGCACAATGCCTAGGGGGGCAGCACGGCAGCAACCAAGAAACAAAGGAGCAAGCATGGGCACAAGACGAGATTGAAGATGGTGACGCAACCCACGTGCTGGCCCGTATGTCTTGGGGCCTGCTGCAGGCCCAGCGCTGTCCCAACCGTAGTCACCAGGGTATTCACCAGTCAAGTAATCAAAAACATAGCTGCCCGCAATGTTGGGGCCCAACCACTTCTTGCGGTCAAGACCATACCAGCCAGACAAATCCACCTTGGGGGCGGCCTCCTGCTTCTTCCCAGCAGCTACGAACATGGCAACTGATGGCGTGGACTGGGTGGCAATCTCAAGGGTCAACCTGTTCAGCGCAAATGGATTAGCAATGTGGGAGGCCCAGTTCTCAACAGGGCCCCGGCCGGTGAGGGCAGCCTGCACATAGTAGCCGAACTTGGAGAGCATCACCAAACGGCCGCTCCTGATCTCCTTCACCTTCAGCTCGGCAGCCACATCAGGGTCGTCGGCCAAACCCAGAGGGTTAAATCACTTGCCACTAGGGTACACCAGATCAAGGTCTCGTCCACCGAATGGACTACCGTTCACACGGTAAGCCTCGATGGCACCCATTAGGACAAGCTGGCAGGCCAACACGGCAAGGAACGACTGGGCGGGCACCAACGCGGGGGCACCCATGTAGTCCAAGCCATAAAACCCGAAGATCCGGGCAGCAGCCTTAAACCACACACCTTTGCTGGCACCATTGTCGATGGCAGTGTACTTCTGTAGCAGCTCGCGGGTCAGGCACCAGAGAGTACCCAACATAGCCCAGCGATCGTGCAGCACCTCAGCCTTGCGGAGCCGCTCGATGGCCTTGGGGTCTGCTGCAGGCCCAGCGCTATCCCAACCGTAGTCACCAGGGTACTCACCGGTCAAGTAGTCTGGGACGCTGCTGCCTGCAGTATTCGGGCCCCACCACTTCTTACAGTCAGGGCCACACCAGCCAGACAAATCCACCTTGGGGCGGCGGCCGTCTACTTCCCAGCAGGTGCGAACATGGCAAAAGATGGCGTGTATTGGGTGGCGATCTCAAGGATCAACCTCTTCACCGCATAATGGATCAGCAATGTGGGAGGCCCAGTTCTCAACAGGGCCCTGGCCGGTGACGGCAGCCTACACATAGTAGCCGAACTTGGAGAGCATCGCCAAACGGCCGCTCCTGATCTCCTTCACCTTCAGCTCGGCAGCCACATCAGGGTCGTCGGCCAAACCCAGAGGGTTAAATCACTTGCCACCAGGGTACACCAGATCAAGGTCACGTCCACCGAATGGACCACCGATCACACGGTAATCCTCGATGGCACCCATCAGGACAAGCTGGCAGGCCAACACGGCAAGGAAGGACTGGGCGCGCACCAACGCGGGGGCACCCATGTAGTTCAAGCCATAAGACTCGAAGATCAGGTCAGCAGCCTTGAACCACACACCTTTGCTGGCACCATTGTCGATGGCAGTGTACTTCTGTAGCAGCTCGCGGGTTAGGCACCAGAGAGTACCCAACATAGCCCAGCGATCGTGCAGCACCTCAGCCTTGCGGAGGCGCTTGATGGCCTTAGGGTCTGCTGCAGGCCCAGCGCTATCCCAACCGTAGTCACCAGGGTACTCACCGGTCAAGTAGTCTGGGACGCTGCTGCCTGCAGCGTTGGGGCCCCACCACTTCGTGCAGTCAGGGCCACACCAGCCAGACAAATCCACCTTGGGGCGGCGGCCGTCTACTTCCTAGTAGCTGCGAACATGGAAACAGATGGCGTGTACTGGGTGGCGATCTCAAGGATCAACCTGTTCACCGCAGAATGGATCAGCAATGTGGGAGGCCCAGTTCTCAACAGGGCCCTGGCCGGTGACGGCAGCCTGCACATAGTAGCCGAACTTGGAGAGCATCGCCAAACGGCCGCTCCTGATCTCCTTAACCTTCAGCTCGGCAGCCACATCAGGGGCGTCGGCCAAACCCAGAGGGTTAAATCACTTGCCACCAGGGTACACCAGATCAAGGTCACGTCCACCGAATGGACCACCGATCACACGGTAAGCCTCGATGGCACCCATCAGGACAAGCTGGCCGGCCAACACGGCAAGGGTGGACTGGGCGTGCACCAACGGGGGGGCACCCATGTAGTTCAAGCCATAAGACGCGAAGATCAGGTCAGCAGCCTTGAACCACACACCTTTGCTGGCACCATTGTCGATGGCAGTGTACTTCTGTAGCACCTCGCGGGTTAGGCACCGGAGAGTACCCAACATAGCCAAGCGATCGTGCAGCACCTCAGCCTTGCGGAGGCGCTCGATGGCCTTAGGGTCTGCTGCAGGCCCAGCGCTATCCCAACCGTAGTCACCAGGGTACTCACCGGTCAAGTAGTCTGGGACGCTGCTGCCTGCAGCGTTGGGGCCCCACCACTTCGTGCATTCAGGGCCACACCAGCCATACAAATCCACCTTCGGGAGGCGGCCGTCTACTTCCCAGCAGGTGCGAACATGGCAACATATGGCGTGTACTGGGTGGCGATCTCAAGGATCAACCTCTTCACCGCAGAATGTATCAGCAAATTGGGAGCCCTAGTTCTCAACAGGGCGCTGGCCGGTGACGGCAGCCTGCACATAGTAGCCGAATTTGGAGAGCATTGCCAAACGGCCGGTCCTGATCTCCTTCACCTTCAGCTTGGCAGCCACATCAGGGTCGTCGGCCAAACCCAGAGGGTTGAATCACTTGCCACTAGGGTACACCAGATCAAGGTCACGTCCACCGAATGGACCACCGATCACACGGTAAGCCTCGATGGCACCCATTAGGACAAGCTGGCAGGCCAACACGTCAAGGAAGGACTGGGCGCGCACCAACGCGGGGGCACCCATGTAGTTCAAGCCATAAGACTCGAAGATCAGGGCAGCAGCCTTGAACCACACACCTTTGCTGGCACCATTGTCGATGGCAGTGTACTTCTGTAGCAGCTCGCGGGTTAGGCACCAGAGAGTACCCAACATAGCCCAGCGATCGTGCAGCACCTCAGCCTTGCGGAGGCGCTTGATGGCCACAGGGTCTGCTGCAGGCCCAGCGTTGTCCCAACCGTAGTCACCAGGGTACTCACCGGTCAAGTAGTCTGGGACGCTGCTGCCTGCAGTGTTAGGGCACAACCACTTCTTGCAGTCAGGGCCACACCAGCCAGACAAATCCACCTTGGGGCGGCGGCCGTCTACTTCCTAGCAGCTGCGAACATGGCAACAAGTGGCGTGTACTGGGTGGCAATCTCAAGGGTCAACCTGTTCACCACAGAATGGATCAGCAATGTGGGAGGCCCAGTTCTCAACAGGGCCCTGGCCGGTGACGGCAGCCTACACATAGTAGCCGAACTTCGAGAGCATCGCCAAACGGCCGCTCCTGATCTCCTTCACCTTCAGCTCGGCAGCCACATCAGGGGCGTCGGCCAAACCCAGAGGGTTAAATCACTTGCCACTAGGGTACACCAGATCAAGGTCACGTCCACCGAATGGACCTCCGATCACACGGTAAGCCTCGATGGCACCCATCAGGACAAGCTGGCAGGCCAACACGGCAAGGATGGACCGGGCGCGCACCAACACGGGGGGACCCATGTAGTTCAAGCCATAAAACTCGAAGATCATGGCACCAGCCTTGAACCACACACCTTTACTGGCACCATTGTCGATAGCACTGTAGTGCTGAAGCGGCTCAGGGGTCAGGCACCAGAGTATGCCCAGCGGCCGTGCAGCACCTCAAGCCAGTTCATTACTACAGGCACTACACGTGACACTATACGAGGCACACCGTGCCCTGCCCCACTCTTCGACCCTGCACCTGGCCGTGCGGCGTCCTACCTCCTGGCACTCTGTCCCCGCCCCTCCGTCCTTCTCCTGCCCCCTCTGTTTGTGCACGCACTGTGCGTGCAATGTGCGATGCAAAACCCGTCCCCTCGCCCCTCCCTCTCCCTCTCCGCGCCCGTTATTTGGGCACCTGTGTTGCTGTTGCCCTCACCTTCTCCTGCCTTCTGGTTGCCCTGCTTCTGCCCCCTCCGGTGGTTGTCGCGCATTACGCGAAGCACTATGCATGACAAGTTGCGAAGCACGTCGCACGACACGCACCTTGGCTACTTGTTAAACACCTTGAAAGCCTAGAACCACGCAGACGCATCGAATTGCACACCAGTGTACTTGGCCTACAGCTCTGGGGTCAAGCAGCCCATAGTGCCCTACATAGCCCAACTAGCGTGGATCTACTCGGCCTCACGGTATGCGGCGAAGGTGATTGGGTCTGCGGCCAAACCGGCTGCGTCCCAACCGTAGTCACCAGGGTACTCACCAGTAAGGTAGTCAGGGGTGGAGGCACCCGCCTTGAACCACACACCTTTGCTGGCTCCATTGCCGATAGCACTGTACTTCTGCAGCAACTCGGAGGTCAAGCGGCAGTGTGTACCCAACATAGCCCAGCGGCCGTGCAGCACCTCAGGCCAGTTCATTACTACAAGTACTACGCGTGACACCATACGAGGCACACCCTGCCCTGCCCCACCCTTCACCCCTGCACCTGGCCGTGCGGCGTCCTACCTCTTGGCGCTCTGTCCCCGCCCCTCCGTCCTTCTCCTGCCCCCTCTGTCTGTGCACGCACTGTGCGAGCAATGTGCGTAGCTAAACCCGTCCCCTCGCCCCTCCCTCTCCGTTCCCGCGCCCGTTATTTGGGCACCTATGTTGCTATTACCCTCACCTTCCCCTGCCTTCTAGTTGCCCTGCTTCTGCCCCCTCCGGTCGTTCTTGCGCACTATGCGAAGCACGATGCATGACAGGTTGCGAAGCACGTTGCACAACACGCACCTTGGCTACCTGTTAAACACTGTTAAATAATCAAAAGGCCTGGAACCACGCAAACGCATCGAACTGCACACCTGCGTACTTGGCCAACAACTCAGGGGTCAAGCAGCCCAAAGTGCCAAACATAGCCCAACATGCGTGGATCAACTCGGCTTCACGGTATGCGGCGAAGTCCCAACCGTAGTCACCAGGGTACTCACCAGTGAGGTAGTGAGGGGTGCAGGCATCAGAGACTGGGCCCTACCAATTAAGGCGCCCAGGGCCATACCAGGCAGCGGTGGCGTACATGGCCATAGGGGTAGGAGCGAACTGGGTAACATTGTCGCTAGTCATACCTTTCACGGCGAATGGGTCCGCGATGTGGGAGGCCCAGCTCTCAACGGGACCCTCACCAGTCGCGATGGCCTGCACGTAGTGGCCGAACACGGAGAATATAGCCAAACGGCCGTTCTTGATATCCTTCAACTTCAGCTCAGCGAAAGTGTCAGGGTCGTCAGCCAAAACCAGAGGGTCGAAGGCTTCACCAGGGTGGAGCAGATACAGATCCACGCGCAGAGGACCAGCCTTCACACGGTAGGCCTCAAAGGCACCCATCAGGACAAACTGGCAGGCCGCGACAGCAAGGATGGACTAGGCGTGCACCAGGTTGGAGCTGCCAAGGTAGCCCAGACTGCCCTCAGGGAAGATAAGAGCACCAGCCTTGAACCACACAGGCCCATCGATCTGCACACCAGCGTACTTGACAGACAACTCAGGGGTCAAGCAGCCCAAAGTGCCCAACATAGCCCAACGAGCGTGGGTCAACTCGGCCTCATGGTACGCGGCGGCGAAGGTGGTAGGGTGAGTAGCCAAGCCGGCGGCGTCTCAACCGTAGTCACCAGGGTACTCACCAGTCAGGTAGTCAGGGGAGGAGACATCAGAGAATGGGCCCAACCACTTGTTGCGCTCAGGGCCATACAAGGCAGCGGTGGCGAACGCTGTCACAGGGAAAGGAGCAAGCAGGCCAACATTGGCGCTGGCCACACCTTTCACGGCGAATGGGTCGGCGATGTGGGGGGCCCAGCTCTCAACAGGACCTTCTCTAGTCGCGATGGCCTGCACGTAGTAGCCGAATGTAGAGAACACAGCCAAACGGCCGGTCTTGATCTCCTTCACATTTAGCTCAGCGAAAGTGTCGGCGTCGTCAGCCAAAACCAGAGGGTCGAAGGCCTCACCAGGGTGGAGCAGATGCAGATTCTCGTGCAGCGGACCACCCTGCACACAAAAGGCCTGCCAGCAAGGATGGAGTGGGTGTGCACCAGGTTGGAGCTGCCAAGGTAGCCCAGACCTCTCTCAGGGAAGATATGAGCAGCAGCCTTGAACCACACAGGCTCATCGATCTGCACACCAGCGTACTTGGCCAACAACTCAGGGGTCAAGCAGCCCAAAGTGCCCAACATAGCCCAACGAGCGTGCGTCAACTCGGCCTCATGGTATGGGGTGGCGAAGGTGGTAGGGTCAACAGCCAAACTGGAGGCGTCCCAACTGCAGTCACCAGGGTACTCACCAGTGAGGCAGTCAGGGGAGGAGGCATCAGAAAATGGGCCCAACCACTTGTTGCGCTCAGGGCCATACCAGGCAGCGGTGGCGAACATGGCCACAGGAGAAAAAGCGAACAGGGTAACATTGGCGTTGGTCATACCTTTCACGGCAAATGGGTCGGCGATGCGGGGGGCCCAGCTCTCAACAAGACCCTCTCCTGTCGCGATGGCCCTCACGTAGTAGCGGAACACAGAGAATATAACCAAGCAGCCGTTCTTGATCTCCTTCAACTTCAGCTTAGCCAAAATGTCAGGATCGTCAGCCAAAACCAGAGGGTCGAAGGCTTCACCAAGGTCCAGGAGATACTGATTGCATGATGCACCACACTACGTGAGGACACGATGCACAACACTTTACGAGGCATACTCTGCCCTGCCCCACCCTTCACCTTTCCACCTCTGTGCCCGGCTGCTCGGGGTCCTGTCTCCTTGCGCCCTGACCCCATCCCCCCGTCCTCCTCCTGCCCCCTCTGTCCATGCACGCATTCGTACACGCGCACCATGCAAGCACTTTGCACAACAATTTGCATGCATTGTACACAACATGCACCTTGCCTGTTTCACCTTTTGGGCCATCTCTTGTATTAGTCATGACTTCGTACCGCTTGATATACTGCTCCCCGGCAGCCGCAGGCTGCGGCCACCCGCCGCTTCCACAGCCCCCGCTGGAGCCGCTGCCGCGGGCGACCCGTCCATATGTCGCCGGGGGGTGCGGCCCTGGCAGGCCCCGGCTGCCCCGCGGCCAGGATTTCACTGTACCCCCCGCGGCGCCTGGTCGCCGGGGGGGATCCATCAAAAGTTCCTGTAAGAGATCGAAAAAAAATAGACACTCCGAAAGTGCAAGCGGCACGACACTTGCAAGCCCGTTTGGAGGTACATTGCATGCATCTTAGGGCACGCCATGTGAAGGAGTGGGATCAATAGCATGCAACATGTATATATATATATATATATATATATATGTATAGGTGTATATATATATATATATATATATACATATACACATGATGTCATACATGTATATATATATATACACACGTGATGTCATATATATATATATATATATACATATATATATATATATATATATACATATATATATGTATATACATGATGTCATATATATATATACATATATGGCATAGTCATAGTCATAGTCATAACCACTTATCATGCCGTCTACTGGAGTTACGGGGCATCTCGCGCCGACAGGTGGTTCCTGCCTCGCTCGATCCCGTGGGTCCCAGGGCTGCCTGAGGTGGCCCACAGCATGACGGAGGACCCAGAGGACCGGGGATACCGGTCAACCAGGCTTTGGGGGCAGTGGCAACTGCAAAGCGTTAGCATTAGCAACGGCGACGGACGCTGGCCCGTTTGTTCGCCGGGGGTAAGGGGGCAAGGCACAGCAATGCAGCAGCATCGCAACAAGCAGAAAGCAAGGGCTTCTCTGTCCGGCGCAAAGCGGCAACGAAGGCACAAAGCAGCACGCATGCGGCAAAGCAAGAGCGGACTCTCCGTTGTTCGCGTACCCCCGCCACAGTGGAGACGTCCAGTACCCGAGACCCCACGTAATCCATTGCCAGTTGCGTAGTCGTAAATGCTCACCACCCCTGACTGCACATATCCCACTGCCAGCACGCAACAACCCGTATATGCACAGCCAGGATTTCTGGGAGGGTGCAGCCTAGCTTGGCCCTCAGCCTTCATCGCCCCCATGTCCCCACAATGTACGCCGCCGACCCACCGCACCAGTCCCCTAGTTTAGTACAGAAACACGGTATCAACTCTACGTCCCCGTGGCCCTGAGTAGCACCCACACCCCAGATATATACTGTGCCGGCACTCCTTGTCAGGGGCCAGAACCCAATCAGCTTCGAGGCATCCTTTTGCCCACATATAATATAACCTGAGGGTCTACAAGGGGGGACGCTGGCCGCTACGCGACGGGAGTGGCGCAACCCGTGAATATTGCTGGCTTGGATTCGGGCTGGTGGGTGCCGTAGCTTGGTTATCGACCCCCTGTAGGGGTACCCACCAGAGGCTCGCCCCGGGCTGTGGTAACCAGGTGCACCTCATCTGTCCCACATACTTTGCCCTGGCGCCTACCCTTGACCCTTACCTGCACTGATTGGCCAGCTCCCGTGGTTGCGCCTCTTCCGCCACAGCAGCGGCCAGGCCGCAGGTTCGGCCCCCACCGATGACGTGGCGAGCCTACTTATAGCATTGGCCCGCGCGTCACCCCCCGGACCACTCAGCATGCTGCTCCTCCTCTCTCCCCGTCTCTAGCCGATCGGACTGGCGCCCACAGAAGTAAGTCGCTACAAATGGTGAGGCGACCGCATACTCATCGCTACGACGCCGCGCAGTACCGCTGTTGCCGCGCCGATGCCACCTGCGAGCCGCCACCACACGCACCACCGCAACCACAAGGCCATGGTCAGAAGTTAGACTATGTACATGCCCGCAGGCACGGTCCCTCTAGTTTGTTAACGGGGCCGGGGGATGCCCCTACGCGCCCCATGAGTTGTTACAGGGGTCAGGGGGACACCCCAGTACCGCCATGCATCCCCGCAGCTCCCCCACTGTATGGTTCCCCAGTACCGCCACGTACCCTCACCGTACGGACCCCAGTACCGCCGCGTATACCCCCAAGACGCCAGTACACCGTCACCTTGAACTCCGCGTGCCCCTCGTGAGTGCTCCTCCCAGACTGCCACGCTGTCTCAAGTACGCCCGCCATACAGTCCACCTGACGACCTCGCCGTCACATCCGTCTATGCACACATCACCGCTGCGTCGCCGCTCCCGGGGCATGCAGGCTGTCCCCGCAACCCCGTGTAACACTCCCAGGCAGCGCCGCAACGCGTGCACCGTAGCGCCGGCAACAATGTCGCCCGCCCCCAGACAAATCCGTGCACCCCCGGTGTATCCCTAGCAACCACTCCCAATACTGCCGTAGCCAGGCCGCCAGTAGAGACCCCGGTGCCATGGGAATACCCTACAGGGGTTTGGGCCTTATTACCGTGGTCGGGACGACCCATGACACCTCACTGTTGTATGCGGCGACCCGGGGCAGGCGGCTGAAGCATCCCTGTCCGACCCTCATGCACGGGGGCAGTACGGCTCACCATCAGGCCGGCACGACCTGTCACATCGCGTTGGCCGTCATACGCCGCCTGCCATTACCGCACAATCAGGCCATGAGGGCACTGCTTCTCAGGCGCTACCCCCTCCGCTGCGTCCAGCGTAGGGACGGTAGCAGGTGCACCCACAATTCCTACACCCCATCAATCTGCATCACCCCCGGCCCCCACCACGCCGTCACCATTTCCTCCGTGATGCCACAACCAGAGTATCCGCGAGTCGCCCTCCAGAGCCGCCCACCATAGCAGCAGGGGCAGGGCTGCCGACGGCGCACTAGGGCACCGTACCCCTTCCACTCGGACGCTCTTCAGGTCACCCTGGATTGTCTTCCAGGCACTTGAGGACATCTGTCCAGAGTGCCGCAGTTCCCACCTCGCTTTAGGCCACCCCCTATCGGCACGCTCCCTACATGTCCCGCATAGTGGGACGGAGGCACATTGATGAACCCAAACTGATGTTGTCTCTCCGCACCCGTGGCATCGCTGCGGAAGCACAGACCACGACGGAACGCAGCTACTATCACAACACTTCGACCACAGGTCCTGCCATACATCGCAGCACGCTTCCTGGAGTCCGAGCAAAGCACCCGCCAGCGTGCGTGCTGTGGCACAACTGAGTAGGCTGCGTTTGCTTCCTCCCACGTGGACGCCGGGCGGAGTATCGGTCGCCCGTCGGGCATCACCTGCAGGCCCTCAAGCAGCCGGGGCCACCGCGCAACTTTGGGGCTGCGTGTGCCATGCGCCAGGAGCTCCCAACCGTAGTCCCGTAAGACCTCCCCGATGACATCAACCCCGTCTTGCCTCGGGCCCCTGGCTGATGCGAGAACCAGGCGTTGTCCTCCCGCCCGAGCCTCAACGACCGCCGCGAGGCCTAGGGTGTCAAGGGTGTGACGGGCATCGGCAGCCACGTGGTCGTCCCCCTCTGGCAGAGAGAACATGGCCTCCGTGACGTGACCCTGCGCGTCGTCGCCCTGTACCCGTGCCAGCTGCTTGGAGCCCACTAACACTGCCATGGACCGCCGCTCCGTGACCGCTGGTATGGCTCGTCGCAGCTGCCGGTCATACAGCCACAACGTACCCACGTCAAGCACGACAGCTACCGCCAAGATTGGGAGACTGCACAAAGGTTGCTGAAGGACCGGCAGCACTTTGCGAGGCCAGCCCATGACGTTCCCCACAGCTGGATGGTTGGCGTACACCTGGAGCCAGGAATCACTCCTGCCGTCAGGGCCAATCACCATGCTACCACGCACCGTGGCCCACGATTGTGCCGACATCACGCGGGACCACTCCCTGAATGCCGTGATGTCCCGTGCCACCCAGGAACCGATCCACTGGCTGAAGGCCTGCGCCACCACCGCCATCCAGTGAGGGAACAAGGACATGGCCTCTTCGTGCGCGACGTACGACCGTGGCACCAGCAGGGCGTGCAACGGTGCCCTCTGAAAGGTTGCCTGCAGGTCGCTGGGGAGGCCGGCAAACGGGTTCCACGGCGGACGCCGTTGGATCCTCCCTGCCGGCGGGCAGAAGGGTGTGTCACCTCGCAGGAACGCGTATACCGCCCTCCTTTGATCTTGCATCGGCAGCCACATGATCTGGGTGAGCCGATGGTTCCTGCGGGCATACACATCTTCCCCAATCTGGACCATGTCCTCCACAAAGAGCCTGGCCTTGGCAGGGCCCCGGGACGACTCCGCTCGCACCGCAGCGAACTGCCGCTTCAGGTCCCCGGGGACGACACCCGCCATCAGGGATTCCGTCCACCTGCAGCTGTGCTCCCTCCACGCCACGAACTCCACCGCCCTGTCCGTCAGGGGCAGCTCCGCCGTGATCTCCTCCACACGCCTGCACAGGAGCCCTGCCACCTCCTCGTCCCGCGCACACAGCAGGCGCATGTGGCCAATGTCCTCCTCCGGCCCCCCACAGAAGATACAGGGGTGGGCCGGTATTGCCATACGCGTGAGCTTCTGTCTCCACCGTCGCATGACGTGCATTGTGGACAAGCGACCGTCACGTGCCCGCAGCATATTTCTGTGCGTTGGGCCGTGGTGTACAGCTTCCAGGGGCACCGCCTCGCAGGCGCCAGCCAGTGGCGTGTGCGCCCCGGTGCGTGCCGCTAGCGAACGCCACTCCATCTTCCGCACTTGCTGAAGGGCTTGCATGGATGGCACACACGGCTCCAGCTCTCCATTATCCCCCGGCACCAAGAGGATGGCGTGCTCCTTTGGTAGGACGAGATGAACAGGCGGGGCCATTGCACGGGCCGCGGCAGGGTCCGGCGCCTCGAGCGGGACCGCCGCCAAGTGCGAGCTCTGCCTCACCACCCAGTGGTGTGGCCCCCCTACTCGGCGTGGCAGCCGCCGCAGCCCCTCCACTATCCAGCTCAGTGCGTGCTGGTTGACCAGATGTGATGTCGGCCCCTTGATGCCACAGTACAGGGCCTCCTGCGCCCTGCGGAGATGCGCTCCTATGATGGACGCATCCACCACGTGCACCGTGCACGCTGACGGGGGCGTGTGCAACAGGTATGCCGCCGCGCCGATGATCTCTGCCTCCGGGACCGTGCCGTAGATGGCACCCGTCCACGTGGGGATTCCGTGGCTGGCCACCGCCACGTTGGTGGCGTCGTCTCCCTGGGGCGACGCGTCAGACGATGTGACTTTAGTCGCCACCGGCACCCAGCAGTATCGGTGGGGTTCCAGCAATGCCACGTCGGAGTGGGGGCTCTGCACCACCCTTCCAAGGGACGCCGCGCTGGAGGCCGTGAGGTCCGGGGACAGGACTACCTACGGCCGATACACCGCATGTGGTCTCCAGGCCAGGTCACATCCACAGACTGACTTGATGGCGTCCAGGGCGGTGGTATACTCCGCCCCCCAAACCGTTGCGGAGCTAGAGGGCTGGTACACCACTACAGATCCCTGTTCCACCGCGCCGCCATCACGCAACGACGTGACGGCGACGTGCGGATTGTGCGGCACGTTGGACATCCGAACCACTTCCGGGACCGAGTACTCATCCGGATCCGGGACAGGGCCTGCTGGTAGCAGAACGACAATTGCCCACTCGCTGCACCCGTGCACCGCCGCGCATGCCCTTGAAAACGCTGGCCGCCCGTGCACAACCCACAGTGGTGACGGGTTTATGCCGCCCCCGGCGTGTGGAGTGAGTAGGGGGACGGACGCCGGATCGTCTTGCTGCTGGTAACCCTCAAAGACGTCCCCCAACAGAAACAGGAGGGCGGCTAGAGGGACGAACGGCATGGACAGCCCCGGGTTGGCCGGGTCCCACCCTTCCTCCGTGTACCCGCCCACCACATACACGTCCCCCGCACTGGACTGTCTATTGCGTTTGCTAGCCTTCTTGCGGCGCACCGGGTGAATTAGTCGGTGAGTCAACGGACTATGCAGCTGCAGCCGGAAGACGTCGCAGAGCCCCGTGAACCACACGTGGTCCAGCTGATGGGGCCCTACTCCTGCGTGCGGAAGGTGCTGGTGGTCCTCATGACACTCCTCGAGCTGGACAGCCCATTGCCCAGGCGCACGACAGGGGAGCCGCGCATGCAGGAGGTCATTTGCGGGATCAGTCAGGGACTGTACCGCCGCATCTGTGCGGGACCCCGAGAGAACGCAGATGTCCCTACCCTTGAAGGAATAGGATTGGGACACCCACTTCCGCCCCGCCCACTGCACCTGCGGCAGATGGGCGTGTACACACGAGTACACTGACGATGGCATGAGAAGTCCTACGCGCAACGTCCCCATCGCCCGGAGTACCCTGTCCACCCACTTAATGCCAGCGTGCGTGGCGAATGACGCAGAGGGCACCATGAATTGCCCGCACACTCCGTACTGCATGTGTATGTCCCGGAGCATGGCCCGTAGCTCATCCAGGACTGTCGTCCACCTATGGTGGGTGAGTTGAGCCATGGTCGCTTCGACGGAGTCGCGGCAGATAACCTGGACATCCGCCAACCGTAACCCATGACCCGACCGCACCGCTACGTTGGATAGGTCCTTGGGCAGCTTCTCGAATTGCAGGGCCGCAGCCTTGATGGCAGTATTCAGCTTGATCACCGCCTCCGCCGTGTCGGACAGGTAGGGCGCCGCGTACCGCACGATGCCTCCAACCACAGCCGCCATCACCTCATGAGGCACCGATGCCGGCCCCAACGTGTTCTTGCACCAGCCCAGCAGAGCTCCACACCGGAGTACATGTTTCTCCTTCATGGTCGCCACCCCCCTAGGATCGAGGCGCAGGCCCAAGTACGGCACCGTGCCCTTGGCGCGTAAGCATACCCATGGGGCCGCCGTGTTCCCTGGGCTCAGGCACACCATGATCGAATGGATGCGAGCAGTATTGGCATAGGCGCATTTGCCGACGTTGAGGGACATGCCCATGTCCGTGAGATACCGCGCTATCGCCGCTGCATACTCCAGGAATTGCGGCAGGGAGTGCGCTATCGACAGGAGGTCATCACAAAACGCCTGCACCAGGGGCGGCACCGCATGGCGAGCATCTCCCCGCGCCTTGCAGGCAAGGCTCCGCAGGAGAGGTTCCAAGAGGAGAAGGTAGAGCACAACGCTCTCCGCACTGTCCTGCCGCAGCCCCCTGTGGAGCCGAATGCTCGGCGTTGGGCCGTGCGCAGTGATGATGCGCACCAGAGACCCGCAGCTGAGGGTGTGGAAGAGCCCGATGAGCTCTTCCGGGACTCCCATGTGGCGCAGGAGGAGCGCCAGCGCCCCGTGCGGCGCTGTGTCAAAAGCCTTTGACACATCGAAGGCTAGGACGTGGTTTTCCTCCTGCCCACGCTGTAGCCTTCGCTGGGCCAGGAACACCGGGGCAGCCGCCGTGGAGCCCGGCATGGCTCCGAACTGCTAGTCCGCAGCCAGTCCGCTGCGTGCCAGCACAGCTGTGAACCTCCGCATGAGGGGAGTCATGAGCATTCGCATGTCTTGCTGCCCCAGCGCTATCGGCCTGTACTCGTCCAGGTTGCCCGTGGCTGTGCCCTTGGGCATCAGCCAGATAATGGCCTCGTGCCATGACTCCGGGACGTCCGCACCCCGCAGGATAGCCCTGTACGCGTGCACCAGGAGCCCCTGCAGCGGTTCAGGTAGCTCTGCTATGAGGGCAGCCGTGACCCGGTTGGACCCCGGAGCTTTGTCGTCCGCCACGGCCTGCCTCACGGCGTCTTTAAGGTCCTGCGGGGTGTAGTCCTGCACCGACCTCCATTCCTCAGGCATCCCCCTGGGAATGTGGGCCCGGACCAGCCGCTCGAAGGCCGGCTGGTTCACTGGCCGCTTGGCGTACAGCGCCTCCCAGTACCTCTAGACCTCGCCAATGACGTCCGAGGCCTCCAAGAGCACCTTCTCCGACTCGCGGACGCATACGGACCACAGGCCCGACGGGGCATAGTTCACCACGTTGATCGCCCCCCGTATCGCCGTCCATCGGAGCTGCAGATCCGGCACCCTGCCCCGCCACTAGTCCTTGATGGACCGGCGCCTGTTGCTCGTGAGGACACCCCGCAGCTCCTCCACGCGTGTCTCTAGCTGGTGGAGCTGTTGGTCCAACGCGGCACGTAGGTCCTCTACCGAAGCGGGGGATAGGTCGGGGTCCACCCGCCGGAGGTGCTGTAGCAAGGCAGTCGCTTCCTGGGAGTGGAGTCCGGCCGCCGACGCGTCCCGTTGCCACAGTTCATGGGCGCGCCAGGCCAGGGCCTGCTGATCCGAGAGGACCTGGGCCAGAGACGCCTCCGTCTCCGCCTGCCCGTAAGGGTACTGCGGGTCCACGCCCGATGGCATGCGCACTCCCGTGACCCTGGACATGTCATCCCGAAAGGCGTAGAGCAGATCAAAGACCGCCTGCACCTCCGACGTGCCCATGGTGGCAGTGTCCTGGTCCGACGAGAGCCACGCCCGCAGCCGCCGATCCCCGCAGGCCTTCTGCAGTACTGCCGCCGCCGCCTCACGAACCCTCGGGGAGTCCGGGCGTATGGCATGCAGCTTGCCTTGGGCGTGCGAGTAGGCCATCCTGGTGACCCTCTCTTTGCCGGCCACCGCCCGCGGGAGGTCTAGGACCACAGGGCCATGATCCGACCCCAGCGACGCTGGAGACCGCCCCGGCACCAAGTGTGGGCGCTCACGCGCCGCCCAAGGGACCAGAGGCGAGTTCAGCGGGAAGGAGTCCAGTCGGTGCCCTGCCCTCGTGGGCCTCCTGTCCTCCTCCCGTTCCGGGCCTGCCCTACGGAAACCACACTGTTCCCACACGGCTTGGAACCTCCTCGTGGTGGGGTGCCACGGGGACTCCAGCCACACGTTGAAGTCCCCCCCGAGGAGCACGGCCCTGGTGCCTCCCGCGCTCTTGGCCGCCGCGTACATGGCCACGTCAGCCCAGAAGGACGCCTTAGACGCCCAGGAGTCGCCGCCGCTGCCCGGGCCGTGGACGTTGATGACCGTGAGGGTGCCACCTGCGGTCACCACATTGAGGGCCATGGCCTTGCCTGGCACGATGTCCACGACGTCTCGAACTTCCTCCGCGGCGAACATGTCCGCCCGAAGGGCAATCAAGAGCCCGCCGCACACCGCCGCCGCCGACGCCGCCTGGGCATCCACCCCCGGGTACGCATGATACCCGTGGTGACGCCACTGATTCTCCGAGTGCACCACACCCTGAGGGTCCTGCAGGCCGGTCTCCTGGAAGAGGCCCAGGATGGCACCCTTGGCCTTCATGACGCCTGCCGCCACCGCCTCACCGTCAAGCATACCTGGGGCCACTGTTACGCCATCCCCCCGCATCGAGCCCTGGACGTTCCAGGCTACCGCCGCTCGGGTGTCGGAGGCGGGGGCCCTTCACGGCTGCACGTGCGGACTAGGGCCCACCGCCGGTCCCGGTTCACTGGACGGAGGGGGGCCACCAGCAGGTCCAGGGGGACCACCCGCATCCGGCGCGGGTGGCTGGCGAGGTTGCCCCCGTCCCCGTGGGCCTCCGCCCGAGGCGGCCGTTGTCTGCTGAGACCCGGCAGATGCGGCGGGCTCCCCCTCTGCCTGTCCGCCGGATGTACTTGCCGCCGTACTCCCCGTAGAAGTCACCGCCCCACGCCGTGCTGCAGACCCAATCGCTCCAGATCGCGCCGCCGACTACGACGCCCCTCGCTCCTCCGCAGGGCGGGCACCCGTGGGCAGCATGAGCGCTCTGGACCTCGCCTGGGCCGACGCGAAAGGCCCCGCCTGGCCCCCCGGCATAATGCCAGCCAGCATGGCCAGCGCCTGGTCCCGTTGCGCCGGATTAGCCGCATGGTCCTGCTGGAGGTGGTCCAGCAGGTCCTTGGGGTGGAGGTGGGCGGGCCGGCAGTGCTTGCCGGCTCTCCATGTGCAGTGACCAGCCCCATCCAGCCGAGACCAGGGGCAGACGTTGATCGTCTTCGACCCACGCTGCTCCGTGGCCAAGTCGCCGCCGAAGTGCTGCAGCACGTACCGAATGTTGGCATAGGCGCCATGCTGAGGCGGGGGGCTCCTCTTGGGCGGCGGCTTGGGCGCTGCTTTCGGGGCCGGCCTCGCCGCCGCGGCCGGGGATGCCGCAGGCCGAACCGGTGGCACGCTTGGTGGCTGCGGCACGTGCAGCATCCCCCCCACGGGAAACTGCTCCTCCACCCAGCGGCGCCAAGCGTCGGCGAACTTCTCCTGGTCGCCCTCGACCTTCCACCTAGACGTGGAGAACGCCCGGAGCCACGGCCCCATGTTCTCCGCCATGACCAGGCGGAGGGCATCTCCTCCGCTCTGCCGGCGGAAGCGTGTCGCGGCCGCGCCTGCCACGGTCCCTTGGAGGTACAGCGCCTCGCCCCCGTCGCCACTCAGTGCACTAAGGTGCAGGGCCTCCAGGTCGGCGGGGCGGACCGTGAGCACCGTGCCCTCCCCGCGATCGTACAGGCGCAGTGCCGAGGAGTGGGGCTCCAATGCCGCCACGACCCAGCACCACGCGCGCGACACGCTATGCAGCAGTGCCAGCGAGGTTGCCGGCCTGTTGCTGGAGGACTGCGCTGCCGGGGCCCTGGGGAGGGCCGCCGCGTGACCCTGCAGCGCCCTGCACATGACAGCTGCATGCTCAGCCTGCCACATGTTGCTCGGGGCTATGGGCCAGACGTCCTGCCCCTGGACCGCCGGCGGTCGCGTGACCTCCACGAAGACCGCCGGCGCCGGCAGGATGTCCTCGGCCGTGCACCTGTGTGCCCTGCGCACCGGCCCCAGCTCCCTGAGGCACTCCCGGAACACCCTGTAGCAGGCCGGGCCCCTGGACTGCTGCCTCCTGAGCCGGCACGCGGTGACGACAAATCCACTCCAGTCCCCCTGTTTCCGGCCGAACACAGGCCCAATACTCCGCCCCTTCCAACACCACCAGCCGCCCCATATCCGCCACGCCCACCGTATGGGTGGGAGGCACGCTCTCCACCCGCAGCCACCGCTTGGCGCTTTCTTCCCACGGTTGGGGGGCATGCATCCGCTGCTGCTGCATCGCGCCCTGCACGTGCTGCAGGGATACCGTCATCAGCATGGACATCCCCCCGTCCGCTGCCGCCGCCATACACAGCAGGGCATGTTGCATGCGCGCCCCGGGCAACCCCACGTTGTGTTGGACGTCCGCCACGTCCAAGGGTGTGCGGGGCGCCGGCAGGGCATCGAGCACCGCCGCGGGCAGCTCCCCAAGGGACGGCAGACGCGCGATGGGCCCCATGTCCCCGTTGAGGACCACTGCCGCCATCCACCGCATGTCCAACGCGGACAGGAGGTTGCCCGGTCTTGGCACCCGAAGAAGGGTATCGACGGTGGACATGAGGGCGCACACGCCACAATCCTTGTTGTTGCCGGCTGGCTGCTGCACCTGTGCCGCCCTGGCCGTCGCCAGCAGATGCTCCGCGCCCGGCCACCCCGCCCTCTGGCCCCTGGCCGCCATGCGCATCGTCCGGACTGCCATGTCCCATGTGTGTGGCCACCGGGGCGGGGCTCCAGACACCGCAGGCTGGCCTAGCGGGTCCACCGTCAACTGCGTGGCAGGGGCCAGGAGGTGGTGAGACGTCCAGTGCCGCATGCTCGGCGTCTCCGACCGGTCGAGGTACACCGCCTCTGAGCCGCCCAGCTCGACGTACCTCGCGATGAGGAGGGCAGCCGGGGTTTGGTTGTGCCGCTGGCCCTCCCACCCCTCCCTCGGGAGCATCATGGCGTGGGGGGCCAGGCACTGCACCACGTCGGCTGCCAGCGCGACCACGTCGTCGCTGAGCTCCACCCCATGGTCCGCGGCCACCAGGAAGTGGTGCCTGGGCTTGGAGTACAGGTGCTCCAGGGCGCCCCGCAACTCAGCTGGTGGGGGAGAGGCGTTTCCGCAGCCCCGCAGCCAGGGGAGTGCGCCCGGGAGATGCCGCCTTGCTCCTCCTGGCCAGACGGCGGCCCTAAGGACCGGCAGGTTGCGCCAGACAGCCCCAGCGACCGGATCGCGCCAGGGCTGTGCCTTGTCGGCTCCCCATTGGAGGACAGCCACCACCACATGCGTGGTCAGGGGCTCTGCCGTGAGCTGCAACGCCGTCCCCCCATCGGTCTCGATCACCGTGCCCCGTGGGGCAGTGAAGACGTGGCCACCGGTCCCACGGACCGCCACGCATCCCCACAAGACCGCCACGGTCTCCCAGCTGGGGTGGCTGGTTCTCCTGGGCAGGACCATCACCGGCGGGCACGGGCTGTTGGCGGCCCGCACGCGCCATTCCACTCCCACCAGACGCTCGTGACCAGGGGGCCGGAACACCTGGGGCCATGCGTCTGGGAGCCGGCGATGGACGGCGGTTCACACATCTGCCCCGTTAGCCCGCATGAACTGGAGTCCCTCCAGGATGTCCCTGTCCACAGGGCTGGGGAAGCGGGCAGTGTGAACCTCCATCCCCCGGCCCAGGCGAAACCCTGGCCCCTCTTGGTCCCCCAGCAGCAAGACCTCCGGGTCCGTGACCGCAAGGCGAGCCGCCACCGTGGGGAGATGCAGGGAGACAGTCCACGGCTGGACGGAGACGGGCTTGCGCGGGAGGTCAGGGCAGGCCGCCACAGCACTGCCATCCCTCGCCCAGCTGAGCGCTCTGTCCCACCACTGCGCCCATGCACCCGGCGCTGCCGGCAACGACCAGGACAGGTACGTCATGACCGCCTTAGCCTGCCACTCGCGAGGGTCCATGCCGGCAGGATGCGTGTGCCACGTGCACACCCACCCCAGGTTGGCCTCCTGGACGGTGACCATGTCCCTCCACGGGACCACCGGGAACGGAGTGAGCAGGACCGCCATGCCACATGGCAACGCCACCGCCCACTCGGTCAGGCCCCCACTCTCCACCGCATACCCCACCGCTGGGAGTCCTCCTCCTTGCGCCTTTACCACCACTTCCCGCAGCAACGTTCCCTGGCCCCGGCCGTGGCCCTGGCTGCGGTCCAGGCTGAGGGCCCCCACACGGGCCATGGCCTGGAGGACCAGGAGCAATTCCTGGGGTACTCCCCGCGGCACCGGCGGCTGGGGGTGGGCGAACCGGCAGGCATCCTCTCGCATGCACCAACCCTTGGCCCAGTGCCTGCAGGTTTCCACCCCCCCCCCGTCTTCGGCCCAGCCTTGTCTGCCACTCCCAGCCCCCGTGGGCCCACCTCGCGGGCCTCCCTCGCCCCCACGAACTGCGGCTCCTCGTCCCGCTCCATGGCAACTTGTGCCTCTTCACTCCTCCTGCGTTGGTCTTCCTCCTCCAGTGACTCCGTCGTCGGCGGTGGGCTCGCTGCAGCCGTGAACCTCGCCAGGGCCGCCGCCACAATGGCTTGCACGTCCACCTCCTCCCCGGCCACCTCCGGCTGACCCTGCTGCTGCTCCTCCCCCGTGGGCTGCTCCTGCCCCACCTCGTCACCCTCACGGCCCGCCTCCTCACCACCCCCCACCGGGACTGCATGTTCGGACCCCTGGGGGGCGGCGCTCTCGTCGAGGCGCGTGCCCACCACCACCAGCAGCTTGAGGTCACCGCCGCGGCTCTCAAGGCGGTAGCTGCTGGAGGTGGGGACGAGGACCACTCAGCAGCAGGCGGTCCGCGCCGAACACGACCTCTGCACCCTCGGGGTGCATCGCCACCAGGAGCGCATGGGATCCCAGCGCTTGGGGCGTGAGGGGCCGCATGGCCTGCTCGCGACGCCAAGCGTCGGCCCCACCCCGCCACAAGGCCACGTACAGGCCTTCGTCCCGCCGCACGTCCTCCAGCCCTGCCTCGTCCAGCAGGCGTTCCACGGACAGGCGCACCGACAGGGGGAGGCCTTCCTGGGACTCGGCCGCCCGGACATCACCGGGGTGGTGACCCAGGACCGCCGCGTCCCCCAGCTGGACATAGCGGACCTGGCGGTCGTCCGGGGACTCGGCCACTAGGGTCACCTCC
Organism: Eutreptiella sp. 'Long Island Sound 2002'; assembly: GCA_964036045.1. Classification (NCBI taxonomy): domain Eukaryota; phylum Euglenozoa; class Euglenophyceae; order Eutreptiales; family Eutreptiaceae; genus Eutreptiella; species Eutreptiella sp. 'Long Island Sound 2002'. Next base: position 83,650,405 of record OZ038383.1, on the reverse strand, counting down.
CGGGCGACCTGTCCTGGGCGCTCGAGCTCGTACCGCTCTAGGGCGCTCGCCAGCATCCCTGCCTCCCGCTGCCCCGTGCCCCCATGAGGCGGTGCCTGTGGGCACCCTCGGCCGCATGGTACCTGTAGTGCCGCCGCTCACAGCTCCCCAGGGGAGGGGGCGGCACCGCAGTGGGCATGGGCCGCAGCGGCGCGTTGGCCGGGTCCACGTCCATGCCGGCGTAGACGTCACGCCCGGCGTCGTCCTCATACATGAGGGCCAGCGCCGACTCGCCGGGCCCGTACGCCTCCTCGTCCTCCTCGCTCTCCGCCTCCTGCTCTTCCTCCGCCTCCTCCCCAGCCGCAATCGTCACCGGCGGCGTATCCGGCCGCGGCGGGAAGGGCGCCAGAGGCCGCTCGTCAGCGCCTCCGCCCCTTGCCGCCTCCACCACGTCCAGCCGTGCCCGCTGGTTGTCGGGCAGCCGGGCCCAGCTGGTGCCAGCATGGAGGTCCATGCTGTACGCCAGCCCCGCCGGACACGGCTCACCGGGTGCCACCTGGCGCCACTCCCGCCACTCCCACATCCAGTCCTCCACTCCTTCCCCCTTGGCACGCTCCTCCCCACAGGGCTCCACGACCCCATCGCCCACCGCCGGTGCCTGCGCCTCCGGTACTCCTCGCCCCGCATCCTATCCCCCAGTCCTCTCCGTCGGCTCCTCCTTGGCCCCTTCCGCCCTCGGGGCGACAGCTGCGAGCGCATGCGCGATCAGCTCGCCAACGTCAGCCTCCCTCCCCAGTGCCTCCCGCGCGGCCCCATCGCTCCTCGCGGCTGCCCGCCGGTACGCGTCCAGGGTCTGCGCGAGCAGCTCGCCGATGTCCGGCGGGCCGGCCGCCGCCGCCACCTGCGCCGCATCCCCCGCCCGTTCCCCCGCCGTAGGTCCCCCCACGGGGGCTGCGCCCTGCACCCCATGCGTCGGGGGTGGACCACTCGGCACCACCGGCTCAGGCCCTCTCGGTACCACGGGTGGGGCCTCGCGCGGCAAGGCTGGATCCGGCACCGGGACCGTCCGCGGTGGAGACCCCGCCGCAGTAGGCCCCGGCAGGGGCACCGCCAGGGGCGGCGCAGTCGCTTGCGCCCCCGGGGTCCCACCGGGAGCCGTTCTCCCCACCTCGCCTGGGGGCACGCCACGTGCCTCCCCTTGCGACACCCCCAGCTGCTGGGTGCCCAGCCCCGGCGCAGGCACGGGTACCGGTACCGGCACCGGTACCGCATGCTGAGGCGGCCGAGGGTGCTGCTGGGGCAGGGGATGCGGATACACCACATGCTGGTGCGGACGGTGATGGTGAAGGTGATGGTGAAGGTGGACGGGGAGCTGTGGCACAGCCGCCAGGTGTACGTGTTGGTGTGGGAAGTGGTGCTGCATCATGGGGAACCCGACGGGGTGGTGAATGAGGTGATGGAGATGGAGTTGGTGGTGGTGAGCCCCAAAAGGCGGGAAGGGCAGGGGCCCGAGGCCCGGGGGCGGCGGCACCGGAAACGCACCCGGCGCCGCATACCCCGGCCACCCCGCCATCGGTCCCATTGGGGGCCGCCCGCGCTGCGCGTCCTCGAGCTGCCCGAGATCATCTTGTAGACGTCGGAGTAGTCGGTTGAGCAGGTGCACCCCGAACGGCACCGTGCCTGCTGCGAATTGCGCTTGAATGTCAGGCGCATTGTACGGGTGGGGATCGCGGGCCAACATCTGCCGCAAGCAAACGTCGACGAAGTGGTCCCATCCGTTGTCCCTGGCCGGACGGTCCGCGTCCACGCGCGCCTGGAACGCCGCATACGTGTGCGGCCCGTGTCTAACGAGATCACACACCGTGTCTACCAGGCGCCGGGCACGTCGCCGGAAGGCCGACAACTCCACGGGATTGGTGGGGACAGGTAGCGACATTTAGCTAGCGAAGGCTGTGTGAGCTATGGACATGGGAGAACGGGTGGACTCGGTGGCCCGTCCCGCTCGCGGCTGGCCGCATGATGCACGACACATTGCACGACACAGTTGCTCACCCCTCTTGCGCGCCCCCCCCCCCCTTCCCCTTTCGTGCTCCGTTGCCCCCGGTTTCGCCCCCTAGGTGTGCTCCTTGGTTCTACCCGGTTTTTGGCGGGTGTGTTGCTTGGCGGGGTCGGGGGGGGGGGGGGCGCTCGACGCTGGCTCGGGTCCCTCCCTCCGGGAGTTTCTCCACGGGGGGGCCGATGCATGCACTCCCCGTCAGGCTGTAACTCTGTTGTACGGGCCGTCCATTGGTACCCGCTTCGTACAAATGGACCTGCGTCGTAACCAGGTACGTCGGCCCTTCCCCACACCGGGGTCGGGTACACTGTGGGTCGCAGGGGAGTCCTTGCGGGATAGGCGCGTCTCTTGCCTACCCCGATGGACGGTGTGCCCTACCCGCAGCCCCTCACAGGACACGAACCGCAGTACGTGCCGTGGGGAGTGCTCCTGGTCAGGCCCATTGGCCACCCCCCCAGGCCGGTGCCACCTCGGGCCGCTGGCCAACGGTCCCGGGCGTAACCCACCTTATTGCCTGCGCTCAGGTGGGGCCGATACGGACACCGGGGGGGCCCCCAAACCCCTGAGGTCGGGTACCTCACCAGCGTCCCTTGCGGGCCCTTGTCACCCCGGCCCCCCCCCGTTCGCCGCGGTGTTGGTCCCCGCCTCCCCGCTTTTATCCCCGGGGCTTCCCCCTTTCCCGCGTTCCTTTCCGCGCTCCCTGGCTCCTGCCGCGGCCCGTCCGTCTCTGCTTTCTTTCGCTACTCTGGTGCGTTGTTTTGCTTTCCCTTTTTTTTTTCGGGCTCTGGCGTCTCCACCGCTCGCCGCCCGTCTCCCCCCGGGGCGTTGTGGTCCGCCCTGCGCCCCCCCCCCCATGTCCCCCCGCTGTCCCCTCGCTGTCCGCGCCCCTGTTCTGGGTGGGTGGGGGAGTGGGGGCTGGAGGGGGCGCCCTTGCTGTCTGTCCTCTGGCTTTTGTTGTGGCGCTGCGGTGCAGGCTCGTGGCACTTGTCCCTCTGCAGGGGGGGGGGGGGTCTGCCTTGTGGCCCCCCTCGTTGCCCTTCCTACCCTCTGTTCGCACCCCCGGTGGTCCCCCCCTTGGGGGCGTGCACAGCGCGAGCTCCCTACGGGCACGGTCGTGTGGTCCGTCCCGCACCCTCTCTCTGCTGCCTCCCCCCCCTGCCGCCTTGTCCGCGGGGGCACGCTCTCCGCCCCCCTCTTTCTTCCTCCTTCTTCCCTTACTCTTGAGGGTGGAGGTGTGTGGGGGGGGGGGGGCGCCCTTGTTGTCTTTCCTCCGTAGCACGCATGTTGCAGGCACGATGCAAAGCACGACGCAAGCACGAAGCGAGGCACTTGGCTGCAGTGGGGGGGGGGGGTCTCCTCTTTTTGGCCCTCCCGCCCTTCTCCTTGGTATAGGCTCCGCACCCCAGGATCTCCGGCCGCTGCTGCCCCTTGGCGGTAGTCGCCGCGTCTCCGTAAGGTGCTCAGTGTCCCGTGCCTGCCCTCTCCTGTGCCCATACTTACCCGAGGAGGTACGTACCCGGGTGGAATCGGAAGATGAGGAAGTGCGGGCAGCGGGGAGGACTCACCGTACGCCTCGAAGGCTTCTTGCGCCATCCGCCGCCCTGGTCGAGGGGAGGGCCCCTGTTTCGGCACCCAACAGCCCGGGGGGGGCTGACTGCCCATCCTCTCCCTGGTGCCTGTGTATCCACTTCCGAGCGGCCTGATACCGGTGCCGTGGTATCAGTCCGCTGGAAGTGGCGGCTACAAAGCGGCCGGGCGCTCTCGTCCCCCGGGTCTCTGCCACCCCCGAGCGCGATGGAGGCCCCTGAGGTCCTATGGCAGCGACGCGGGGAGACGGGCGGGGGATTCTTTTGTGGCATCCCCTGGCCACCTAGTTAATCTGCATAATCGCTGCCGCAGGGGGCCCACTGGATGGCGCCGCTGGTGCCCGTCCCCACTGCGCATTCCACTTGCGCCACAATAACTGCAACAGGCGCAGGGGGCCCAGTGGATGGCGCCAGTGGCGCGTGTCCCCTCCGCGCCACAAGTTGGGTCACTGCACGGGAGGCCCTACGGATGGCGCCGCAGGTGCCCGCCCCCCCCGTGCCATCTCCTGTTTCCGGCACCAGGCATGGTTGTCTTGATATAACACATGCACGAATGATGTCAGAGCCGGTTACAGGACGCGCACTGTGCACAACACGGCGCATGGCAACTATCCCCTACCCTGCCTCCCCCGCTCCCTCTCCCGCCCTCTGTGCGCGCACGGTGCAGACCATGCGCAGTCCCTCCCCTGTCTTTCTTGTCCCTCCCCCTCTCTGCTCCGGCTTTACGGCCTTCGCACGTCTCCCGTGTGTCCTACCTCTTTCGCCCTCTCCGTGCCCTCTTCCCGCGTCCCTGCCTGCCCTCGTTGCATGACACTACGCAGGCACACTGAACACTGCACCCTTGGGGGCGGGCTGCCTTGTGGCAGCACGCCGCGGCGCTCCGCCTCGTCCAACGCCCCCGCGCGCTGCGGGCGGCCCGCCCGGTTGTGGGGCACCTTGTTGTTCCTGCCCCTTGTTCGCTCGTACATGCCGCCGTGGCATACAATGCGCATACGCCGGTCCGCGAGCAGCACGCCCCCTTCCCTGCCCTGCCATCTCTGTCCCACTGCCCTCCGGCCAGCGCGAGCACGGTGCGGAGCAATTTTGCGAGGCAACGCTCCCTCTCTGTCCCCCCTCTCTGCCCTAGCCCCCTGGCCCTGTCCTGCCCCCTGCCCGCTCGCCCTCCCTCACCTTGCCCTGCCCCTCGTCCCTGGCCGCAGGGTCACTGGCCTCCTGTCTCTCTGTCCCCTTCCTCCCTCTATCCCCCCGGCGTGCACCGTGCAGAGCAATGTGCGAGGCAACCCTCCCACTCCCTCTTTCCCTTTCTGCCCCCTGGTGTCCTGGTGCCTTGGCAAGTTGCACGCACTTTGCACTGCAGCCGCCTGCGGCCTTTGTCCCCGGTCCCTACCTTCTCTCGTTGCATGACACTTCGTAGGCACGTTGCACACCATGCCTCCGGGGGAAGGCTGCCTAGTGGCAGCACGCTGCGGCATCGCGCCGTGTCCAGAGCCTCCGCTCGCCGCGGGTGGCCAGCTCGGTCGCGGGGCACCCTTGTCGTTCTTGCCCCTGGTTCGCTCACTCTAGCCGGGGCGTACTACGTGCATAAGGTTTGCCTTTAGCATGCCTTCGTCCTCCCGCCTCCACCTCCATGCCTCTGCCCTTCGGCCAGCGCGAGCACGGTGCGGAGCAATTTGCGAGGCAACCCTCCCTCCATGCTCCCCTTCTCTGCTCCTGCTCCCTGGCCCAGCCCTGCCCCTTGTGTGCTCGTCCTCCCTCGCCTCCCCTTGCCCCTCTTCCCGGGCTTCTGGGTCTCTGTCCTTCTGTCTCCCTATCCCCGTCCTCCCTTTACCCCCCACGGCGTACACTTTGCAGAGCAATATGCGAGGCATCCCTCCCACTCCCTCTTCACTTTTCTGCCCCCTGGTGTCCTGGTCTCTTGGCAAGTGGCACGCACGTTGCACTGCACCCGCCTGCGGCCTTTTTTCCCTCTACGCCCCCGCCCTGCCTCCCCCTCCCTCCCCTGCCCTTTTGCCCTTCTGTCACTATGCAGGACACTGTGTAGGCAAGTTGCACGCATGTTGCAGGCACGCACCTGGCCTCTACCGTCGGTGTCGTCAGGCTGTTTGGCACCACGCTGCGGCCGTCCGCCGCTGCCACAGCCCCCGCAGGAGCCGCCGCCGCGGGCAGCCACTCCAATTGCCGCGGGGGGCGCGGCCCTGTTAGGCCCCGGCTGCCCCCCGGCCAGGGTTTCACTGTACCCCCCGCGGCGCCTGGTCGCCGGGGGGGATCCATCACAAAATCTTGTAAGACATCGAAAAAAAATAGACATATATGGCATATACGATTTGGTCGCCCGCACTTGAATTTTGACGCACATGGGGCCCCAACCCCCTTTGAAGGTACCCTCCCCCCCTAATTTGGACGTGCCGAACGCACTGAAAAAGGAATTTCGGGAATCCGGTGCAGTGGGAAGGCTGTGCAAGGCCAACAAGTGGGCCGATTTAGGGTTTTCAGTGCTGCAGGCTGCAAGCTGCACTGCGCAGCTTTCCAGCACACATTCCCCTACGTGTGCAAACATATGCCCCATGTATGCACATATGTGCCCATACATGCATACATATGCCCCCATGTGTGGGCCTAGGTGCCTCTAGGTGTGCACCACAGCCTACATTATTGCTTTGTATGTCACTTTGCTCGCTCGGGAGGCTTACTCGCTCGCTGCGCTCGATCAACTTGGCAGCCTGCAGTTGTGTCGAGCGAGCGCAGCGAGCGAGGAAGCCTATCGGGGGGGCCAAAGTGAGCAAGGAATCCCTAATGAAGGCACTTGTGCACATAGGGAGGCATGTGTCTGTGCACATGGAGGGATGTATGTGCATGCATGGGGCATATGTGTGCATACACAAGGTGCCACCCACCCCACACAGCCCCTAAGCTACCTTGACCTGGCAGCTTCCGGTTATGTCGAGCCAGCACAACGAGCGAGGAAGCCTCTCGGGGGGCCAAGCTGACCAAGGAAGCCCTAATGGAGGTAGTAGTGTGCATAGGGAGGCCCATAGGAGCACACATGGGGGCATATGTATGCATATATGGGCATATATGTGCATACATGGGGCATATGTGTGTACGCATGGGGCATATGTGTGTCGATAACTTGCGCAGTGCAGCTTGTGCCTGCAGCACTGAAAACCCTAAATCGGCCCACTTGTTGGCCTTGCACAGCCTTCCCACTGCACCGGATTCCCGAAATTCCTTTTTCAGTGCGTTCGGCACGTCCAAAATAGGGGGGGAGGGTACCTTCAAGGGGGGTTGGGGCCCCATGTGCGTCAAAATTCAAGTGCGGGCCACTAAATCGTATATGCCACACACACACACACACACGCACACACACACACACACACACACACACACGTATATATTACTACACCCCTCTCCCCTTAAATCTAGCTAACAAGCAACAAGCAAGCAACAAGCAAGCAACAAGCAAGCAACAAGCAAGCAACAAGCAAGCAGTTCTCCTTTCCGTTTTGGCCATTGCTCCGCCTCATCGCTCCGGGCTGTACTCTACTCTAGCCAGCCTAGCGCCTAGGTGGTGGCCTTGCCAAATCCAAGTTTTGAGCCAAAAACTCACCGGTGGCGCCCCGGGGCGGGGGCGCCTAGTCGGGAGGTGCCCTCCCAAATCTGCGCAGTTTTCAGGCAAAAACAGCCTTTTTTCGCCCAAAATAGCCCCCAAACCCGGGGAAAACGCCCAAACGAAGGGAAACGGTGGCTACATCCCACGTGCGGCTTGACTTCACTGTGTCAAAGAGTTGGGGAGAGGGGTGTAGATTGGAGGATATATATATATATATATATATATACATATATATATATATATATATATATATATATATATATATATATATCCTCCAATCTACACCCCTCTCCCAACTCTAGGTCGCTCCACCACACGGCTCTAAGGTACGTGCGAAGGGCATAAAGTGGTGCATACATGTGGTGGAAGGGGCTGAACTGCGTCAAATCGGGCTCAAAACGGGCTAAAGACACTTGTTTGAGCATCTCAAATGGTCCGGGATCACTTTGGGAAAAACGCGTTTTTGACGCGTTTTTGACCCATTTTTGGTCCCAAAATGGCCCATTTTCAAGGCATTTTGGGATTTTCCATGAGCCAAAACACGTCACCACGGGCTCAAAATGGGCTAAAACCACTTGTTTGAGCATCATAAATGGTCCAGGATCATTTTTGGAAAAATGCGTTTTTGACCCATTTTTGACCCATTGTTGGTCCCCAAACGGCCCATTTTCAAGGCATTTTGGGATTTTCCATGGCCAAAAACGCGCCACCACGGGCTCAAAACGGCCTAAAAAACACTTGTTTGAGCATCCCAAGCCGTCTAGGAACAACTTTGGAAAAAATCTTTTTTTCGCCCTGGGGACCCTGGTGGACCCACCGTTGGCCCCCACTGTGCGTGGGCTGGCCGGCCCTCCGGCTGCACCAAGTGACCACTGGTACGGGGGTCTACGTGTGTCGTTGGGCAATTCTGAGGCTTGGAAACCATAAAAAGTGGGGGGCTGCGGGTGGACTAGGTGCCCTCGGAATTCGTCTTTGACCCACGTAGCCCAAGATACGGCCCGTTCTTGGTTTCGGGGTGTTGGTGCACATTGCGCAGTTTTTGGGGCTTTTTGGCGCCTTTTTGGGCCATTTCTCGGACATATCGTGGAGTTAGAGGGCACCAAAGGTCCCTTGGTCACGGGAAAGTCAAGCCGCACGTGCAATGTAGCGGCCGTTTGCCTTTGTTTGGCTGTTTTGAACACATACTAGGGCTGTTTTGGGCGAAAAATGGCTGTTTTTGGCCAGAAGTTGCACAGATTTGGGAGGGCACCTCCGGACTTGGCGCACCCACCCCGGGCCGCCACCGGTGAGTTTCTGGCTCAAAACTTGGATTTGCCATGGCCACCACCTAGGCTCTAGGATGGCTAAAGTAGAGTCAAGCCCGAGGCGTTGGGAAGGTGCAATAGCCAAAACGGAATGGTGACGTGCTTGTTGTTGTTGTTTTTGTTGTTGTTGTTGCTTGTTGCTTGTTAGCTAAATTTAAGGGGAGAGGGGTGTAGTAATATATATATATATATATATATATATATATATAAATCTATATATATATATATATATATATATATATACATATATATATATATATATATATACATATATATATATATATATATATATTGTCTATTTTTTTTCGATGTCTTGCAGATATTTGTGATGGATCCCCCCCGGCGACCAGGCGCCGCGGGGGGTACAGCGAAACCCTGGCCGGGGGGCAGCCGGGGCCTACCAGGGCCGCGCCCCCCGCGGCATTTGGAGTGGCTGCCCGCGGCGGCGGCTCCCGCGGGGGCCGCGGCAGCGACGGGCGGTGCGTGGAGCCAGCCCTCCCGACGACGCCGCCAATAAAAGCCAGGTGCGTGCCTGCGACATGCGTGCGAAGTGTCAACACAGTGTTCTGCGGAGTGTCCTGCGTAGTGTAGAGAGGGGACAGGGCAGGGCGGAGAGGGAGAGGCCGGGCGTGTGCCTGCGACATGCGTGCGACATGCCAACAAAGTGTCCTGCGAAGTGTACTGCGGAGTGTAGAGGAGGAAAAGGGCAGGGGAGGGAGGGGGAGGTAGGGCGGGAGAAGAGGGCCGCAGGCTGCGGGCCGGTGCGGACGGAACCAGGGCGCCAGGGAGCGGCAAGGTGGAGGGGAGTGGGAGGGGTGCATCGCGAATTGCTCCGCGAAGTGTAAGCTGGGAGGGTGAAGAGAGGACGGGGACAAGGACACCGAGGACCAGGGACCAAGGGACCTGGGAAAGGAGGCATGAGAGGACAAGGGAGGGCGAGCAGACAGGGGGCAGGACGGGGCCAAGGGCCAGGGCAGAGAGAGGGGCAAAGAGGGGGCGCTGTCACGCGAATTGCTCCGCATTGTGCTCGTGCTGGCCGGAGGGCAGAGGGGCAGAGAAGGCAGGGCAGGGCAGGGGGCGTGCCACGACGGCACGAAGGAGCGAGCGTGGGGCGGAAGCTCAAAGGTGCCCCACCGCCGAGCGAGCCGCCCGCAATGCGCAGTGGCACTGGACAAGGCGGGGCGCCGCGGCGCGTTGCCGCGAAGCGGTCCGCCCCGCGTAGAGTCACACAACGAGGGCCAGGTGCGTGCCTGCGACGTGCATGCAACTTGCCTACACAGTGTCCTGCGAAGTGTTCTGCGTGGAGATGAGGGGGAAAGGCGGGGCAGGAAGGGAGGGGCCGGAAGCGAACCTGCGACATGCGTGCGACATGCCTACAAAGTGTACAGCGTGGGGACAAAAGGTAAGAATAGAGAGGGGCAAGGGGCAGGGGAGGGAGGGGGAGGTAGGACGGGAGAAGAGGGCCGCGGGCTGCGGTGCAGACAGAACCAGGGAACCAGGGAGCGGCAAGGTGAAGGGGGAGTGGGAGGGGTGCCTCGCGTGTTGCTCCGCGAAATGCATGCCGGGAGGGTAAAGGGAAGACGAGGGCAGAGACACAGAGGGCCAGGGACCAAGGGACCTGGAAGGGGGCATGTGGGGACGAGGGAGGCGAGCAGACAGGGGGCAGGACAGGGCCAAGGGGCCAGGACAGAGAGAGGGGGCAAAGGGAGGGCGCTGCCACGCGAATTGCTCCGCAATGTGCTCGCGCTGACCGGAGGGCGGAGGGGCAGAGAAGGCAGGGCAGGGACGAGGGCGTGCCACGGCGGCATGAAGGGGTGGGCGTGGGGTAGAGGCACAAAGGTGCCCCACAGCCGAGCGAGCCGCCCGCAGTACGCGGGGGCACCGGACAAGGCGGAGCGCAGCGTAGAGACATACAATGAGGGCCAGGTGCGTGCGTGCGACTTGCCTACACGGTGACCAGCAAGAGGTAGAGGGGACACAGGGCAGGGGAGGGAGGGGGAGGCAAGGCGGGCGAAGAGAGACGAGGGCCGCAGGGGGGTGCGGAGCGACCAGCGAGCCACAAGCCTAGAGGCCAGGGCGCCAGGGGGAGGCAAGGGGGAGAGGGAAAGGGAGAGGTGCGTGGCGGGGAGGGTACAGCGAGGACGAGGACAAGGAGACAGGGGCACAAAGGGCCCCGCGCTAGCCAGGGCAGAGAGAGGGAGCGACGAGGGAGACAGGGGCAAGCGCAGCGTTAGGCAAGCACAGAGGGCGAGGGAGGGAGCAGCGGGGGCAGGGTAGGGGATAGTTGCCAAACGTCGTGCCGTGCGCCGTGCGCGTCCTGCAACCGACTCTGACCTCATCCATGTGTCATGTCATGTCCGTCAAGCCTAGGGCAGGAAGCAGGAAGCGACACGGGGGGACGGGCACCTGCGGCGCCATCCGTAGGGCCTCCCGTGCGATGACCCCACCAGTGGCGCAGAGGGGACACGCGCCAGTGGCGCCATCCACTGGACCCCCTGCGCCTGTTGCAGTGCGTGTGACGCAGAGGGGACGGGCACCAGCGGCGCCAACCGGTGGGCCCCCTGCGGCGTAGATTGAACTGTACTGATTAACTAGGTGGCCAGGGGATGCCACAAATGAATCCCCCATCCGCATCCCCGCGTCTCTGCCATAGGACCTCAGGGGCCTCCATCGCGCTCGGGGGTGGCAGAGGCCCGGGGGACGAGAGCGCCCGGCCGCTTTGTAGCCGCCACTTCCAGCGGACTGATACCACGGTACCGGTATCAGGCCGCTCGGAAGTGGATACACAGGCACGAGGGAGAGGATGGGAGGTCGCCCCCCCCCCCGGGTTGTTGGGTGCCGAAACAGGGGCCCTCCCCTCGACCAGGGCAGCGGATGGCGCAAGAAGCCTTCGAGGCGTACGGTAAGTCCTCCCCGCTGCCCGCACTTCTTCATCTTCCGAATCCACCCGGGTACGTACTTCCTCCAGTAAGTATGGGCACAGGAGGGAGCAGGCACGGGACACTGAGCACCATGCGGAGACGTGGCGACTACCGCCGAGGGGGCAACAGCGGCTGGTGATCCTGGAGTACGGGGCCTATACCATGGAGCAGGGCGGGAAGGCCCAAAGGGAACCCCCCCCCCCCCCCGCAGCAGCCAAGTGCCTCGCCCCGTGGTTGTGTTGTGCCTACGACATGCCTGCGACGTGCGTGCAACGGAGGGGAGGCGAAAAGGGCGCCCCGCCCCCCCCCAACACCACCGCCCCCCCAAGGGCGAATGCGGGTAGGGAGGGGGCGAAAAGCGCCCCCCCCCCCCCGAGGTCAACGCGGCAGGGTGGGGAGGCAGAGGAAGGAGGGTGTGGGACGAGCCACACGACCGTGCCCTTAGAGGGCGCGCGCCGTGCAAGCCCCGGCGGGGGGACCACCGGGGGTGCGGGCGTAGGATAGAAGGGGCGACGGAGGGAGCCGCGAGGCAAACCCCCCCCCCCCCCTGCAGAGGGACGGGAGCCACGCCTCGTGCCTGCGACGCGAGGGCAACGGCAGGAAAACGACAAGGCCCCCCCCCCCACATGCCTCCGCCCCCCCAAGGGTGGGGGTTGCAGGAAGGGAGGGGCGGGCAGCGGCCCCCCCTCTCCAGCGGGGGGGGCACCGGGGGAGTGCACGCAGCGTGGACAGGACGAAGGCAAGGGCCACGCGGCGTGCCTCACACCCCAGCAGGAGGACAAGTGCCGTGCCACGTGCCAGTGCCGTGCCTGCGACGTGCTTACGCCGGAGGAAGGGCAACGAGGGCGCCCCCCCCCCCCCCGCCCCCACCTCCCGCACCCACCAAGGACAGAGGCGAGGGCAACGGGGAGAAGGCGAGGGGACAAGAGGGATGACGGTAGCGGGCGGCGGACCCCCCCCCGGGGACACCGCGGCGGGGTGGGGAGACAGAGGGACGAGACGACCGTGCCCAAGGGGGGCACGCGCCGTGCAAGCCCCCACGGGGGGACCGCCGGGGGTGCAACCGCAGGAAGGGTAGGGTGACGACGGGAGCCACACGGCAACCCCCCCCCCCCCAGCGGAGGGGCAAGTGCCGTGCCTCGTGCCTGCGCCGTGCTTCCGACGTGCTTGCGCAAAAGGGAGGACAGTGAGAATGCCCCCCCCCCCCCCGCCCCCTACTCCAACGCCCACCCGCAGAAAGGGCGAGGGCGGCAAGGAGACAGCGAGAGGACATGGGGGGGGGCAAAAAAACAAAAAAAAACACAAAGCGAGCAACCAAGGACACCAACACGCCAGAGCAGGGACAGGCAGCAGGGGCAGACGGGACATGGCGGGAGCCAGGGGGCACAGCAAGGGGCCAGGGTCAGCGCCCCTGGGGATGAAAGCTCGGAGGCAGGGACCAACGGGGGGGGGCGGGGTGTGACAAGAGCCCGCGAACAACGCTGGTGAGGTACCCGACCTCTGGGGTTTGGGCCCCCCCCCGGTGTCCGTATCGGCCCCATCTGAGCGCGAGCAATAAGGTGGGTTACGCCCGGGACCGTTGGCCAGCGGCCCGAGGTGGCACCGGCCTGGGGGGGTGGCCAATGGGCCTGACCAAGAGCACTCCCCACGGCACGTACTGCGGTTCGTGTCCTGTGAGGGGCTGCGGGTAGGGCACACCGTCCATCGGGGTAGGCAAGAGACGTGCCTAACCCGCAAGGACTCCCCAGAGACCCACAGTGTACCCGACCCCGGTCTGGGGAAGGGCCGACGTACCTGGATACGACGCAGGTCCATTTGTACGGAGCGGGTACAAATGGACGGCCCGTACAACAGAGTTACACCCTGACGGGGAGTGCATGCATCGCCCCCCCCGTGGGGAAACTCCCGGGGGGGGGGGACCAGAGCCAGCGTCGGGCGCCCCCCCCCCCCCCCCCAACCCAGCCTGGCATCAAGCCCGCCGACAGCCGAGTTGGGCCAAGGGGCACACCAAGCGAGCACAGCCGGGGGCACAGGAACACGGAGGGGAGAAGGGGCGAGCAAGAGGGGTGCGCAGCTGTGTCGTGCGAAGTGTCGTGCAACAATACGCCAACAGCAAGCGGGACGGGCCACGGAGTCCACCCGTTCTCCCGTGTCCTTAGCTCACACAGCCTTCGTTAGCTAAATGTCGCTATCTGTCCCCACCAATCCCGCGGAGTTGCCAGCCTTCCGGCGACGTGCCCGGCGCCTGGTAGACACAGTGTCTGATCTCGTCAGACACGGGCCGCACACGTATGCGGCGTTCCAGGCGCGCGTGGACGCGGACCGTCCGGCCAGGGACAACGGGTGGGACCACTTCGTCGACGTCTGCTTGCGGCAGATGTTGGCCCGCGATCCCCACCCGTACAACGCGCCCGACGTTCAGGCGCGTTTCGCGGCGGGCACGGTGCCGTTCGGGGTGCACCTGCTCAACCGACTACTCCGATGTGTACAAGATCTCGGGCAGCTCGAGGACGCGCAGCGCGGACGGCCCCCAGTGGGATCGGCGGGGCAGCCGGGGTATGCGGCGCCGGGTGCGTTTCCGATGCCCCCGCCCCCAGGCCTCGGGCCCATGCCCATCCCGCCCTTTGGGACTCACCACCACCACCAACTTCATCTCCATCACCTACTTCATCACCCCGTCGGGTTCCCCATGATGCAGCATCACTTCCCACACCAACACGTACATCCGACAGCTGTGCCACAGCCCCCCGTCCATCTTCACCATCACCACCAACTGGCGGCTGTGCCACAGCACCCCGTCCACCTACACCATCACCATCATCATCACCATCCGCACCAGCATGTGGAGTACCCGCATCCCCTGCCCCAGCAGCACCCAAGACCGCCTCAGCACACGGTGCCGGTGCCGGGACCGGTGCCGGTGCCTGAGCCGGGGCGGAGTGCCCAGCAGCAGGGGGTGTCGCAAGGGGCTGTGCCACAGCACCTCGTCCACTTTCACCATCACCGTCACCATCACCATCCGCACCAGCAAGTGGAGTACCCGCATTCCCGGCCCCAGCAGCAATCACTGCCGCCTCAGCACACGATGCCGGTGCCGGAACCGGTTCCGGTGCCTGAGCCGGGGCGGGGCGCCCAGCAGCGGGGGGTGTCGCAAGGAGCTGGGCCACAGCACCCAGTCCACCTTCACCATCACCATCACCATCATCGTCCACACCAGCATGTGGAGTACCCACATCCCCTACCCCAGCAGCACCCACGGCGGCCTCAGCACACAATGCCGGTGCTAGAGCCGGTACCGGTGCCTGGGCTGGGGCGGAGCGCCCAACAGCAGGGGGTGTCGCAAGGGGCTGTGCCACAGCACCCCGTCCACCCTCACCGTCACCAACACCATCACCGTCCGCACCTGCATGTGGAATGCCCTCGCCCCCCGCCCCAGCAGCACTCGCGGCCGGTGCCTCAGCACACCATGCCGGTGCCGGGACCGGTGCCGGCACCTGGACCGAGGCGGGGCGCCCAGCAGCAGGGGGTGTCGCAAGGGGAGGCACATGGCGTGCCCCCGGGCGAGGCGAAGAGAATGGGGGCACCTGCGCCACCCCTGGCGGTGCCTCAGCCGGAGTTTCCCGCGGCGGGGTCACCACCGCGGACGGTCCAGATGCCGAACCCAGCCGTGCCGCGCGAGGCCCCGCCCGTGGTGCCGACGGGCCCGGAGCCGGTGGTGCCGGGTGGGATGCAGGGCGCGGCCCCCGTGGAGAGGACTACGGCGGGGGAACAAGCGGGGGAGGATGCGGCGCAGGAGGCGGCAGTGGCTGGCCCGCGAGACATCAGCGAGCTGCTCGCGCAGGCCCTGGAGGAGTACCGGCGGACGGCCGTGGGGAGTGGGGGAGCCGCGCCGGAAGGGGCTGACGCCGGCGAGCTGATAGCGCAGGCGCTCGCGGCTGTCGCCCCGAGGACGGAAGGGGCCAAGGAGACGTCGACGGAGGCGGTTTCTTCGGGGGGACAGGACGCGGGGCGGGGTGTGCCGAAGGCGCAAACGCCGGCGGGGGGCGGCGGGGTTGTGGAGCCCAGTGGGGGACGTGCCAAGGGGGAAGGGGTGGAGGAGTGGATGTGGGAGTGGCGGGAGTGGCGCCAAGTGGCACCCGGTGAGCCGTGTCCGGCGGGGCTGGCGTACCGCATGGATCTCCATGCGGGCACCAGCTGGGCCCGGCTGCCCGCCAACCTGCGGGCACGGCTGGACGCGGCGGAGGCGGCAAGGGGCGGAGGCGCTGACGAGCGGCCTCTGGCGCCCTTCCCGCCGCGGTCGGACACGCCGCCGGCGGTGGTCGCAGCCGGAGACGGGGCGGAGGGGGGGCAGGAGGCGGAGGAAGTGGAGGACGAGGAGGCATACGGGCCCGGCGAGTCGGCGCTGGCCCTCATGTTTGAGGACGACGCCGGGCCCGACGTCTACGCCGGCATGGACGAGGACCCGGCCAACGAGCCGCTGCGGCCCATGCCCACTGCGGTGCCGCCCCCTCCCCTGGGGAGCTGTGAGCGGCGGCACTGCAGGTACCATGCGGCCGAGGGCGCCCACAGGCACCGCCTCATGGGGGCACGGGGCAGCGGGAGGCAGGGATGCTGGCGAGCGCCCTGGAGCGCTATGAGCTCCAGCGCCCAGGGCAGGTCGCCCGGGAGATGGCCCTGGCGGCAGCGTCCCCGGGCAACGGCCAGGTCCGCTGTGTCCAACTGGGGGATGCGGCGGTCCTGGGTCATCACCCCGGTGATGTCCGGGCGGCCGAGCCCCAGGAAAGCCTCCCCCTGTCGGTGCGCCTGTCCGTGGTGCGCCTGATGGGCGAGGCGGGGCTGGAGGACGTGCGGCGGGACGAAGGCCTGTACGTGGCCTTGTGGCGGGGTGGGGCTGACGCTTGGCGTCGCGAGCAGGCCGGGCGGCCCCTCACACCCCAGGCGCTGGGGTCCCATGCGCTCCTGGTGGCGTTGCACCCCGAGGGTGCAGAGGTCGTGTTCGGCGCGGACCGCCTGCTGCTGACCGGGGATGGGGCGGTCCTCGTCCCCACCACCAGCAGCTACCGCCTTGAGAGCCGCGGCGGTGACCTCAAGCTGCTGGTGGTGGTGGGCACGCGCCTCGACGGGAGCGCCGCCCCCCAGGGGTCCGAACGTGCGATCCCGGTGGGGGGCGACGGGGAAGCAGGTCGTGGCGGTGACGGGGTGGGGCAAGAGCAGCCCACGGGGGAGGAGCAGCAGCAGGATCAGCCGGAGGTGGCCGGGGAGGAGGTGGACGTGCAGGCCATTGTGGCGGCGGCCCTGGCGAGGATCAAGGATGCTGCGGGCCCGCCGCCGACGACGGAGGCACTGGAGGAGGAGGACCAGCGCAGGGGGAGTGAGGATGCGCAGGTCGCCATGGAGCAGGACGAGGAGCCGGAGTTCAAGGGTGAGGAGGCGCAGGGTGCCGGGGAGCAGGACGAGGAGCTGGTGATCGTGGGGGCGAAGGAAGCGCGTGAGGTGAGTCCCAGGGAGCCGGGGGTGGCGGATAAGGCTGGGCCGAAGACGGGGGAGGAGGAAACCTGCAGGCACTGGGCCAAGGGGTGGTGCATGCGGGCAGATGCCTGCCGGTTCGCCCACCCCCAGCCGCCGGTGCCGCGGGGAGTACCCCAGGAGTTGCTCCTGATCCTCCAGCCCATGGCCCGTGTGGGGGCTCTCAGCCTGGACCGCAGCCGGGACCACGGCCGGGGCCACGGGACGTTGCTGCAGGATGCGGTGGTAAAGGCGCAAGGGGGAGGACTCCCGGCGGTGGTGTATGCGGTGGAGAGTGGGGGCCTGACCGAGTGGGCGGTGGCGTTGCCGTGTGGCATGGCGGCCCTGCTCACTCCGTTCCCGGTGGTCCCGTGGAGGGACATGGTCACCGTCCAGGAGGCCAACCTGGGATGGGTGTGCACGTGGCACACACACCCCGCCGGCATGGACCCTCGCGAGTGGCAGGCTAAGGCGGTCGTGACGTACCTGTCCTGGTCGTTGCCGGCAGCGCCGGGTGCGTGGGCGCAGTGGTGGGACAGGTCGCTCAGCTGGGCGAGGGATGGCAGTGCTGTGGCGGCCTGCCCAGACCTCCCGCGCGAGCCCGTCTCAGTCCAGCCGTGGACTGTCTCCCTGCATCTCCCCACGGTGGCGGCTCGTCTTGCGACCACGGACCCGGAGGTCTCGCTGCTGGGAGACCGAGAGGGGCCAGGGCTTCGCCTGAGTCAGGGGCTGGAAGTTCGCACCGCCCGCCTCCCCAGCCCTGTGGACGGGGACATCCTGGGGGGACTTCAGTTCATGCGGGCTAGCGGGGCTGACGTGTGGACCGCTGTCCATCGCTAGCTCCCAGACGCGTGGCCCCAGGTGTACCGGCTACCTGGTCACGAGCGTCTGGTGGGAGTGGAATGGCGCGTGTGGGCCGCCAACGGCCCGTGCCCACCGGTGGTGGTCCTGCCCAGGAGAACCAACCACCCCAGCTGGGAGACCGTGGCGGTCTTGTGGGGATGGGTGGCGGTCCGTGGGGCCGATGGCCACGTCTTCACTGCCCCAAGGGGCACGGTGATCGAGACCGACGGGGGGACGGCGTTGCAGCTCACGGCGGAGCCCCTGACCACGCATGCTGTAGTGGCCGTCCTCCAGTGGGGTGCCAACAGGCCGCAGCCCTGGCGCGATCAGGTCGCAGTGGCTGTCTGGCGAGAGCTGCCGGTCCTTAGGGCCGCCGTCTGGTCAGGAGGAGCGGGGCGGCATCTCCCGGGCGCACTCCCCTGGCTGCGGGGCTGCGGAGACGCCTCTCCCCCGCCAGCTGAGTTGCGGGGCGCCCTGGAGCGCGTGTACTCCAAGCCCAGGCACCAGTTCCTGGTGGCCGCGGACCATGGGGTGGAGCTCAGCGACGACGTGGTCGCGCTGGCAGCCGATGTGGTGCAGTGCCTGGCCCCCCACGCCATGATGCTCCCGAGGGAGGGCTGGGAAGGCCAGCGGCACGATCAAACCCCGGCTGCCCTCCTCATTGCGAGGTACGTCGAGCTGGGGGGCTCAGAGGCGGTGTACCTCGACCGGTTGGAGACGCCGGACATGCGGCACTGGACGGCCCACCACCTCGTGGCCCCTGACACGCGGTTGGCAGTGGACCCGCTGGGCCGGCCTGTGGTGTCGGGGGCCCCGCCCCAATGGCCGCACACGTGGGACATGGCGGTCCGGACGATGCGCATGGCACCCAGGGGCAAGAGGGCGGGATGGCCGGGTGCGGAGCGTCTGCTGGCGGAGGCCCGGGCGGCGCTGGTTCAGCAGCCGGCCGGCAACACCAAGGACTGTGGCGTGTGCGCCCTCATGTCCGCCGTCGGTACCCTCCTCAGGGTGCCGAGGCCGGGCAACCTCCTGTCCGCGCTGGACAGGCGGTGGGTGGCAGCGGTGGTCCTCAACAGGGACATGGGGCCCATCGCGCGTCTGCCGTCCCTGGGGGAGCTGCCTGCAGCGGTGTTGGAGGCCCTGCCGGCGCCCCGCACGCCCTTGGACCTGGCGAACGTCCCGCACAACGTGGGGCTGCCCGGGGCGCGCATGCAACATGCCCTGCTGTGTATGGCAGCGGCGTCGGACGGGGGGATGTCCATGCTGGCGACAGTGTCCCTGCAGCACGTGCAGGACGCGATGCAGCAGCAGCGGATGCATGCCCCCCAGCCGTGGGAAGAGAGCGCCAAGCGGTGGCTGAGGGTGGAGAGCGTGTCCTCCACCCATACGGTGGGCATGGCGGATATGGGGCGGCTGGTGGTGTTGGAGGGGGCGGAGTATTGGGCCTGTGTTCGGGTGGAAACAGGGGGACTGGAGTGGGTCGTAGTCACCGCGTGCCGGCTCAGGAGGCAGCAGTCCAGGGGCCCGGCCTGCTACCGGGTGTTCCAGGAGTGCCTCAGTGGGCTGGGGCCGGTGCGCAGGGCGCACAGGTGCACGGCCGAGGACATCCCGCCAGCGCCGGCGGTCTTCGTGGAGGTCACGCGGCCGCCACTGGTCCAGGGGCAGGACGTCTGGCCCGTAGCCCCGAGCAACATGTGGCAGGCTGAGCATGCAGCTGGCATATGCAGGGCGCTGCAGGGTCACGCGGCGGCCCTCCCCAGGGCCCTGGTGGCGCAGTCATCCAGCAACAGGCCGGCAGCCTCGCTGGCACTGCTGCATGGCGCGTCGCGGGCGTGGTACTGGGTTGTGGCGGCGTTGGAGCCCCACTCCTCGGCGCTGCGCCTGTACGATCGCGGGCAGGGCACGGTGCTCACGGTCCGCCCCGCCGACCTGGAGGCCCTGCACCTTAGCGCACTGAGTGGCGACGGGGGCGATGCGCTGTACCTCCAAGGGACCGTGGCAGGCGCGGCCGCGACACGCTTCCGCCGGCAGAGCGGAGGAGATGCCCTCCGCCTGGTTATGGCGGAGAACATGGGGCCGTGGCTCCGGGCGTTCTCCTCTTCCAGGTGGAGGGTCGAGGGCGACCGGGAGAAGTTCGCCGACGCGTGGCGCCGCTGGGTGGATGAGCAGTTTCCCGTGGGGGGAATGCTGCACCTGCCGCAACCACCAAGCGTGCCACCAGTGCGGCCTGCGGCGCCCCCGGCCGCGGCGGCGAAGCAGGCCCCGAAAGCGGCGCCCAAGCCGCCGCCCAAGAGGAGCCCCCCGCCTCAGTATGGCGCCTATACCAACATTCGGTACGTGCTGCAGCACTTCGGCGGTGACTTGGCCACGGATCAGCGTGGGACAAAGATGATCAACGTCTGCACCTGGTCTCGGCTGGATGGGGCTGGTCACTGCACATGGAAAGCTGGCACGCACTGCCGGCCTACCCACCTCCACCCCAAGGACCTGCTGGACCACATCCAGCGGGACCATGTGACTGATCCGGCGCAGCGGGACCAGGCGCTGGCCATGCTGGCTGGCGTTATGCCGGGGGGCCAGGCGGGGCCTTTCGCGTCGGCCCAGGCGGGGTCCAGAGCGCTCACGCTGCCCACGGGTGCCCGCCCTGCGGCGGGGCGCGGGGCGTCGCCGTCGGCAGCACGGTCTGGAGCGATTAGGTCTGCAGCGCGGCGTGGGGCAGTGACTTCTACGGGGAGTACGGCGGCAAGTACGTCCGGCGGACAGGCAGAGGGGGACCCCGCCGCATCTGCCGGGTCTCAGCAGGCGACAACATCCTCGGGCGGAGGCCCACGGGGTCAGGGGCCACCTCGCCAGCCGCCCGCGCCGGGTGCGGGTGGTCCCCCTGAGCCTGCTGGTGGCCTCTCTCCGTCCAGTGATCCGGATCCGGCGGGGGGCCCCGATCCACACGTGCAGCCATGAAGGGGCCCCGCCTCCGACACCCGAGCGGCGGTGTCCTGGAACGTCCAGGGCTCGATGCGGGGGGACGGTGTACCAGTGGCCCCAGGTATGCTCGACGGTGAAGCGGTGGCGGCGGGTATCATGAAGGCCGAGGGTGCCATCCTGGGCCTATTCCAGGAGACTGGCCTGCAGGACCCTCAAGGTGTGGTGCACTCCGAGAACCAGTGGCGTCACCATGGGTATCATACATACCCAGGGGTGGATGCCCAGGCGGCGTCGGCGGCGGCGGTGCGCGGCGGGCTCTTGATTGCCCTTCGGGCGGACGTGTTCGCCGCGGAGGAAGTTCGAGACATCGTGGACATCGTGCCGGGCAAGGCCATGGCCCTGGATGTGGTGACCGCAGGTGGCACCCTCACGGTCATCAACGTCCACGGCCCGGGTAGCGGCGGCGACTCCTGGGCGTCTAAGGCGTCCTTCTGGGCTGACGTGGCCATGTACGCGGCGGCCAAGAGCGCGGGTGGCACCAGGGCCGTGCTCCTCGGAGGGGACTTCAACGTGTGGCTGGAGTCCCCGTGGCACCCTACCACGAGGAGGTTCCAAGCCCTGTGGGAATAGTGTGGCTTCCACAGAGCAGGCCCGGAACGGGAGGAGGACACGAGGCCCACGAGGGCGGGGCACCGACTGGACTCCTTCCTTCTGAACTCGCCTCTGGTCCCGTGGGCGGCGCCTGAGCGCCCTCACTTAGCGCCGGGGCGGTCTCCTGCGTCGCTGGGGTCGGATCATGGCCCTGTGGTCCTGGACATCCCGCTGGCGGTGGCCGGCAAAGAGAGGGTCACCAGGATGGCCTACTCGCACGCCCAGGGCAGGCTGCACGCCATATGCCCGGACTCCCCGGGGGTTCGTGAGGCGGCAGCGTCAGTACTGCAGAAGGCCTGCGGGGATCAGCGGCTACAGGCGTGGCTCTCATCGGACCAGGACACTGCCACCATGGGCACGTCGGAGGTGCAAGCGGTCTTTGACCTGCTCTACGCCTTCCGTGATGACGTGTCCAGGGTCACGGGAGTGCGCATGCCTTCCGGCGTGGACCCGCAGTACCCATACGGGCAGGCGGAAACGGAGGCGTCTCTGGCCCAGGTCCTCTCGGATCAGCAGGCCCTGGCCTGGCGTGCCCATCAGCTGTGGCAACGGGACGCGGCGGCGGCCGGACTCCACTCCCAGGAAGCGACTGCCCTGCTACAGCACCTCCGGCGAGTGGACCCCGACCTGTCCCCCGCCTCGGTAGAGGACCTGCGTGCCGCATTGGACCAACAGCTCCACCAGCTGGAGACACGCGTGGAGGAGCTGCGGGATGTCCTCAGGAGCAACAGGCGCCGGTCCATCAAGGACTACTGGCGGGGCAGGGTACCGGATCTGCAGCTCCGATGGACGGCGATACGGGGGGCCATCAACGTGGTGAACTATGCCCCGTCAGGCCTATGGTCCGTACGCGTCCGCGAGTCGGAGAAGGTTCTCTTGGAGGCCTCGGACGTCATTGGCGAGGTCCAGAGGTATTGGGAGGCGCTGTACGCCAAGCGGCCGGTGAACCTGCCGGCCTTCGAGCGGCTGGTCCGGGCCCACATTCCCAAGGGGGTGCCGGAGGAATGGAGGTCGGTACAGGACTACACTATGCAGGACCTTAAAGACGCCGTGAGGCAGGCCGTGGCGGACGACAAAGCTCCGGGGTCCAACCGGGTCACGGCTGCCCTCATAGCAGAGCTGCCTGAACCGGTACAGGGGCTCCTGGTGCATGCGTACAGGGCAATCCTGCGGGGAGCGGACGTCCCGGAGTCCTGGCACGAGGCCATTATCTGGCTGATGCCCAAGGGCACAGCCACGGGCAACCTGGACGAGTACAGGCCGATAGCGCTGGGGCAGCAAGACATGCGAATGCTCATGACCCCCCTCATGCGGAGGTTCACAGCTGTTCTGGCACGCAAGGGACTGGCCGCGGACTGGCAGTTCGGAGCCATGCCGGGCTCCACGGCGGCTGCCCCGGTGTTCCTGGCCCAGCGCAGGCTGCAGCGTGGGCTGGAGGAAAACCACGTCCTGGCCTTCGATGTGTCGAAGGTATTTGACACAGCGCCGCACGGAGCACTGGCGCTCCTCCTGCGCCACATGGGTGTCCCGGAGGAGCTCATCAGGCTCTTCCACACCCTCAGCTGCGGGTCCCTGGTGCGCATCGTCACCGCGCACGGCCCGACGCCGAGCATACGGCTCCACAGGGGCCTGCGGCAGGGCAGTGCGGAGAGCGCTGTGCTCTACCTCCTCCTATTGGAGCCTCTCCTGCGGAGCCTCGCCTGTAAGGCGCGGGGAGATGCTCGCCATGCGGTGCCACCCCTGGTACAGGCGTACTGTGATGACCTCCTGTTGATAGCGCATTCCCTGCCGCAATTCCTGGAGTATGCGGCGGCGATAGCGCGGTATCTCACTGACATGGGCATGTCCCTCAACGTGGGCAAATGCGCCTATGCCAGTACTGCTCGCATTCACTCGATTATGGTATACCTGAACCCGGGGGACACGGCGGCCCCATGGGTATGCTTACGTGCCAAGGGCACGGTACCATACTTGGGCCTGCGCCTCGATCCCAGGGGGATGGCGACCATGAAGGAGAAACATGTACTCCGGTGTGAAGCCCTGCTGGGCTGG
The DNA here is from genome assembly GCA_964036045.1 of Eutreptiella sp. 'Long Island Sound 2002'. Taxonomy (NCBI): domain Eukaryota; phylum Euglenozoa; class Euglenophyceae; order Eutreptiales; family Eutreptiaceae; genus Eutreptiella; species Eutreptiella sp. 'Long Island Sound 2002'. Next base: position 83,626,976 of record OZ038383.1, on the reverse strand, counting down.
TGCAAGAACACGTTGGGGCCGGCGTCGGTGCCTCATGAGGTGATCGCGGCCGTGGTTGGAGGCATCGTGCGGTACGCGGCGCCCTACCTGTCCGACACGGCGGAGGCGGTGATCAAGCTGAATACTGCCATCAAGGCTGCGGCCCTGCAGTTCGAGAAGCTGCCCAAGGACCTGTCCAACGTGGCGGTGCGGTCAGGTCATGGGCTACGGTTGGCGGATGTCCAGGTTGTATGCCGCGACTCCGTCGTGGCGACCATGGCTCAGCTCACCCACCACAGGTCGATGACGGTCCGTGATGAGCTGCGGGCCATGCTCCGAGACATGCACGTGCAGTACGGAGTGTGCGGGCAGTTCATGGTGCCCTCTGCGTCATTCGCCACACACGCTGGCAATACGTGGGTGGACAGGGTGCTCAGGGCGATGGGGACGTTGCGCGCGGGGCTTCTCATGCCATCGTCGGTGTACTCGTGTGTAAAGGCCAATCTGCCGCAAGTGCAGTGGGCGGGCGGAAGTGGGTATCCCAATCCTACGCCTTCAAGGGTAGGGACATCTGCATTCTCTCGGGGCCCCGCACAGATGCGGCAGTGCAGTCCCTGACTGATCCTGCAAATGACCTCCTGCATGCGCGGCTCCCCTGCCCTCCGCCTGGGCACTGGGCGGTCCAGCTACAGGAGTGCCACGAGGACCACCTGCACCTTTCGCACGCGGGAGTAGGGCCCCACCAGCTGGACCACGTGTGGCTCACGGGGCTTCGCGACGTCTTCCGGCCGCAGCTGCCCGGTCCGTTGACTCACCGACTAATTCACCCGGTGCGCCGAAAGAAGGCCAGCAAACGCAATAGACAGTCCGCTGCGGGGGACGTGTATGTGGTGGGCGGATACAGGGAGGAAGGATGGGACCCGACCAACCCGGGGCTGTCCATGCCGTTCGTCCCGCTAGCCGCCCTCCTGTTTCATTTGGGGGACGTCTTTGAGGGCTACCAACAGCAAGACGATCCGGCGTCCGTCCCCCTGCTCACTCCTCACGTCGGGGGCGGCATAAGCCCGCCACCACTGTGGGTTGTGCACGGGCAGCCAGCGTTTTCCAGGGCTTGCGCGGCGGTGCGCAAGTGCGGCGAATGGGCAATTGTTCTTCTGCTACCGGCAGGCCCAATCCCGGATCCGGATGAGTACTCGGTCCCGGAAGTGGTTCGGATGTCCAACGTGCCGCATGATCCGCACGTCGCCGTCACGTCGTTGCGTGGTGGTGGCGCAGTGGAGCAGGGGTCTGTCGTGGTATACCAGCCTTCCTGCTCCGCAACGGTTTGGGGAGCGGAGTACACCACCGCCTTGGACGCCATAAAGTCAGTCTGCGGATGTGACCTGGCCTGGAGACCACATGCGGTGTATCGACCGAGGGTGGTCCTGTCCCCGGAGCTCACGGCCTCCAGTGCGGCGTCCCTGGGAAAGGTGGTGCAGAGCCCCCACTCCGACGTGGCGTGGCTAGAGCCCCACCGGTACTGCTGGGTGCCGGTGGCGACTAAAGTCACATCGTCTGACGCGTCGCCCCAGGGAGACGACGCCACAAATGTGGCGGTGGCCAGCCACCGAATCCCCACGTGGACGGGTGCCATCTACGGCACGGTCCCGGAGGCAGAGATCATTGGCGCGGCGGCGTACTTGTTGCACACGCCCCCGTCAGCGTGCACGGTACACGTGGTGGATGCGTCCGTCATAGGAGCGCATCTCCGCAGGGCGCAGGAGGCCCTGTACCGTGGCATCAAGGGGCTGACGTCACATCTGGTCAATCAGCATGCACTGAGCTGGATAGTGGAGGGGCTGCGGCGGCTGCCGCGCCGAGTTGGGGGGCCGCACCACTGGGTGGTGAGGCAGAGCTCGCACTTGGCGGCGGTCCCGCTTGAGGCACCGGACTCTGCCGCGGCCCGTGCGATGGCCCCGCCAGTCCATCTTGTCTTGCCGAAGGAGCACGCCATCCTCTTGGTACGGGGGGATAATGGTGAGCTCGAGCCGCGTGTACCATCCATGCAAGCCCTTCAGCAGGTCCGGGAGTTAGAGTGGCGTTCACTAGCGGCACGCACCAGGGCGCACACGCCGCTGGCTGGCGCCTGCGAGGCGATTTCCCTGGGAGCTGTGCACCACGGCCCAACGCACAGGAATATGCTGCGGGCACGTGACGGTCGCTTGTCCACCATGCAGGTCATGCGACGGTGGAGACAGAAGCTCACGCGTATGGCAATACCAGCCCACCCCTGTATCTTCTGTGGGGGGCCGGAGGAGGACATCGGCCACATGCGCCCACTGTGTGCGCGGGACGAGGAGGTGGCTGGGCTCCTGTGCAGGCGTGTGGAGGAGTTCACGGCGGAGCTACCCCTGACGGACAGGGCGGTGGAGTTCGTGGCGTGGAGGGAGCACGGCTGCAGGTGGGCCGAATCCCTGATGGCGGGTGTCGTCCCCGGGGACCTGAAGCGGCTGTTCGCTGCGGTGCGAGCGGCGTCGTCCCGGGGCCCTGCCAAGGCCAGGCTCTTTGTGGAGGACATGGTCCAGATTGGGGAAGATGTGTATGCCAGCAGGAACCATCGGCTCACCCAGATCATGCAGCTGCCGATGCAAGATCGAAGGAGGGCGGTATACGCGTTCCTGCGCGGTGACACACCCTTCTGCCCGCCGGCAGGGAGGATCCTGCAGCGTCCGCCGTGGAACCCGTTTGCCGGCCTCCCTGGCGACCTGCGGGCAACCTTTCTGAGGGCACCGCTGCACGCAATGCTGGTGTCGCGGTCGTGCATCGAGCATGAAGAGGCCCTGTCCTTGTTCCCTCACTGGATGGCGGCGGTGGCGCAGGCCTTCGACCGGTGGATCGGTTCCTGGGTGGCACGGGACATCACGGCATTCAGGGAGTGGTCCCGCGTGGTGTCGGCGCAGTCGTGGGCCCAGGTGCGTGGTACCAAGGTGAGAAGCCCTGACGGCCAGAGTGATCCCTGGCTCCAGGTGTACGCCAACCATCCAGCTGTGGGGAACGTCATGGGCTGGCCTCGCGAGGTGATGCCAGTCCTTCAGCAACCTCTGTGCGGTCTCCCAGTCCTGGCGGTGGCTGTCGTACTTGACGTGGGTACGTTGTGGCTGTATGACCAGCAGCTGCGACGAGCCGTACCGGCGGTCGCGGAGCAGCGGTCCATGGCAGTGTTAGTGGGCTCCAAGCAGCTCGCGCGGGTACAGGGCGACGACGCGCAAGGCCACGTCACGGAGGCCATGTTCTCTCTGCCAGAGGGGGACGACCACGTGGCTGCCGATGCCCGTCACACCCTTGACACCCTGGGCCTCAAGGCGGTCGTTGAGGCTCGGGCGGGAGGGCAACGCTTGGTTCTGGCTTCCGCCAGGGGCCCGGAGCAGGATGGGGTTGATGTCATCGGGGAGGTCTTGCGGGACTACGGTTGGGAGCTCCTGGCGCATGGCACGCGCAGCCCCAAGGTGGCGCGGTGGCCCCGGCTGCTTGAGAGCCTGCCGGAGATGCCCGACGGACAACCGATACTCCGCCCGGTGTCCACGTGGGAGGAGGCGAGGCGCAGCCTCCTCAGTAGTGCCACGGCACGCACGCTGACAAGGGCTTTGCTCGGGCTCCAGGACGCGTGCTGCGATGTATGGCAGGACCTGTGGTCGCAGTGTTGTGATGGTAGCTGCGTTCCATCGCGGTCTGTGCTTCCGCAGCGATGCCACGGGTGCGGGGAAACGGTGTCCGTTTGGGTTCATCAGTGTGCCTCCGCCCCGCTGTGCGGGACATGTCAGGAGCATGCCGACAGGGGGTGGCCTAGGGCGAGGTGGGCACTGCGGCACTCTGGACGGATGTCCTCAAGTGCCTGGACGACTATCCAGGGTGGCCTGAAGAGCGTCCGAGTGGAAGGGGTACGGTGCCCTGGAGCGCCGTCTGCGGCCCTGCCCCTGATGCTGTGGTGGGCGGCCCTGGAGGGCGACTCACGGATACTCTGGTTGTGGCATCGCGGAGGAAATGGTGACGGAGTGGTGGGGGCCGGGGGTGCAGGTTGATGGGGATGGGAATTGTGGGTGCACCAGCTACCGTCCCTACGCTGGACGCAGCGGAGGGAGTGGCGCCTGAGAAGCAGTGCCTACGCGGCCTGATTGTGCGGTACTGGCAGGCGGCGTATGACGGCCAACGCGATGTGACAGGTCGTGCCGGCCTGATGGTGAGCCGTACTGCCCCCGTGCATGAGGGTCGGTCACGGATGCTTCACCCGCCTGCCCCGGGTCGCCGCATACAACAGTGAGGTGTCATGGGTCGTCCCGGCCGAGGTAATAAGGCCCGAACCCCTGTAGGGTATTCCCATGGCACCGGGGTCTCTACTGGCGGCCCGGCTACGGCAGTGTTGGGAGTGGTTGCTCGGGATACACCGGGGGTGCACGGAGTTGTATGGGGGTTACAGCGCTGCGGCGCCCCCTGGGAGTGTTACACGGGGTTGCGGGGTCAGCCTGCAGGCCCCAGGAGCGGCGACGGGGCGAAGATGTGTGCGTGGAAGGTTATGACAGGGGGGTCATCAGGAGAACAGTATGGCGGGCGTCGTGGAGACGGCATGGCAGCCTAAAGGAGCGCTCACAGGGGGCACGTGGAGTTCCAGGTGGCGGAGTACTGGAGTCTTGGGGGTAAACGCGGCGGTACTGGGATCCGTACGGTTGGGGTACGCGGCGGTACTGGGGAGCCGTACAGTGGGGGAGCAGCGGGGAAGTTCCAGATGACGGTGTACTGACTTCGTGGGGGTGTACACGGCGGTACAGGGGACCGTATGGTGGGGGTACGCGGCGGTACTGGGGTCCGTACGGTGGGGGAACGCGGCGGTACTGGGGAACCGTACAGTGGGAGAGCACGGGGATGCATGGCGGTACTGGGGTGTCCCCCTGACTCCTCTAACAACTCAGGGGGAGCGCAGGGGCATCCCCTGGCCCCGTTAACAAACTAGAGGGACCGTGCCTGCGGGCATGTACATAGTCTAACCTCCGACCATGGCCTTGTGGTTGCAGTGGTGAGTGTCGTGGCCGCTGGCAGGTGGCGTCGGCGTGGCAACGGCGGTACTGCGCGGCGTCGTAGTGAAGAGTATGCAGTCGCCTCACCACTGTAACGGCTTACCCCTGGGGGGCGCCAGTCCGGTCGGCTAGAGGCGAGGAGGGCAGGGGAGCGGCATGCTGAGTGGTCCGGGGGGTGACGCGCGGGCCAATGCTATAAGTAGGCTCGCCACGTCGTCGGTGGGGGCCGAACCTGCGGCCTGGCCGCTGCTGTGGCGGAAGAGGCGCAACCACGGGAGCTGGCCAATCAGTGCAGGTAAGGGTCAAGGGTAGGCGCCAAGGCATTGTATGTGGGCCAAATGAGGTGGGCCTGGTAACCACGGCCCGGGGCGAGCCTCTGGTGGGTACCCCTACAGGGGGTCGATAACCAAGCTACGGCACCCACCAGCCCGAATCCCAGCCACCGATATTCACGGGTTGCGCCACTCCCGTCGCGGAGCGGCCGGCGTCCCCCCCTGTAGACCCTCAAGATATATTATATGTGGGCAAGTGGATACCTCGAAGCAGATTGGGCGCTGGCCCCTGACATGGGGTGCCAGCATGGTATATATCTGGGGTGTGGGGGCAGCACAGGACCACGGGGACGTGGAATTGGTAACGTGTTTCTGTACTATACTAGGGGACTGGTGCGGTGGGAAGATGGCGTACAATGTGGAGACATGGGGGCGATGAAAGCTGAGGGCCAGGCTCGGCTGGAGCCTCCCAGAAATCCTGGCTATGCACATACGGGCTATTGCGTGCTGGCAGAGGGATATGTGGAGTCAGGGGTGGTGGGCAGTATCGAGGACGCGGACGGCAATGGATTACGTGGGGTCACGGGTGATGGGTGTCTCCACAGTGGCGGGGGTACGTGAACGATGGAGGGTCAGCTCTCGCTTCGCCGCATGCGTGCTGCTTTGTTCCTTGGTTGCTGCTTTGCGACGGACATAGGTGCCCTTGCTTTCTGCTTGTTGCGATGCTGCTGCGCTGCTATGCCTTGCCCCCTTACCCCCGGCGAACAAACGGGCCAGCGTCCGTCGCCGTTGCTAATGCTAACGCTTTGCAGTTGCCACTGCCCCCAAAGCCTGGTTGCCCGGTATCCCCGGTCCTCTGGGTCCTCCGTCATGCTGTGGGCCACCTCAGGCAGCCCTGGGACCCACGGGATCGAGCGAGGCAGGAACCACCTGTCGGCGCGAGATGCCCGGTAACTCCAGTAGACGGCATGATAAGTGGTTATGACTATGACTATGACTATATATATATATATATATATATATATATATATATATATATATATATATATATATATATATATATCTGTGCACAGGTGGCGAACTAGCGGGAATATTTGGGTCCGGGCTGATTTTCGGAAAAATTTTGTTCCGTAGGGGGGGGGTATGTTATACCTTTTCGAAGTCTCCAAGAAATGGGCTTTTCGGATATGTATGGGTTAGGGGGGGGGGGGGTAGAAGACCATGTTTTTTCGGAAATCACGGCGGAAGTCGGACGCTTCCAGGATTCGGAAAATGGCTGCTAGTTTAACAAACAAGGGGTTTTAGACCCCCCCCCCTGTCCAACACTCATATATACATATATATATATATATATATATATATATATATATATATATATATATATATATATATATATATATATATATATATATATATATATATATATATATATATATATATATATATATATATATATATATATATATATATAGCGGAGTCCCCCTCGGCGAATCCGAGGTTCTTCCTCGAAGGGGCCCACGAGCCCAGGGGACGCCACCGGGTTTTTTTCGGCTAGGCCGGACGAGGCTCCCAGCGGCAACCCCGCCCCCCGTGGGTGGGTGCACGTAACAACCGCCAGCCCCCCCCCCCCCCACAGCCCCCCCGAAAAGGGACTCCGGCGCGGAGGGTTGGGGATATAGTCCCATGCCGCGCGGCCATGAATAGGGCCAACAGGCCATACACGCCCACCCCCCCCCCCTCGATCAAGAGTGGCCCCCGTCGTTCCCCGGGCAGGGAGCCACCCCCCCCCGCCTCCCAAGGAATGGCCGCCCTCGGGGGCCCTCGCCCAGCCCCCGAGGGCCTCTCGGGGTTCGCCCCCGAGCCCGCCCGGCCCTTCCACGCCCCCCCGCACCAGCCGCAGCCCAGAGGCCCACCCGGTCTCCCCTGCGCCGGCCCACGACCGCCAGGGACCCGGGCACCAGAGCCCCGCTGCGCAGCCCCGCCCGCCCCCCCGGTATCCATCCGGCGAGGCCCGTCCCGGTCCGGTTCGGCCGCGAGGGGACGGTACGGCATTGCCCCCGCCTCCATCAGGGCTCGTCCCCGTGGATGATGCTCGGCAGGATTCGTCCCCGCCGAGCGGGGTGCAGGCCCCACCGCTGACCGCGGCCCCCAGCACCACGGGCGCTCCGGGCTCCCCGGCCGACTTTGGCCAGCCCCGGCCGCCCCTCTCCCCCGGTCAGCCGAACAGTGGCGCTCGCGGCTGAGCTCACCGCAACCCCACCCCCTCGCGCGCGCGCCCACCAACCAGCCCACAACCCCCCCCCCCACCCCGCGTGCACACCATGCCCCCGGCTCCCCTCCACACCCCCTCTCCTTCTTCTCAGGTTGCCGTCGCCACCGAGCTGGGCTACCGCAACCGCCGACGGGCGGACGCCTGGCTGACAAGGGGACCCCGCATACGCGGTGGGGGTCGAGGCCTTGCCCCCCCTTCCCCCTGCTGCATGCATCATGGCGTTGCATGAGTCATACCTCCCTCCCTATGCATCATGTGTCATGGCCGCGAGTGGCCTTTGCCCCTCCCCACCACCCATGCCTCGCACACAGTGACCGAACGGGGGGGGGGGCGACGGCCTCTGGGTGGGGCGCCCAGAACCCTGGGCGGGGCCCCAAGAACCCCTTCGCTGTTACTCCAACGTGGAGGGTAGCGGGACCAGCCGGTGAGCAGTCTCACCTGACACGGAACCCAGTCCCCCCCCCTGTCCCCCACCCCAGCTCGGGCGGCGCGGCCCGCACGTGCGGTTCGAGCCCGCGTCGCCCTTGTTACGTTATACAGGCAGTGCGGGCCGCCAGGAGTGCGGAGGGGCCCCGCACTGCCCCAAGCGCCCCCCCCCCACACCAGCTGGCGCTAGAGGCCTAGCAGCGCCTGGCGGGCTGTTGTGCAGGGGGGGCGAGGCGACCGGGCGCTTCGTACCCGCCCCCAACGGGGGTCTGTACCCACGGCACCGGGCACAGACACCCGTTGGGGGGTACAACACCACCATCCACCACCGCACCACGGCCACAGGAAGGAGGTAATAGCCCTGGGCCTCGGCCTCCCCCAGGCCGAGGGAAGGTGCCGACCGCCAGGCTCATCCTGGCCCCCCACTTCCTCTTCATGATCATCCCCCTTGGCCGTCCCGGCCCACAGTCCCCGCGGCGGGTGAGTTCTTGGGGTAGAAACCTAAGAACTTCGGTGACGGAAACACAGGTCGTGGTTTCGCACCCGGCCGACGTGGGGAGCCTCCGCCCCCACGGGACCCGAGGGCACCCCGGCCATCCCAGCCGGGGATAACCCGCCGCCAGCGCCCCATGCCCCCGCCCCAGGCTCTCCGGCCTCAGTCCCCATGCAGTCTACGTCCTCATCACTTCCTCGTAGTAGGACTCCAGTAGCAGGACTCACCCACCACCGCCACACACCACCACCCCCCCAGAGCCTAGCTCTGGACCGTAGACAGTCGAGCTCCCACACCCTACACCCCCGACACGCCGCACCGGACACCCCTCCCCTCGCCAGACGCACCCCCCATCCCTCGCCCCCGGCCGTCACCACCGCGCGACGTACGCCTCACCCAGCAACAGCCCCCGCCCACGCCGGGCCCACCAGCCCCCCCCCCCCCTTCTTACTTTGCGCCATCGCCGGTAGCACTGTTCGCTCTGCATGCCGGAGCCTACGGGCCTCGAGCGCTTGCCTCGGCTTTTTCTGCCCCCCACCTGCCCGCCCCACCCCACCCCCGACACACACCCCCGGCACAGGCCTCCCACCGTCCTCCCACCGCCCTCCCACCCGCCTGACGCCACACCCAGCAGCCACCCACGCCCAGCACCACCTCGCGACAAACGCCACGCCCAGCGACGGCCCCCACCCACGCCTGGCCCACCAGCCCCCCCCCCCCTTTCTTACTTTGCGCCACTGCCGGTAGCACTGTTCGCTCTGCATGCCGGAGCCTCCGGGCCCTGAGCGCTTGCCTCGGCTTATTCCTTCCTCCCGCCCGCCCACCCCGACCCACCCCTCCCTCCCCCATCCCGCACCACAGCCGGCGCCCACAGCCGTCAACGGTCCTCCCACCCCCCGGCACGCCGTGTGTCGGACCCTCCCTTGCTCCGCTCCCCACAGGCACCATGGCACACCCATTCTCAGCTCTGTCCCCCGACCTCCAGCGCGAATAGTTGACGGCGGCCGACGCCTGGCCCCTCCTGTCCATCGCCCTGGACTCACAGCAACCCCCACGCCTGCTCGCCTCCGCGCGCCACATGCCGGCGAATGTGGATGTCCTCTCCATCCCCCTCGCCGGCTCCTCCATCGAAGCCAGCCCCCCCCTCTGGTGGTTTGCCTTCACCGAGCAGCTCACCGAGAACGAGATCTCCCTCCTCACCACACACCACGATGCCTCGTGGCTCCCCTACGCCTCTTGCATGAGCGCCCTCATCGACTGAGGCGCCGGGGCCTCCACCCTCGACCAGGCCACTCTCGCCTCGGCCGCCCTCGCCCACATTTCCCCCTTCTCCCCCGACCTCCCCCCCTCCATGCCCTTCCGCCGCCTCCTTGACCTCCTCGCCTTCGAGGAGGCCATCAAGCCCAAGGTCGCCCGGGTCGCCCTCCTCCACTGGCTGGCGACCTGGGCGGCCCAGCAGACCGGCTCGCGGCTAGCCTGCCCCCACCTCAGCTGCGTCTTCGACCCCACCAGCCCCCACGTCCGTGTCCCCGCCCCTTGCCCCCTGTCAGGCCACCGGTGGTACACCAAGTTGAACCATCGGAAAGATGATGGTTCAATTCGCACCCCCAACATCTCCACCGCCATCACCGCAGCCGCCCGCCGCGCGCACCCGCAGGCGAATGACCCTCCAGCAGCCCCCGATGTCCCCGCCCCCGCCTCCGCCCCCGCTCCCCCCAACGCTCCACAGCCCTTGTCCCTGCTTCCCCCCCCGTCCCCAACCACCGCAGCCGGCCGCACCGCCCCCGTCAGACTGGGAGACACTCTTCCAGGCTGGCCCAGCCCCGAGCTCCCAGGACACGCTGTCCTTGCTCGACGGCCTCTCCTCCGTCCCCGAGGCCGACACCCACCACACGGCCATGTGCATTGTGGCCATGGGCAAGAACTGCCACCTGCCCCCCAGGCCCGTGCAGCACCTCTCGGTCTCCACGTCCACCGCCAGTCTGGTACTCGCCGCCAAGGGTGCCTCGCACTCCTGCCCCGACCTCCACAAACCCACCCTCCGCCTCCACCTCAACAAGCTCCTCACCCTGGTCTCCCAGCGGTACGGAGCCGCCGCCTCCTCCGCAGCCTCCCTGCCTGCACTCCAGGCCATCCAACCCCTCATCACAGCCGCTCAGGCCCATGCCGACACCCCCTTGCTGACGGCGGCCTTCACCATCGCCAGCGCCCCCTCCTTCCCCATAGAGGCCTACCAGGACCTCCAGCACGTCTCCTCCGCCGACACCCTCCGCGCAGCCATCGCACGGCCGTGCGGCCGTCTTTCCACCCCGGCCCAGTTCCAGGAGCTCATCTCCTACACCAAAACTGCCCCCCCCCCCCCCCGCTCCACGGCGGACCTGGACTGGTTCCGCCTTGGCTCCTCCGCCCCACCAGCGCCCTCCCTGCAGTCCCCAGGCACCACCGCCCCGCCCGTGCCACTCTCCGCCCCACCCCTCCTCAGCCAGCTCCTCCTCCCGGGTGCCCCCGCACCCTTCGCCACCGGCGCCACCCCCGCCTCCTCGGTCCCCACCTTCGCCCCCGTCGGCTCCTCGCCGGCCACATCCGGCATCGTCCGCGTCTCAGGCCTCCGCCTGGGCCCACACGCCTCCATGGCGGTCACCCTCACCCACAATCTGCAGACCGTCGTGTACGTCACTGACGCCGATGCCCGCCGCGGACACGCGTTCGCCTCCATCACCCCCGCCCTACACGCCTCCCTCTTCGCCTCTCTGCCCGCACGCGTCATCCAGCACGCCGAGGGCTGGTCCCTCACGGTCCAAGGCAGGCAGGACAATGGGCAACCCTGGCACGCCCCCGCCACCACCCTCAACACCCCCCCCTCCCACCGCCCGCCCGTCCCGGGCGACTCTCAGCCCCGTCCCGCCAAACGCAGCCGCCAGCAATCACCCCCCCGTTCCTCCCCCCAACGCTCCCCGAGGCACCATGGCCGCACAACGCCCTCGGTCCCCACGTCAGGCAGGGCAGTCCGCGGCGCCATGTTCCCCAGCGCCCGCAGACACAACTGACTCGCCCTGCCGGGCACTCTCCACGCCTCCAGTGTTCCCCACCTCCCGACCCTGGCCTGGGCGGCCCTCCTCGCCTCCCGTTACCCCCGCCCACCCGACGCCTACCGCGCCGGAGCGGACCTCCTTCCCGGCCCGGAGCCCCATCCCCAACCCTACACCCGAGAGACTCCCCCCCGCGCACCCACTCCACCACCCGCCTCCGCCCCCCGTATATGCCTTCACTGCGGCACGCTGCGGCGCCCGCCCCTCAAGCGCTGCCCCGAGTGCACGCACTCTGCTGACCTTCTCCCCCTTCAGCACCCCCCGACCGCCCCCCTCCCCCCGGGCCCCCTCCGAGACCTCCTGCACGCCGCCCAGATCTCCACGTCGCTACCCCCCTCACTTCTCGCCTCCGCCCTCCCCACAGTGTGCGGTTGGCTCGCCTCCTTCCCCCGCCAGCGCCACGACCCCTCCTTCTGGATCACCCCACCCCTGCACGTGGACGCCAAGTGGACCGCCTTTTGGGACACCGCCCACTTGCCGTCGGTCCCCCTCCCCCCGTCCCCAGCGTACGCTCGCTTGTCGGGCCCGGCCTCAGCGTGGACGCTACACCCTGCTCTCCCCGACGCCCCGCTCGTCGCCTCCTCCGCATGCCCCGACTGTGGCCGCCCCAGGCCTCACACCGCCTTCGTCGACCTCCCCACATCCCCAACCGACCACTGGCCTCACTTCTTCTGCACCTCCCCCCACAAGGTCCCGCCCGTGTGCACTCGGGACACCGCCGCCCGCTGTGTGGTGGGCTTCCAGGGCATGCTACTTCCCGGAGCGGTCCCCGTCTCGGCCATCCCCTGGGCCACCCCCTGCGCCCCCCCTCCGGACCGCCGCCTCCTGCCGACCCCCGCCTTCGTCCTCTCCCTCCCCGACCCCCGCGACCAAGCGTCCACCCCCCTCCGCGACACAGCCCTCGCCTTCCTCACGCACAACTAGGGCGGCATCGCCGGCCAAGTCTCCCTCGCCCGCACCTGGCTCGAGGCCCTGTCCCCCGACGTGGTCGCCGAACAGGAACTCTGGGACTTGGCCGCAGCCCGCCCCGCCCTCCCACCACGGTACGAGGCCCACTACAGCACCGCATCGGGCCAGGGCCTAGGCCTCCGCACGGCCTGGCTACGGTCCCTCCGCGCCCCCTCCCAGCCCGCCGACTTCGTCTACGACGGCCCGCACTGGATTGCCTCCGCGGTCCCCCTCTCACTAGGGGGCCGTGCCCTCCTGTTCAACGCCCACCTCCCCCCACGCGTCTCGGACTCCGAGTGGGTGTCCGAGGTCAAGCTCATGAACCACCTCCGCTCCCGCATGCGTCCCGACCTGTGCGTCCTCCTGGGTGACCTCAACAGCACGGGTGCCCCAGGCACCCCCCTGGCCTCCGCGCTCGGAGCCCTGGGCCCACTCTCGGCCTGGCACAGCCTGGTCCCCCCAGCCACTCCCACCAACTTCACCACCCGCCACGGCTCCCCCCGGTCCACCGCCATCGACCACATCTTCGCCACCGAACCCATCGCCTCCCACACTCACCACGTCCTCCCCTGCCACACCTCGCACGCCATGATGCTGGCGCAGGTCACGCTGCACCACTGCTCCTGCGACGCCCACTCTTGGCGTCTGTTCCGATGGCGCCCGGCAACTCTCGAGGACATGGACTCCCTCTCAGCCGCCCTTGACCTAGCGTGGGGCCGGCTCTCCGTTACCCCCTCCCTCCCCGACCACTACATCGCTGCCCACCACTTCATCGCGCACCCGCTGCTCCCGCACCCGCCCGACACCCCCGCTCTACTACGTTCCCGGGCCCGGTACACCTTTCCCCTCTCCACCCACGACCTAGCCGCCGGCGCCTCTCCCGGGGCCGCACCCGGCCCACGTCGTGTTCACCCCCGCGTCGCGGGCCGCGGACATCCTCCCGCTCCTCGCCGCCACCCCCCCCGGGCGACGCATCCTGCTTGCCGCCAACCCCTCAGTCCTCAGTGAGGTCCTCATTGGGCACGCCGACGCTCTGCACGTGCGCCCTCTGCTGCCCGACCTGCACGTCGCGTACGCCCCCGGCACGCCCGTTGACCCCTCCATGTGGGACTCTTAGTGAGGCCACCGGCCGCCGGCCGGCCCGCACACACCGCCCCGCGCTCCCCTCGGGCACTCGGGCCTGTTGACGCCGCTTCCGCCTAGGCCGCCAGCCGCTACCCACGCGCCCGGCCCCGGCCTCAGCCCCCGGGCAACGCTTCCTGCTAGCCGCAGGTCCCACGGCCCGCAGAGGGGCCCCCATCGCGCACGCCGACGCCCTTGCGCATGCGCCCCCCGCAGCTTGGCCTGCGCGACGCGCTCGCCCCCGGCACGCCCACCGACCCCACTATGTGGGGCTCTCAGGGCCACCGCCGACCGCCGGCTGGACCGCCCGCACCGCCCCGCGACCGCCACGGGCCCCGCACCCACATGGCGCCGCCTCCGCCTCGGCCCCCGCCGCTACCCATGCGCCCGGCCCAGGCCTCGACCCTCCCGCCGGCTGTGCCGCGCGGTCTCCCGCACGCGGGACACAGGGACAGGCACCAGGGAACCACAGCCGGACCAAACACAACACGCCACCAGCCGTATACCCGTTATAGTGCTCTTGTGCTCCCGCCCTTGTTCCCTCCCTCCCCAATGACTGACCGACGCGCGCGCGCGCCCGCACCGCCGGGGACGAGGCGGCCACACCACAACACGTGCAGCGGTGACTAGGCGCCAGCAGAAAGCAACTCACGGGCCTCCCCTCGCCCCCGATGAAGGCTAGACGCACGGACCAGCGCCCCCGGCCACGCCACGGCCACACACGATGTTCGGGCAAGGCGCGGAGTGACCGCGGACCCGGGCGTGCCTTCCCCACCCCAAGGTCCCCGCCCAGCCCTCCACCCCCTCCACAGCCGCTTCGCACAGGTCGGGACGCTCTCCCGCCACGAGACGGGGGAGGGCTCCAGGGTAACTCACAGGTGACCCCTGCCTTCTCCGCGCGCACTCGCCCCCCCCCCCCCCCCCCACCACACCATGGCGCCCCCCCCCCTCCCTCCGGTCATCGTCGGCACATGCCCGGCCAGCGTGACGCCGGCCTACTGCTCCCTTGCGCCCTTCCCAGGGAGAGCGTGCCTGGCAATTTCTCCCGCCGGCACGTGCTGGGTGCCACAACAACAACAACAACATCATATATATATATATATATATATATATATATATATATATATGTATATATATATATATATATATATATATTCCAAAGTTGTTCCTAGACCACTTGGGATGCTCAAATAAGTGTTTTTAGGCCGTTTTGAGCCCGTGGTGGCGCGTTTTGGGCCATGGAAAATCCCCAAATGCCTTGAAAATGGGCCGTTTTGGAGCCAACCATGGGTCAAAAATGGGTCAAAAACGCGTTTTTCCAAGAATTATCCTGGACCATTTATGATGCTCAAACAAGTGTTTCTAGGCCGTTTTGAGCCCGTTTAGACCGATTTTAGCCCCTTCCACCACATGTATGCACCGCATACCTTAGAGCCGTGTAGCCGACCCACCTAGAGTTGGGACTAAACTTAAACTGCGCAATGTGCACCAACACCCCGACACCAAGCACGGGCCGTATCTTGGACTACGTGGCTAAAATTCCAATTCCGAGGGCACCTAGTCCACCCGCAACCCCCCACGTTTTGTGGTTTCCAAGCCACACAATCGCCCAACGATACGCCTAGACCCCCGTACCAGTGGTCACTTGCTGCAGCCGGAGGGCAGCCCGGCCCGCGCCCGGCGGGAGCCAACGGTGGGTCCACCAGGGTCCCCGGGGCGAAAAAAAGGGTAGCAGCCGTTTGCCTTCATTTGGGCGTTTTGCCCGGGTTCGGGGGCTGTTTTGGGCGAAAAAAGGCTGTTTTTGGCCCAAAACTGCGCTAAAACTATACATATATATATATATATATATATACATATATATATATATACATATATACATATATATATACATATATACATACATATATATATATACATATATATATATATATATATATATATATATTTCTATATATATACCACCATACATGTGGTGCATACATGTGGTGGAAGGGGCTAAACTCGGTCAAAACGGGCTCAAAATGGGCTAAAACCACTTGTTTGCGCATCCCAAATGGTCCAGGATATGTCCTGCAACCGACTCTGATCTCATCCATGCGTCATGTCATGTCCGTCACGCCTAGGACAGGAAGCAGGAAGCGACACGGGGGGACGGGCACCTGCGGCGCCATCCGTAGGGCCTCCCGTGCAGTGACCCCACCAGTGGCGCAGAGGGGACGCGCACCAGTGGCGCCATCCACTGGACCCCCTGCGCCTGTTGCAGAGCGTGTGACGCAGAGGGGACGGGCACCAGCGGCGCCAACCGGTGGGCCCCCTGCGGCGTAAATTGAACTGTACTGATTAACTAGGTGGCCAGGGGATGCCACAAATGAATCCCCCATCCGCCTCCCCGCGTCTCTGCCATAGGACCTCAGGGGCCTCCATCGCGCTCGGGGGTGGCAGAGGCCCGGGGGACGAGAGCGCCCGGCCGCTTTGTAGCCGCCACTTCCAGCGGACTGATACCACGGCACCGGTATCAGGACGCTCGGAAGTGGATACACAGGCACCAGGGAGAGGATGGGAGGTCGGCCCCCCCCGGGCTGTTGGGTGCCGAAACAGGGGCCCTCCCCTCGTCCAGGGCAGCGGATGGCGCAAGAAGCCTTCGAGGCGTACGGTAAGTCCTCCCCGCTGCCCGCACTTCATCATCTTCCGAATCCACCCGGGTACGTACTTCCTCCAGTAAGTATGGGCACAGGAGGGAGCAGGCACGGGACACTGAGCACCATGCGGAGACGTGGCGACTACCGCCGAGGGGGCAACAGCGGCTGGTGATCCTGGAGTGCGGGGCCTTTACCATGGAGCAGGGCGGGAAGGCCCAAAGGGAAACCCCCCCCCCCCCGCGGCAGCCAAGTGCCTCGCCCCGTGGTTGTGCTGTGCCTACGACATGCCTGCGACGTGCGTGCAACGGAGGGGAGGCGAAAAGGGCGCCCCACCCCTCCCCACCACCACCACCCCCCCGAGGGCGAATGCGGGAAGGGAGGGGGCGAAAAGCGCCCCCCCCCCCCGAGGACGACGCGGCAGGGTGGGGAGGCGGAGGAAGGAGAGTGCGAGACGAGCCACACGACCGTGCCCGTAGAGGGCGCGCTCCGTGCAAGCCCCGGCGGGGGGACCACCGGGGGTGCGGGCGTAGGATAGAAGGGGCGACGGAGGGAGCCGCGAGGCTAACCCCCCCCCCCCCTGCAGAGGGACGAAAACCACGCCTCGTGCCTACGACGCGAGGGCAACGGCAGGAAAACGACAAGCCCCCCCCCCCCCACAAGCCTCCGCCCCCCCAAGGGTGGGGGTTGCGGGAAGGGAAGGGCGGGCAGCGGCCCCCCCTCTCCAGCGGGGGGGGCACCGGGGGAGAGCACGCAGCGTGGACAGGGCAAAGGCAAGGGCCACGCGGCGTGCCTCACACCCCAGCAGGAGGACAAGTGCCGTGCCGCGTGCCAGTGCCGTGCCTGCGACGTGCTTACGCCGGAGGAAGGGCAACGAGGGCGCACCCCCCCCCCCTCGCCCCCACCTCCCGCACCCACCAAGGACAGAGGCGAGGGCAACGGGGAGATGGCGAGGGGACAAGAGGGATGACGGTAGCGGGCGGCGGACCCCCCCCCGGGGACGCCGCGGCGGGGTGGAGAGACAGAGGGGCGAGACGACCGTGCCCAAGGGGGGCACGCGCCGTGCAAGCCCCCACGGGGGGATCGCCGGGGGTGCAACCGCAGGAAGGGTAGGGTGACGACGGGGGCCACACGGCAACCCCCCCCCCCCAGCGGAGGGACAAGTGCCGAGCCTCGTGCCTGCGCCGTGCTTCCGACGTGCTTGCGCAAAAGGGAGGACAGCGAGAACCCCCCCCCCCCCCCCGCCTCCTTCTCCGACGCCCGTCCGCAGAAAGGGCGAGGGCGGCGAGGAGACAGTGAAAAAAAAAAAAAAAACACAAAGCGAGCAACCAAGGACACCAACACGCCGGAGCAGGGACAGGCAGCAGGGGCAGACGGGACATGGCGGGAGCCAGGGGGCACAGCAAGGGGCCAGGGTCAGCGCCCCTGGGGATGAAAGAAGGGGAGCAGGGACCAACGGGGGGGGGCGGGGTGACAAGAGCCCGCGAACAAGGCTGGTGAGGTACCCGACCTCTGGGGTTTGGGGGCCCCCCCGGTGTCCGTATCGGCCCCATCTGAGCGCGAGCAATAAGGTGGGTTACGCCCGGGACCGATGGCCAGCGGCCCGAGGTGGCACCGGCCTGGGGGGGTGGCCAATGGGCCTGACCAAGAGCACTCCCCACGGCACGTACTGCGGTTCGTGTCCTGTGAGGGGCTGCGGGTAGGGCACACCGTCCATCGGGGTAAGCAAGAGACGTGCCTAACCCGCAAGGACTCCCCAGAGACCCACAGTGTACCCGACCCCGGTGTGGGGAAGGGCCGACGTACCTGGTTACGACGCAGGTCCATTTGTACTGAGCGGGTACAAATGGACGGCCCGTACAACAGAGTTACACCCTGACGGGGAGTGCATGCATCGGCCCCCCCGTGGGGAAACTCCCGGGGGGAGGGACCAGAGCCAGCGTCGGGCGCCCCCCCCCCCCCAACCCAAGGGCCAAGGGGCACACCAAGCGAACACAGTCGGGGGCACAGGAACACGGAGGGGAGAAGGGGCGAGCAAGGGGGGTGCGCAGCTGTGTCGTGCGAAGTGTCGTGCAACCATACGCCAACGGCAAGCGGGACGGGCCATGGAGTCCACCCGTTCTCCCGTGTCCTTAGCTCACACAGCCTTCGTTAGCTAAATGTCGCTATCTGTCCCCACCAATCCCGCGGAGTTGCCAGCCTTCCGGCGACGTGCCCGGCGCCTGGTAGACACAGTGTCTGATCTCGTCAGACACGGGCCGCACACGTACGCGGCGTTCCAGGCGCGCGTGGACGCGGACCGTCCGGCCAGGGACAACGGGTGGGACCACTTCGTCGACGTCTGCTTGCGGCAGATGTTGGCCCGCGATCCCCACCCGTACAACGCGCCCGACGTTCAGGCGCGGTTCGCGGCGGGCACGGTGCCGTTCGGGGTGCACCTGCTCAACCGACTACTCCGATGTCTACAAGATCTCGGGCAGCTCGAGGACGCGCAGCGCGGACGGCCCCCAGTGGGGTCGGCGGGGCAGCCGGGGTATGCGGCGCCGGGTGCGTTTCCGATGCCGCCGCCCCCTGGCCTCGGGCCCATGCCCATCCCGCCCTTTGGGACTCACCACCACCACCAACTTCATCTCCATCACCTACTTCATCACCCCGTCGGGTTCCCCATGATGCAGCATCACCTCCCACACCAACACGTACACCCGGCAGCTGTGCCACAGCCCCCCGTCCATCTTCACCTTCACCACCAACTGGCGGCTGTGCCACAGCACCCTGTCCACCTACACCGTCACCATCATCATCACCATCCGCACCGGCATGTGGAGTACCCGCATCCCCTGCCCCAGCAGCACCCAAGACCGCCTCAGCACACGGTGCCGGTGCCGGAACCGGTGCCGGTGCCTGGGCCGGGGCGGAGTGCCCAGCAGCAGGGGGTGTCGCAAGGGGCTGTGCCACAGCACCTCGTCCACTTTCACCATCACCGTCACCATCACCATCCGCACCAGCAAGTGGAGTACCCACATTCCCTGCCCCAGCAGCGATCACTGCCGCCTAGCACACGATGCCGGTGCCGGAACCGGTTCCGGTGCCTGAGCCGGGGTGGGACGCCCAGCAGCAGGGGGTGTCGCAAGGAGCTGGGCCACAGCACCCAGTCCACCTTCACCATCACCATCACCAACATCGTCCACACCAGCATGTGGAGTACCCACATCCCCTACCCCATCAGCACCCACGGCGGCCTCAGCACACAATGCCGGTGCTAGAGCCGGTACCGGTGCCTGGGCCGGGGCGGAGCGCCCAACAACAGGGGGTGTCGCAAGGGGCTGTGCCACGGCACCCCGTCCACCCTCACCGTCACCATCACCATCACCGTCCGCACCTGCATGTGGAATGCCCTCGCCCCCCGCCCCAGCAGCACTCACGGCCGATGCCTCAGCACACTGTGTCGGTGCCGGTGCCGGTGCCGGCTCCTGGACCGGGGCGGGGCGCCCAGCAGCAGGGGGTGTCGCAAGGGGAGGCACATGGTGTGCCCCCGGGCGAGGCGAAGAGTATGGGGGCACCTGCGCCGCCCCTGGCAGAGCCTCAGCCGGAGGTTCCCGCGGCGGGGTCGCCACCGCGGACGGTCCAGATGCCGGACCCAGCCGTGCCGCGCGAGGCCCCGCCCGTGGTGCCGACGTGCCCGGAGCCGGTGGTGCCGGGTGGGATGCAGGGCGCGGCCCCCCTGGGGAGGACTACGACGGGGGTACAAGCGGGGGAGGATGCGGCGCAGGAGGCGGCAGTGGCTGGCCCGTGAGGCATCAGCGAGCTGCTCGAGCAGGCCCTGGAGGAGTACCGGCGGACGGCCGTGAGGAGTGGGGGAGCCGCGCCGGAAGGGGCTGACGCCGGCGAGCTGATAGCGCAGGCGCTCGCGGCTGTCGCCCCGAGGACGGACGGGGCCAAGGAGACGTCGACGGAGGCGGTTTCTTCGGGGGGACAGGACGCGGGGCGGGGTGTGCCGAAGGCGCAAACGCCAGCGGGGGGCAGCGGGGTTGTGGAGCCCAGTGGGGGACGTGCCAAGGGGGAAGGAGTGGAGGAGTGGATGTGGGAGTGGCGGGAGTGGCGCCAGGTGGCACCCGGTGAGCCGTGTCCGGCGGGGCTGGCGTACAGCATGGACCTCCATGCGGGCACCAGCTGGGCCCGGCTGCCCGACAACTTGCGGGCACGGCTGGACGCGGCGGAGGCGGCAAGGGGCGGAGGCGCTGACGAGCGGCCTCTGGCGCCCTTCCCGCCGCGGCCGGACACGCCGCCGGCGGTGGTCGCAGCCGGGGACGGGGCGGAGGGGGGGCAGGAAGCGGAGGAAGTGGAGGACGAGGAGGCATACGGGCCCGGCGAGTCGGCGCTGGCCCTCATGTTTGAGGACGACGCCGGGCCCGACGTCTACGCCGGCATGGACGAGGACCCGGCCAACGAGCCGCTGCGGCCCATGCCCACTGCGGTGCCGCCCCCTCCCCTGGGGAGCTGTGAGCGGCGGCACTGCAGGTACCATGCGGCCGAGGGCGCCCACAGGCACCGCCTCACGGGCACGGGGCAGCTGGGGGCAGAGATGCTGGCGAGCGCCCTGGAGCGCTATGAGCTCCAGCGCCCAGGGCAGGTCGCCCGGGAGATGGCCCTGGCGGCGGCGTCCCCGGGCGACGGCCAGGTCCGCTGTGTCCAACTGGGGGATGCGGCGGTCCTGGGTCATCACCCCGGTGATGTCCGGGCGGCCGAGCCCCAGGAAAGCCTCCCCCTGTCGGTGCGCCTGTCCGTGGTGCGCCTGATGGGCGAGGCAGGGCTGGAGGACGTGCGGCGGGACGAAGGCCTGTACGTGGCCTTGTGGCGGGGTGGGGCTGACGCTTGGCGTCGCGAGCAGGCTGGGCGGCCCCTCACACCCCAGGCGCTGGGGTCCCATGCGCTCCTGGTGGCGTTGCACCCCGAGGGTGCAGAGGTCGTGTTCGGCGCGGACCGCCTGCTGCTGACCGGGGATGGGGCGGTCCTCGTCCCCACCTCCAGCAGCTACCGCCTTGAGAGCCGCGGCGGTGACCTCAAGCTGCTGGTGGTGGTGGGCACGCGCCTCGACGGGAGCGCCGCCCCCCAGGGGTCCGAACGCGCGATCCCGGTGGGGGGAGACGAGGAAGCAGGCCGTGGCGGTGACGAGGTGGGGCAAGAGCAGCCCACGGGGGAGGAGCAGCAGCAGGATTAGCCGGAGGTGGCCAGGGAGGAGGTGGACGTGCAGGCCATTGTGGCGGCGGCCCTGGCGAGGATCTCGGATGCTGCGGGCCCGCCGCCGACGACGGAGGAACTGGAGGAGGAGGACCAGCGCAGGGGGAGTGAGGATGCGCAGGTCGCCATGGAGCAGGACGAGGAGCCGGAGTTCAAGGGTGAGGAGGCGCAGGGTGCCGGGGAGCAGGACGAGGAGCTGGTGATCGTGGGGGCGAAGGAAGCGCGTGAGGTGAGTCCCAGGGAGCCGGGGGTGGCGGATAAGGCTGGGCCGAAGACGGGGGAGGAGGAAACCTGCAGGCACTGGGCCAAGGGGTGGTGCATGCGGGCAGATGCCTGCCGGTACGCCCACCCCCAGCCGCCGGTGCCGCGGGGAGTACCCCAGGAGTTGCTCTTGATCCTCCAGGCCATGGCCCGTGTGGGGGCTCTCAGCCTGGACCGCAGCCGGGACCACGGCAGGGGCCACGGGACGTTGCTGCAGGATGCGGTGGTAAAGGCGCAAGGGGGAGGACTCCCGGCGGTGGTGTATGCGGTGGAGAGTGGGGGCCTGACCGAGTGGGCGGTGGCGTTGCCGTGTGGCATGGCGGCCCTGCTCACTCCGTTCCCGGTGGTCCCGTGGAGGGACATGGTCACCGTCCAGGAGGCCAACCTGGGATGGGTGTGCACGTGGCACACACACCCCGCCGGCATGGACCCTCGCGAGTGGCAGGCTAAGGCGGTCGTGACGTACCTGTCCTGGTCGTTGCCGGCAGCGCCGGGTGCGTGGGCGCAGTGGTGGGACAGGGCGCTCAGCTGGGCGAGGGATGGCAGTGCTGTGGCGGCCTGCCCTGACCTCCCTCGCGAGCCCGTCTCAGTCCAGCCGTGGACTGTCTCCCTGCATCTCCCCACGGTGGCGGCTCGTCTTGCGACCACGGACCCGGAGGTCTCGCTGCTGGGAGACCGAGAGGGGCCAGGGCTTCGCCTGAGTCAGGATCTGGAAGTTCGCACCGCCCGCCTCCCCAGCCCTGTGGACGGGGACATCCTGGGGGGACTTCAGTTCACGCGGGCTGGCGGGGCTGACGTGTGGACCGCTGTCCATCGCCAGCTCCCAGACGCGTGGCCCCAGGTGTACCGGCCCCCTGGTCACGAGCGTCTTGTGGGAGTGGAATGGCGCGTGTGGGCCGCCAACGGCCCGTGCCCACCGGTGGTGGTCCTGCCCAGGAGAACCAACCACCCCAGCTGGGAGACCGTGGCGGTCTTGTGGGGATGGGTGGCGGTCCGTGGGGCCGATGGCCACGTCTTCACTGCCCCAAGGGGCACGGTGATCGAGACCGACGGGGCAGCTCACGGCGGAGCCCCTGACCACGCATGCTGTAGTGGCCGTCCTCCAGTGGGGTGCCAACAAGCCGCAGCCCTGGCGCGATCAGGTCGCAGTGGCTGTCTGGCGAGACCTGCCGGTCCTTAGGGCCGCCGTCTGGTCAGGAGGGGCGGGGCGGCACCTCCCGGGCGCACTCCCCTGGCTGCGGGGCTGCGGAGACGCCTCTCCCCCGCCAGCTGAGTTGCGGGGCGCCCTGGAGCGAGTGTACTCCAAGCCCAGGCACCAATTCCTGGTGGCCGCGGACCATGGGGTGGAGCTCAGCGACGACGTGGTCGCGCTGGCAGCCGACGTGGTGCAGTGCCTGGCCCCCCACGCCATGATGCTCCCGAGGGAAGGGTGGGAAGGCCAGCGGCACGACCAAACCCCGGCTGCCCTCCTCATTGCGAGGTACGTCGAGCTGGGGGGCTCAGAGGCGGTGTACCTCGACCGGTTGGAGACGCCGGACATGCGGCACTGGACGGCCCACCACCTCGTGGCCCCTGACACGCGGTTGGCAGTGGACCCGCTGGGCCGGCCTGTGGTGTCGGGGGCCCCGCCCCAATGGCCGCACACGTGGGACATGGCGGTCCGGACGATGCGCATGGCACCCAGGGGCCAGAGGGCGGGATGGCCGGGTGCGGAGCGTCTGCTGGCGGAGGCCCGGGCGGCACAGGTGCAGCAGCCGGCCGGCAACACCAAGGACTGTGGCGTGTGCGCCCTCATGTCCGCCGTCGGTACCCTCCTCAGGGTGCCGAGGCCGGGCAACCTCCTGTCCGCGCTGGACAGGCGGTGGGTGGCGGCGGTGGTCCTCAACAGGGACATGGGGCCCATCGCGCGTCTGCCGTCCCTGGGGGAGCTGCCTGCGGCGGTGTTGGAGGCCCTGCCGGCGCCCCGCACGCCCTTGGACCTGGCAAACGTCCCGCACAACGTGGGGCTGCCCGGGGCGCGCATGCAACATGCCCTACTGTGTATGGCAGCGGCGTCGGACGGGGGGATGTCCATGCTGGCGACAGTGTCCCTGCAGCACGTGCAGGACGCGATGCAGCAGCAGCGGATGCATGCCCCCCAGCCGTGGGAAGAGAGCGCCAAGCGGTGGCTGAGGGTGGAGAGCGTGTCCTCCACCCATACGGTGGGCATGGCGGATATGGGGCGGCTGGTGGTGTTGGAGGGGGCGGAGTATTGGGCCTGTGTTCGGGTGGAAACGGGGGGACTGGAGTGGGTCGTAGTCACCGCGTGCCGGCTCAGGAGGCAGCAGTCCAGGGGCCCGGCCTGCTACCGGGTGTTCCAGGAGTGCCTCAGTGGGCTGGGGCCGGTGCGCAGGGCGCACAGGTGCACGGCCGAGGACATCCCGCCAGCGCCGGCGGTCTTCGTGGAGGTCACCCGGCCGCCAGTGGTCCAGGGGCAGGACGTCTGGCCCGTAGCCCCGAGCAACATGTGGCAGGCTGAGCATGCAGCTGGCATATGCAGGGCGCTGCAGGGTCACGCGGCGGCCCTCCCCAGGGCCCCGGCGGCGCAGTCATCCAGCAACAGGCCGGCAGCCTCGCTTGCACTGCTGCATAGCGCGTCGCGGGCGTGGTACTGGGTTGTGGCGGCGTTGGAGCCCCACTCCTCGGCGCTGCGCCTGTACGATCGCGGGCAGGGCACGGTGCTCACGGTCCGCCCCGCCGACCTGGAGGCCCTGCACATTAGTGCACTGAGTGGCGACGGGGGCGACGCGCTGTACCTCCAGGGGACCGTGGCAGGCGCGGCCGCGACACGCTTCCGCCGGCAGAGCGGAGGAGATGCCCTCCGCCTGGTTATGGCGGAGAACATGGGGCCGTGGCTCCGGGCGTTCTCCACTTCCAGGTGGAGGGTCGAGGGCGACCGGGAGAAGTTCGCCGACGCGTGGCGCCGCTGGGTGGATGAGCAGTTTCCCGTGGGGGGAATGCTGCACCTGCCGCAACCACCAAGCGTGCCACCAGTGCGGCCTGCGGCGCCCCCGGCTGCGGCGGCGAAGCAGGCCCCGAAAGCGGCGCCCCAGCCGCCGCCCAAGAGGAGCCCCCCGCCTCAGTATGGCGCCTATGTCAACATTCGGTACGTGCTGCGGCACTTCGGCGGTGACTTGGCCACGGATCAGCGTGGGACAAAGACGATCAACGTCTGCCCCTGGTCTCGGCTCGATGGGGCTGGTCACTGCACATGGAAAGCTGGCACGCACTGCCGGCCTACCCACCTCCACCCCAAGGACCTGCTAGACCATATCCAGCGGGACCATGTGACTGATCCGGCACAACGGGACCAGGCGCTGGCCATGCTGGCTGGCGTTATGCCGGGGGGCCAGGCGGGGCCTTTCGCGTCGGCCCAGGCGGGGTCCAGAGCGCTCACGCTGCCCACGGGTGCCCGCCCTGCAGCGGGGCGCGGGGCGTCGCCGTCGGCAGCACGGTCTCGGGCGATTGGGTCTGCAGCGCGGCGTGGGGCAGTGACTTCTACGGGGAGTACGGCGGCAAGTACGTCCGGCGGGCAGGCTGAGGGGGAGCCCGCCGCATCTGCCGGGTCTCAGCAGGCGACGACATCCTCGGGCGGAGGCCCACGGGGTCAGGGGCCACCTCGCCAGCCACCCGCGCCGGATGCAGGTGGTCCCCCAGAGCCTGCTGGTGGCCCCTCTCCGTCCAGTGATCCGGATCCGGCGGGGGGCCCCGATCCACACGTGCAGCCATGAAGGGGCCCCGCCTCCGACACCAGAGCGGCGGTGTCCTGGAACGTCGAGGGCTCGATGCGGGGGGACGGTGTACCAGTGACCCCAGGTATGCTCGACGGTGAAGCGGTGGCGGCGGGTATCATGAAGGCCGAGGGTGCCATCCTGGGCCTATTCCAGGAGACTGGCCTGCAGGACCCTCAAGGTGTGGTGCACTCCGAGAACCAGTGGCGTCACCATGGGTATCATACATACCCAGGGGTGGATGCCCAGGCGGCGTCGGCGGCGGCGGTGCGCGGCGGGCTCTTGATTGCCCTTCGGGCGGACGTGTTCGCCGCGGAGGAGGTTCGAGACATCGTGGACATCGTGCCGGGCAAGGCCATGGCCCTGGATGTGGTGACCGCAGGTGGCACCCTCACGGTCATCAACGTCCACGGCCCGGGTAGCGGCGGCGACTCCTGGGCGTCTAAGGCGTCCTTCTGGGCGGACGTGGCCATGTACGCGGCGGCCAAGAGCGCGGGTGGCACCAGGGCCGTGCTCCTCGGAGGGGACTTCAACGTGTGGCTGGAGTCCCCGTGGCACCCTACCACGAGGAGGTTCCAAGCCCTGTGGGGACAGTGTGGCTTCCACAGGGCAGGCCCGGAACGGGAGGAGGACAGGAGGCCCACGAGGGCGGGGCACCGACTGGACTCCTTCCTTCTGAACTCGCCTCTGGTCCCGTGGGCGGCGCGTGAGCGCCCTCACTTGGCGCCGGGGCGGTCTCCAGCGTCGCTGGGGTCGGATCATGGCCCTGTGGTCCTGGACATCCCGCTAGCGGTGGCCGGCAAAGAGAGGGTCACCAGGATGGCCTACTCGCACGCCCAGGGCAGGCTGCACGCCATACGCCCGGACTCCCCGGGGGTTCGTGAGGCGGTGGCGGCAGTACTGCAGAAGGCCTGCGGGGATCAGCGGCTACAGGCGTGGCTCTCATCGGACCAGGACACTGCCACCATGGGCACGTCGGAGGTGCAAGCGGTCTTTGACCTGCTCTACGCCTTCCGTGATGACGTGTCCAGGGTCACGGGAGTGCGCATGCCTTCCGGCGTGGACCCGCAGTACCCATACGGGCAGGCGGAAACGGAGGCGTCGCTGGACCAGGTCCTCTCGGATCAGCAGGCCCTGGCCTGGCGTGCCCATCAGCTGTGGCAACGGGACGCGGCGGCGGCCGGACTCCACTCCCAGGAAGCGACTGCCCTGCTACAGCACCTCCGGCGAGTGGACCCCGACCTGTCCCCCGCCTCGGTTGAGGACCTGCGTGCCGCATTGGACCAACAGCTCCGCCAGCTGGAGACACGCGTGGAGGAGCTGCGGGATGTCCTCAGGAGCAACAGGCGCCGGTCCATCAAGGACTACTGGCGGGGCAGGGTACCGGACCTGCAGCTCCGATGGACGGCGATACGGGGGGCCATCAACGTGGTGAACTATGCCCCGTCAGGCCTATGGTCCGTACGCGTCCGCGAGTCGGAGAAGGTGCTCTTGGAGGCCTCGGACGTCATTGGCGAGGTCCAGAGGTATTGGGAGGCGCTGTACGCCAAGCGGCCAGTGAACCTGCCGGCCTTCGAGCGGCTGGTCCGGGCCCACATTCCCAAAGGGGGTGCCGGAGGAATGGAGGTCGGTACAGGACTACACCATGCAGGACCTTAAAGACGCCTTGAGGCAGGCCGTGGCGGACGACAAAGCTCCGGGGTCCAACCGGGTCACGGCTGCCCTCATAGCAGAGCTGCCTGAACCGGTGCAGGGGCTCCTGGTGCATGCGTACAGGGCAATCCTGCGGGGTGCGGATGTCCCAGAGTCCTGGCACGAGGCCATTATCTGGCTGATGCCCAAGGGCACAGCCACGGGCAACCTGGACGAGTACAGGCCGATAGCGCTGGGGCAGCAAGACATGCGAATGCTCATGACCCCCCTCATGCGGAGGTTCACAGCTGTTCTGGCACGCAAGGGACTGGCCGCGGACTGGCAGTTCGGAGCCATGCCGGGCTCCACGGCGGCTGCCCCGGTGTTCCTGGCCCAGCGCAGGCTGCAGCGTGGGCTCGAGGAAAACCACGTCCTGGCCTTCGATGTGTCGAAAGCTTTTGACACAGCGCCGCACGGAGCACTGGCGCTCCTCCTGCGCCACATGGGTGTCCCGGAGGAGCTCATCAGGCTCTTCCACACCCTCAGCTGCGGGTCCCTGGTGCGCATCGTCACTGCGCATGGCCCGACGCCGAGCATACGGCTCCACAGGGGCCTGCGGCAGGGCAGTGCGGAGAGCGCTGTGCTCTACCTCCTCCTATTGGAGCCTCTCCTGCGGAGCCTTGCCTGTAAGGCGCGGGGAGATGCTCGCCACGCGGTGCCACCCCTGGTACAGGCGTACTGTGATGACCTCCTGCTGATAGCGCACTCCCTGCCGCAATTCCTGGAGTATGCGGCGATGATAGCGCGGTATCTCACGGACATGGGCATGTCCCTCAACGTGAGCAAATGCGCCTATGCCAGTACTGCTCGCATCCACTCGATTATGGTATACCTGAACCCGGGGGACACAGCGGCCCCATGGGTATGCTTACGTGCCAAGGGCACGGTACCATACTTGGGCCTGCGCCTCGATCCCAGGGGGATGGCGACCATGAAGGAGAAACATGTACTCCGGTGTGAAGCCCTGCTGGGCTGGTGCAAGAACACGCTGGGGCCGGCGTCGGTGCCTCATGAGGTGATGGCGGCCGTGGTTGGTGGCATCGTGCGGTACGCGGCGCCCTACCTGTCCGACACGGCGGAGGCGGTGATCAAGCTGAATACTGCCATCAAGGCTGCGGCCCTGCAGTTCGAGAAGCTGCCCAAGGACCTGTCCAACGTGGCGGTGCGGTCAGGTCATGGGCTACGGTTGGCAGATGTCCAGGTTATATGCCGCGACTCCGTCGTGGCGACCGTGGCTCAGCTCACCCACCACAGGTCGATGACGGTCCGTGATGAGCTGCGGGCCATGCTCCGAGACATGCACGTGCAGTACGGAGTGTGCGGGCAGTTCATGGTGCCCTCTGCGTCATTCGCCACACACGCTGGCAATACGTGGGTGGACAGGGTGCTCAGGGCGATGGGGACGTTGCGCGTGGGACTTCTCATGCCATCGTCGGTGTACTCGTGTGTACACGCCCATCTGCCGCAAGTGCAGTGGGCGGGGCGGAAGTGGGTATCCCAATCCTACGCCTTCAAGGGTAGGGACATCTGCACTCTCTCGGGGCCCCGCACAGATGCGGCAGTGCAGTCCCTGACTGATCCTGCAAATGACCTCCTGCATGCGCGGCTCCCCTGCCCTGCGCCTGGGCACTGGGCGGTCCAGCTACAGGAGTGCCACGAGGACCACCTGCACCTTCCGCACGCGGGAGTAGGACCCCACCAGCTGGACCACGTGTGGCTCACGGGGCTTCGCGACGTCTTCCGGCCGCAGCTGCCCGGTCCGTTGACTCACCGTCTCATTCACCCAGTGCGCCGAAAGAAGGCCAGCAAACGCAATAGACAGTCCGCTGCGGGGGACGTGTATGTGGTGGGCGGATACAGGGAGGAAGGATGGGACCCGGCCAACCCGGGGCTGTCCATGCCGTTCGTCCCGCTGGCCGCCCTCCTGTTTCTGTTGGGGGACGTCTTTGAGGGCTACCAACAGCAAGACGATCCGGCGTCCGTCCCCCTACTCACTCCTCACGCCGGGGGCGGCATAAGTCCGCCACCACTGTGGGTTGTGCACGGACAGCCAGCGTTTTCCAGGGCGTGCGCGGCGGTGCACAAGTGCAGCGAATGGGCAATTGTTCTTCTGCTACCGGCAGGCCCAATCCCGGATCCGGATGAGCACTCGGTCCCGGAAGTGGTCCGAATGTCCAACGTGCCGCATGATCCGCATGTCGCCGTCACGTCGTTGCGTGGTGGTGGCGCAGTGGAGCAGGGGTCTGTCGTGGTATACCAGCCTTCCTGCTCCGCAACGGCTTGGGGGGCGGAATACACCACCGCCTTGGACGCCATAAAGTCAGTCTGCGGATGTGACCTGGCCTGGAGACCACATGCGGTGTATCGACCGAGGGTGGTCCTGTCCCCGGAGCTCACGGCCTCCAGCGCGGCGTCCCTGGGAAAGGTGGTGCAGAGCCCCCACTCCGACGTGGCGTGGCTAGAGCCCCACCGGTACTGCTGGGTGCCGGTGGCGACTAAAGTCACATCGTCTGACGCGTCGCCCCAGGGAGACGACGCCACAAATGTGGCGGTGGCCAGCCACGGAATCCCCACGTGGACGGGTGCCATCTACGGCACGGTCCCGGAGGCAGAGATCATTGGCGCGGCGGCGTACTTGTTGCACACGCCCCCGTCAGCGTGCACGGTACACGTGGTGGATGCGTCCGTCATAGGAGCGCATCTCCGCAGGGCGCAGGAGGCCCTGTACCGTGGCATCAAGGGGCCGACGTCACATCTGGTCAATCAACATGCACTGAGCTGGATAGTGGAGGGGCTGCGGCGGCTGCCGCGCCGAGTTGGGGGGCCGCACCACTGGGTGGTGAGGCAGAGCTCGCACTTGGCGGCGGTCCCGCTTGAGGCACCGGACTCTGCCGCGGCCCGTGCGATGGCCCCGCCAGTCCATCTCGTCCTGCCGAAGGAGCACGCCATCCTCTTGGTACCGGGGGATAATGGTGAGCTCGAGCCGCGTGTACCATCCATGCAAGCCCTTCAGCAGGTCCGGGAGATAGAGTGGCGTTCGCTAGCGGCACGCACCAGGGCGCACACGCCACTAGCTGGCGCCTGCGAGGCGATGTCCCTGGGAGCTGTGCACCACGGCCCAATGCACAGGAATATGCTGCGGGCACGTGACGGTCGCTTGTCCACCATGCAGGTCATGCGACGGTGGAGACAGAAGCTCACGCGTGTGGCAATAGCAGCCCACCCCTGTATCCTCTGTGGGGGGCCGGAGGAGGACATCGGCCACATGCGCCTACTGTGTGCGCGGGACGAGGAGGTGGCTGGGCTCCTGTGCAGGCGTGTGGAGGAGTTCACGGCGGAGCTACCCCTAACGGACAGGGCGGTGGAGTTCGTGGCGTGGAGGGAGCACGGCTGCAGGTGGGCAGAATCCCTGATGGCAGGTGTCGTACCCGGGGACCTGAAGCGGCTGTTCGCTGCGGTGCGAGCGGCGTCGTCCCGGGGCCCTGCCAAGGCCAGGCTCTTTGTGGAGGACATGGTCCAGATTGGGGAAGATGTGTATGCCCGCAGGAACCATCGGCTCACCCAGATCATGCAGCTGCCGATGCAAGATCGAAGGAGGGCGGTATACGCGTTCCTGCGCGGTGACACACCCTTCTGCCCGCCGGCAGGGAGGATCCTGCAGCGTCCGCCGTGGAACCCGTTTGCCGGCCTCCCCGGCGACCTGCGGGCAACCTTTCTGAGGGCACCGCTGCACGCACTGCTGGTGTCGCGGTCGTGCATCGAGCGTGAGGAGGCCCTGTCCTTGTTCCCTCACTGGATGGCGGCGATGGCGCAGGCCTTCGACCGGTGGATCGGTTCCTGGGTGGCGCGGGACATCACGGCATTCAGGGAGTGGTCCCGCGTGGTGTCGGCGCAGTCCTGGGCCCAGGTGCGGGGTACCAAGGTGAGAAACCCTGACGGCCAGAGTGATCCCTGGCTCCAGGTGTACGCCAACCATCCAGCTGTGGGGAACGTCATGGGCTGGCCTCGCGAGGTGCTGCCAGTCCTTCAGCAACCTCTGTGCGGTCTCCCAGTCCTGGCGGTGGCTGTCGTACTTGACGTGGGTACGTTGTGGCTATATGACCGGCAGCTGCGACGAGCCGTACCGGCGGTCGCGGAGCAGCGGTCCATGGCAGTGTTAGTGGGCTCCAAGCAGCTGGCGCGGGTACAGGGCGACGACGCGCAAGGCCAAGTCACGGAGGCCATGTTCTCTCTGCCAGAGGGGGACGACCACGTGGCTGCCGATGCCCGTCACACCCTTGACACCCTGGGTCTCAGGGCGGTCATTGAGGCTCGGGCGGGAGGGCAACGGTTGGTTCTGGCTTCCGCCAGGGGCCCGGAGCAGGACGGGGTTGTTGTCATCGGGGAGGTCTTGCGGGACTACGGTTGGGAGCTCCTGGCGCGTGGCACGCGCGGCCCCAAGGTGGCGCGGTGGCCCCGGCTGCTTGAGAGCCTGCCGGAGATGCCCGACGGACGACCGATACTCCGCCCGGTGTCCACGTGGGAGGAGGCGAGGCGCAGCCTCCTCAGTAGTGCCACAGCACGCACGCTGACAGGGGCTTTGCTCGGGCTCCAGGACGCGTGCTGCGATGTATGGCAGGACCTGTGGTCGCAGCGCTGTGATGGTAGCTGCGTTCCATCGCGGTCTGTGCTTCCGCAGCGATGCCACGGGTGCGGGGAGACGGTGTCCGTTTGGGTTCATCAGTGTGCCTCCGCCCCGCTGTGCGGGACATGTCAGGAGCATGCCGACAGGGGGTGGCCTAAGGCGAGGTGGGCACTGCGGCACTCTGGACGGATGTCCTCAAGTGCCTGGACGACTATCCAGGGTGGCCTGAAGAGCGTCCGAGTGGAAGGGGTACGGTGCCCTGGAGCGCCGTCTGCGGCCCTGCCCCTGATGCTGTGGTGGGCGGCTCTGGAGGGCGACTCACGGATACTCTGGTTGTGGCATCACGGAGGAAATGGTGACGGAGTGGTGGAGGCCGGGGGTGCAGATTGATAGGGATGGGAATTGTGGGTGCACCAACTACCATCCCTACGCTGGACGCAGCGGAGGGAGTGGCGCCTGAGAAGCAGTGCCTACGCGGCCTGATTGTGCGGTACTGGCAGGCGGCGTATGACGGCCAACGCGATGTGACAGGTCGTGCCGGCCTGAAGGTGAGCCGTACTGCCCCCGTGCATGAGGGTCGGACAGGGATGCTTCACCCGCCTGCCCCGGGTCGCCGCATACAACAGTGAGGTGTCATGGGTCGTCCCGACCAGGGTAATAAGGCCCAAACCCCTGTAGGGTATTCCCATGGCGCCGGGGTCTCTACTGGCGGCCCGGCTACGGCAGTCTTGGGAGTGGATGCTCGGGATACACCGGGGGTGCACGGAGTTGTTTGGGGGTTACAGCGCTGCGGCGCCCCCTGGGAGTGTTACACGGGGTTGCGGGGTCAGCCTGCAGGCCCCAGGAGCGGCGACGGGGCGAAGATGTGTGCGTGGAAGGTTATGACGGTGGGGTCATCAGGGGGACAGTATGGCGGGCGTCGTGGAGACGGCATGGCAGCCTGGAGGGAGCGCTCACAGGGGGCACGTGGAGTTCCAGGTGGCGGAGTACTGGAGTCCTGGGGGTCAACGCGGCGGTACTGGGATCCGTACGGCGGGGGTACGCGGCGGTACTGGGGAGCCGTACAGTGGGGGAGCAGCGGGGAAGTTCCAGATGACGGTGTACTGACATCGTGGGGGTGTACACGGCGGTACAGGGGACCGTATGGTGGGGGTATGCGGCGGTACTGGGGTCCGTACGGTGGGGGAACGCGGCGGTACTGGGGAACCGTACAGTGGGGGAGCACGGGGATGCATGGCGGTACTGGGGTGTCCCCCTGACCCCTCTAACAACTCAGGGGGAGCGCGGGGGCATCCCCTGGCCCCGTTAACAAACTAGAGGGACCGTGCCTGCGGGCATGTGCATAGTCTAACCTCTGACCATGGCCTTGTGGTTGCAGTGGTGAGTGTCGTGGCGGCTAGCAGGTGGCGTCGGCGTGGCAACGGCGGTACTGCGCGGCGTCGTAGTGAAGAGTATGCAGTCGCCTCACCACTGTAACGGCTTACCCCTGGGGGGCGCCAGTCCGGTCGGCTAGAGGCGAGGAGGGCAGGGGAGCGGCATGCTGAGTGGTCCGGGGGGTGACGCGCGGGCCAATGCTATAAGTAGGCTCGCCACGTCGTCGGTGGGGGCCGAACCTGCGGCCTGGCCGCTGCTGTGGCGGAAGAGGCGCAACCACGGAAGCTGGCCAAACAGTGCAGGTAAGGGTCAAGGGTAGGCGCCAGGGCATTGTATGTGGGCCAGATGAGGTGCACCTGGTAACCACGGCCCGGGGCGAGCCTCTGGTGGGTACCCCTACAGGGGGTCGATAACCAAGCTACGGCACCCACCAGCCCGAATCCCAGCCAGCGATATTCACGGGTTGCGCCACTCCCGTCGCAAAGCGGCCGGCGTCCCCCCCTGTAGACCCTCAAGATATATTATATGTGGGCAAGTGAATGCCTCGAAGCAGATTGGGCGCTGGCCCCTGACATGGGATGCCAGCATGGTATATATCTGGGGTGTGGGGGCAGCACGGGGCCACGGGGACGTGGAGTTGGTAACGTGTTTCTGTACTATACTAGGGGACTGGTGCGGTGGGAAGATGGCGTACAATGTGGAGACATGGGGGCGATGAAAGCTGAGGGCCAGGCTAGGCTGGAGCCTCCCAAAAATCCTGGCTATGCACATACGGGCTAGTGCGTGCTGGCAGAGGGATACGTGGAGTCAGGGGTGGTGGGCAGTTTCGAGGACGCGGACGACAATGGATTACGTGGGGTCATGGGTGTTGGGTGTCTCCACAGTGGCGGGGCAACGTGAACGATGGAGGGTCAGCTCTCGCTTCGCCGCATGCGTGCTGCTTTGTTCCTTGGTTGCTGCTTTGCGACGGACAAAGGTGCCCTTGCTTTCTGCTTGTTGCGATGCTGCTGCGCTGCTTTGCCTTGCCCCCTTACCCCCGGCGAACAAACGGGCCAGCGTCCGTCGCCGTTGCTAATGCTAACGCTTTGCAGTTGCCACTGCCCCCAAAGCCTGGTTGACCGGTATCCCCGGTCCTCTGGGTCCTCCGTCATGCTGTGGGCCACCTCAGGCAGCCCTGGGACCCACGGGATCGAGCGAGGCAGGAACCACCTGTCGGCGCGAGATGCCCGCTAACTCCAGTAGACGGCATGATAAGTGGTTATGACTATGACTATGACTATATATATATATATATATATATATATATATATATATATATATATATATATATATATATATATATATAGATATTACTACACCCCTTTCCCCTTAAACTTAGCTAACAAGCAACAACAAGCAACAGCAAACAACAACAACAAGCAAGCACGTCACCATTCCGTTTTGGCCACTGCACCTTCTCATCGCCTTGGGCTTGACTCTACTTTAGCCATCCTAGAGCCTAGGTGGGTGCCCTTGCCAAATCCAAGTTTTGAGCCAGAAACTCACCGGTGGCGGCCCGGGGCGGGGGGCGCCAAGTCGGGAGGTGCCCTCCCAAATCTGCGCAATTTTGGGCCAAAACCAGCCATTTTTCGCCCAAAACAGCCCTAGTAAGGGTGCAAAACAGCCAAACGAAGGCAAACGGCTGCTACACTACACGTGCTGCTTCACTTTCTCGTGACCAAGGGACCTTTGGTGCCCTCTAACTCCACGATAGGTCCGAGAAACGGCCCAAAAAGGCGCCAAAAAGCCCCAAAAAGTGCGCCATGTGCACCAGCACCCCGAAACGAAGAACGGGCCGTATCTTGGGCTACGTGGCTCAAAAACGAATTCCGAGGGCACCTAGTCCACCCGCAACCCCCCACTTTTTATGGTTTCCAAGCCTCAGAATCGCCCAACGAGACACGTAGACCCCCGTACCAGTGGTCACTTGGTGCAGCTGGAGGGCCGGCTAGCCCACGCACAGTGGGGGCCAACGGTGGTGGGTCCACCAGGGTCCCCAGGGCGAAAAAAAAGATTTTTCCCAAAGTTGTTCCTAGACCACTTGGGATGCTCAAACAGGTGTTTTTAGGCCGTTTTGAGCCCGTGGTGGCGTGTTTTGGCCCACGGAAAATCCCAAAATGCCTTGAAAATGGGCCGTTTCAAGACCAAAAATGGGTCAAAAATGGGTCAACAACGCGTTTTTCCAAAAGTGATCCTGGACCATTTGGGATGCGCAAACAAGTGGTTTTAGCCCATTTTGAGCCCGTTTTGACCGAGTTTAGCCCCTTCCACCACATGTATGCACCACTTTGTGCCCTTCGCCCGTACCTTAGAGCCGTGTGGTGGAGCCACCTAGAGTTGGGAGAGGGGTGTAGATTAGAGGATATATATATATATATATATATATATATATATATGTATATATATATATATATATATATATATATATATATATATATATTACTACACCCCTCTCCCCTTAAATTGAGCTAACAAGCAACAACAAGCAACAACAAGCAACAACAACAAGCAAGCACGTCACCATTTTGTTTTGGCCAATGCACCTTCCCATCGCCTCGGGCTTGACTCTACTTTAGCCATCTTAGAGCCTAGGTGGGTGCCCTTGCCAAATCCAAGTTTTGAGCCAGAAACTCACCGGTGGCGCCCCGGGGCGGGGGCGCCAAGTCGGGAGGTGCCCTCCCGAATCCCTACAATTTTGGGCCAGAAATAGCGATTTTTTGCCCAAAACGGCCCCCAAACTTGGGCAAAACGCCCCAACGAAGGGAAACGGTGGCTACACCACACGTGCGGCTTGACTTCACCGTGTCAAAGCGCCCTCTAGTGCCCTTCCACTCCACGATATGTCCGAGAAACGGCCCAAAAAGGCGCCAAAAAGCCCCAAAAACTGCGCAATGTGCACCAACACCCCGAAACCAAGCACGGGCCGTATCTTGGACTACGTGGCTCAAATCCCAATTCCGAGGGCACCTAGTCCACCCGTAATCCCCCACGTTTTGTGGTTTCCAAGCCACAGAATCGCCCAACGAGACACGTAGACCCCGGTACTAGTGGTCACTTGGTGGAGCCGGACGGCAGCTAGGCCCGCGCACAGTGGGGGCCAACGGTGGGTCCACCAGGGTCCCCGGAGCGAAAAAAAGATTTTTTCCAAAGTTGTTCCTAGACCACTTGGGATGCTCAAACAGGTGTTTTTAGGCCGTTTTGAGCCCGTGGTGGCGTGTTTTGGCCCACGGAAAATCCCAAAATCCCTTGAAAATGGGCGTTTTCAAGACCAAAAATGGGTCAAAAATGGGTCAAAAATGCATTTTTCCAAAAGTGATCCTAGACCATTTGGGATGCGCAAACAAGTGGTTTTGGCCCATTTTGAGCCCGTTTTGACCGAGTTTAGCCCCTTCCACCACATGTATGCACCACTTTGTGCCCTTCGCCCGTACCTTAGAGCCGTGTGGTGGAGCCACCTAGAGTTGGGAGAGGGGTGTAGATTAGAGGATATATATATATATATATATATATATATATATATATATATATATGTATATATTACTACACCCCTCTTCCCTTAAATTGAGCTAACAAGCAACAACAAGCAACAACAAGCAACAACAACAAGCAAGCACGTCACCATTTTGTTTTGGCCAATGCACCTTCCCATCGCCTCGGGCTTGACACTACTTTAGCCATCCTAGAGCCTAGGTGGTGCCCTTGCCAAATCCAAGTTTTGAGCCAGAAACTCACCGGTGGCGCCCCGGGGCGGGGGCGCCAAGTCGGGAGGTGCCCTCTCGAATCCGTGCAATTTTGGGCCAGAAATAGCGATTTTTTGCCGAAAACAGCCCCCAAACTTGAGCAAAACGCCCAAACGAAGGGAAACGGTGGCTACACCACACGTGCGGCTTGACTTCACCGTGTCAAAGCGCCCTCTAGTGCCCTTCAACTCCACGATACGTCCGAGAAACGGCCCAAAAAGGCGCCAAAAAGCCCCAAAAACTGCGCAATGTGCACCAACACCCCGAAACCAAGCACGGGCCGTATCTTGGACTACGTGGCTCAAATCCCAATTCCGAGGGCACCTAGTCCACCCGTAACCCCCCACGTTTTGTGGTTTCCAAGCCACATAATCGCCCAACGAGACACGTAGACCCCGGTACTAGTGGTCACTTGGTGGAGCCGGACGGCAGCTAGGCCCGCGCACAGTGGGGGCCAACGGTGGGTCCACCAGGGTCCCCGGAGCGAAAAAAATGATTTTTTCCAAAGTTGTTCCTAGACCACTTGGGATGCTCAAACAGGTGTTTTTAGCCCGTTTTGAGCCCGTGGTGGCGTGTTTTGGCCCACGGAAAATCCCAAAATGCCTTGAAAATGGGCCGTTTCCAGACCAAAAATGGGTCAAAAATGGGTCAAAGACACGTTTTTCCAAAAGTGATCTTGGACCGTTTGGGATGCGCAAACAAGTGGTTTTAGCCCATTTTGAGCCCGTGGTGACGCGTTTTGGCCCATGCAAAATCCCAAAAAGCCTTGAAAATGGGTCGTGTTGAGACCAATAATGGGTCAAAAGTGGGTCAAAAACGCGTTTTTCCGGAAGTGATCCTAGACCATTTGGGATGTTCAAACAAGTGTTTTAAGCCCATTTGGAGCCTGTTTTGATAGACTTTAGCCACTTCCACCACATGTATGCACCACGTACGTTAGAGCCTTATGGTGGAGGCACCTAGAGTTGGGGAGAGGGGTGTAGATTGGAGGATATATATATATATATATATATATATATATATATATATATATATATATATATATATATATATATATATATATATATATATATATATATATATATATATATATGACAGGAGGCCCCCCAAAGCAGGGCATCGACTGGACTCCTTCCCGCTGAACTTGCCGCTGGTCCCGTGGGCGGCGCGTGAGCGCCCGCACCTGGCGCCGGGACGGTCTCCAGCGTCGCTCGGGTCGGATCATGGCCCCGTGGTCCTCGACATCGCGCTGGCGGTGGCCGGCAAAGAGAGGGTCACTAGGATGGCCTACTCGCACGCCCAAGGCAGGCTGCATGCCATACGCCCGGACTACCCGGGGGTTCGTGAGGCGGCGGCAGTGGTACTGCAGAGGGCCTGCGAGGATCGGCAGCTGCGGGCGTGGCTCTCGTCGGACCAGGACACTGCCACCATGGGCACGTTGCAGGTGCAAGCGATCTTCGACCTGCTCTACGCCTTCCGCGATGACGTGTCCAGGGTCACGGGAGTGCGCATGCCGTCGGGCATGGACCCGCAGTACCCGTACGGGCAGGCGGAGACGGAGGCGTCTCTGGCCCAGGTCCTCTCGGATCAGCGAGCCCTGGCCTGGCGCGCCCATGAGCTGTGGCAACGGGACGCGGCTACGGCCGGGCTCCAATCCCAGGAAGCGGCTGCCTTGCTACGGCACCTCCAGCAGGTGGACCCCGACCTGTCCCCTGCCACGGTGGAGGACCTGCGCGCCGCGTTGGACCAGCAGCTCCACCAGCTAGAGACACGAGTGGAGGAGCTACGGGGTGTCCTCAGGAGCAACAGGCGCAAGTCCATCAAGGACTAGTGGCGGGGCAGGGTGCCGGATTTGCAGCTCCGATGGACAGCGATACGGGGGGCCGTCAACGTGGTGAACTATGCCCCGGCAGGCCTGTGGTCCGTAAGCGTCCAGGAGTCGGAGAAGGTGCTCTTGGAGGCCTCGGACGTCATCGACGAGGTCCAGAGGTACTGGGAGGCCCTGTACGCCAAGCGGCCGGTGAACCTGCCGGCCTTCGAGCGGCTGGTCCGGGCCCACATCCCTCGGGGGGTGCCGGAGGACTGGACATCGGTGCAGGACTACACCCTGCAGGACCTTAAAGACGCCGTGAGGCAGGCCGTGGCGGACGACAAGGCTCCAGGGTCCAACCGAGTCACGGCTGCCCTCATAGCAGAGCTGCCTGAGCCGATGCAGGGACTCCTCGTGCACGCGTACAGGGCTATCTTGCGGGGTGCGGACGTCCCGGAATCCCGGCACGAGGCCATTATCTGGCTAATGCCCAAGGGTATGGCCACAAGCAACCTGGACGGATACAGGCCAATAGCGCTGGGGCACCAAGACATGAGCATGGTCATGACCTGCCTCATGCGGAGGTTCACGGCCGTCCTGGCAAGCAAGGGATTGGCCGCGGACTGGCAGTTCGGGGCCATGCCGGGCTCCACGGCGGCTAACCTGGTGTTCATGGCCCAGCGCAGGCTGCAGCGCGGGCCGGAGGAGAACCACGTCCTGGCCTTCGACGTGTCAAAGGCATTTGACACAGCGCCGCAAGGGGCGCCGGCGCTCCTCCTGCGCCACATGGGAGTCCCGGAAGAGCTCATCAGGCTCTTCCAAACACTCAGCTGCGGGTCTCTGGTGCGCATCGTCACTGCGCACGGCCCAACGCCGAGCGTTCGGCTCCACAGGGGCCTGCGGCAGGGCAGTGCGGAGAGCGCTGTGCTCTACCTCCTCCTCTTGGAACCTCTCCTGAGGAGCCTTGCCTGCAAGGCGCGGGGAGATGCTCGCCATGCGGTGCCGCCCCTGGTTCAAGCGTACTGTGATGACCTCCTGTTGATAGCGCACTCCCTGCCGCAATTCCTGGAGTACGCGGCAGCGATTGCACAGCACCTCACGAACATGGGCATGTCCCTCAACGTCGGCAAGTGCGCCTATGCCAACACTGCTCGCATCCATTCGATCATGGTGTGCCTGAACCCGGGGAACACGGCAACCCCATGGGTGTGCTTACGCGCCAAGGGCACGGTGCCCTACTTGGGCCTGCGCCTCGATCCAAGGGGGATAGCAACCATGAAGGAGAAACACGTACTCAGGTCTGAAGCTCTGCTGGGCTGGTGCAAGAACGCGTTGGGGCCGGCGTCGGTGCCCCATGAGGTGATGGCGGCTGTGGTTGGAGGCATCGTGCGGTACGCGGCGCCGTACCTGTCCGACACGGCGGAGGCAGTGGTCAAGCTGAATGCTGCCATCAAGTCTGCGGCCCTGCAATTCGAGAAGCCGCCCAAGGACATGTCCAATGTGGCGATGCGGTCTGGTCATGGATTGCGGCTGGCGGATGTCCAGGTTATTTGCCGCGACTCCGTCGTAGCGACCCTGGCTCAACTCGCGCACCACCGGTCGACGACGGTCCGGAATGAGCGGCGAGCCATGCTTCGAGACATGCACAAGCAGTACGGAGTGTGCCGACACTTCCTGGTGCCCTCTGCGTCATTCGCCACTCACGCTGGCAATATGTGGGTGGACAGGGTACTCCGGGCGATGGGGACGTTGCGCATAGGACTCCTCATGCCGTCGTCAGCGTACTCGTGCGTACACGCCCATCTGCCGCAGGGTAGAGACATCTGCGTTCTCTCGGGGCCCCGCACGGATGCGGCGGTACAGTCCCTGACTGATCCCGCAAATGACCTCCTGCATGCGCGACTCCCCTGTCCTGCACCCAGGCAGTGGGATGTCCAGCTCCTGGAGTGTCATGAGGACCACCTGCACCTTCCACACGCGGGAGTGGGGCCCAATCAGCTAGACCACGTGCGGTTCACGGGGCTCCGCGACGTCTTCCGGCTGCAGCTGCCTGGTCCATTGACTCACCGTCTAATTCACCCGGTGCGCCGCAAGAAGGCCAGTAAATGCAACAGGCAGTCCACTACGGGGGACGTGTATGTGGTGGGCGGGTACAGGGAGGAAGGATGGGACCCGGCGAGCGCGGGGCAGTCCATGCCGTTCGTCCCGCTAGCCGCCCTCCTGTTCCTGCTGGGGGATGTCTTTGAAGGATACCGACAACAAGACGATCCGGCGTCTGTCCCCCTGCTCACACCACACGCCGGGGGCGGCATAAACCCGTCACCCCTGTGGCTTGTGCACGGGCGACCCGCGTTTTCCAGGGCATGCGCGGCGGTACACGGGTGCAGCGAGTGGGCAATCGTCCTTCTGCTGCCAGCAGGCCCTGTCCCGGACGCTGATGAGTGCTCGGTTCCGGAGGTGGTTCGGATGTCCAACGTGCCACACGATCCGCATGTCGCCGTCACGTCGTTGCGTGATGGCGCGGCGGTGGAACAGGGCTCTGTGGTTGTGTACCAGCCCTCCTGCTCCACGACGGTTTGGGGGGCAGAGTATACCACGGCCCTTAACGCCATCCCGTCGGTCTGTGGATGCGACCTGGCCTGGAGGCCACATGCGGTGTATCAGCCGAAGGTAGTCCTGTCCCCGGAGCTCACGGCCTCCACCGCGGCGTCCCTTGGAAAAGTCACGCAGAGCCCCCACTCCGACGTGGCATGGCTGGAACCCCACCGATACTGTTGGGTGCCGGTGGCAACCAAAGTCACTTCGTCTGACGCGTCGCCCAAGGGAGACGAAGCCACCAATGTGGCGGTCGCCAGCCACGGGAGCCCCACGTGGACGGGTGCCATTTACGGCACGGTCCCGGAGGCGGAGATCATCGGCGCGGCGGCGTACCCGTTGCACACGCCCCCGTCGGTGTGCACGGTGCACGTGGTGGATGCCTCCATCATGGGAGCGCACCTGCGCAGGGCGCAGGAGACCCTGTACCGTGGCATCAAGGGGCCGGCCTCGCATCTGGTCAAACAGCACGCACTGAGCCTGATAGTGGAGGGGCTGCGGCGGCTGCCACGCCGAGTAGGGGGGCCACCCCATTGGGTGGTGAGGCAGAGCTCGCACTTGGCAGCAGTCCCGCTTGAGGCGCCGGACTCTGCCGCGGCCCGTGCAATGGCCCCGCCTGTTCATCTCGTCCTGCGCAAGGAGCACGCCATCCTCTTGGTGCCAGGAGATGATGGAGAGCTCGAGCCGCGTGTGCCCTCCATGCAAGCCTCTTAGCACGTCAGGGAGATTGAGTGGCGCTCGCAGGCGGCGCGCACCAGGGCCCACACGCCACTGGCTAACGCCTGTGAGGCGGTGCCCCTGGGAGCTGTGCACCACGGCCCAACGCAAAAAAATATGCTGCGGGCACGTGACGGTCGCTTGTCCACCATGCAGGTCATGCGACGGTGGAGGCAGAAGCTCACGCGTGTGGCAATACCGGCCCACCCCTGTATCTTCTGTGGGGGGCCGGAGGAGGACATTGGCCACATGCGCTTGCTGTGTGCGCGGGACGAGGAGGTGTCAAGGCTCTTGTGCAGGCGTGTGGTGGAGTTCACGGCAGAGCTACCCCTGACGGACAGGGCGGTGGAGTTTTTGGCGTGGAGGGAGCACGGCTGCAGGTGGACGGAATCCCTGATGGCGGGTGTCATCCCCGGGGACCTGAAGCGGCAGTTCACTGCGGTGCGGGCGGCGTCGTCCCGGGGCCCTGCGAAGGCCAAGCTCTTTGTGGAGGACATGGTCCAGGTTGGGGAAGATGTGTATTACGCAGGAACCATCGGCTCACCCAGATCATGCGGCTGCCGATGCAAGATGGAAGGAGGGCGGTGTACGCGTTCCTGCGAAGTGATACGCCCTTCTGCCCACCGGCAGGGAGGATCCAACGGCGTCCGCCGTGGAACCCGTTCCACGGCCTCCCCAGCGACCTGCAGGCGACCTTTCAGAGGGCACCGCTGCACGCGCTGTTGGTGCCCAGGTCGTACATCGCGCACGAGGAGGCCATGTCCTTGTTCCCTCACTGGATGGCGGCAGTGGCGCAGGCGCCCAGCCAGTGCATCGGTTCCTGGATGGCTCGGGACTTCCCGGCATTCAGGGAGTGGTCCCGCGTGGTATCGGCGCAGTCGTGGGCCATGGTGCGTGGTACCTTGGTGAGGGGCCCTTACGGCCAGAGTGATCCCTGGCTCCAGGTGTACGCAGACCATCCGGCAGTGGGGAACGTCATGGGCTGGCCTCGCAAGGTGCTGCCGGGCTCTCAGCAGCCTCTGTGCAGCCTCCCAGTCCTGGCGGTAGCTGTCGTGCTCGACGTGGGGACGCTGTGGCTGTATGACTGGCATCTGCGACGAGCCATTCCAGCGGTCACGTAGCGGCGGTCCATGGCCGTGTTGGTGGGCTCCAAGCAGCTGGCACGGGTACAGGGCGACGACGCGCAGGGCCACGTCACAGAAGCCCTGTTCTCTCTGCCAGAGGGGGACGACCACGTGGCTACCGATGCCCGTCACACCCTTGATACCCTAGGCCTCGCGGCGGTCCTTGAGGCTCAGGCGGGAGGACAACGCTTGGTTCTCGCGTCCGGCAGGGGCCCGGGGCTGGACGGGGCTGTCGTCATCGGGGAGATCGTGCGGGACTACGGTTGGGAGCTCCTGACGCATGGCACACGCATCCCCAAAGTTGCGCGGTGGCCCCGGCTGCTTGAGAGCCTACCGGTGATGCCCGGCGGGCAGCCGATACTCCGCCCGGTGTCCACGTGGGATGAAGCGAGGCGCAGCCTGCTCAGTTGTGCCACAGCACGCGCGCTGGAAGGTGCGTTGCTCGGTCTCCAAGAAGTGTGTTGTGATGTGTGGCAGGACTTGTGGTCGCAGTGTTGTGATGGTAGCTACGTTCCGTCGCGGTCTGTGCTTCCATAGCAATGCCACGGGTGCAGAGAGACGGCGTCGGTTTGGGTTCATCAATGTGCCTCCGTCCCACTATGCGGGACATGTCGGGAGCATGCAGGTAGGGGGTGGCCTAAGGCGAGGTGGGCACTGCGGCACTCTAGACAGATGTCCTCAAGTGCCTGGAAGGCAATCCAGGGTGACCTGAAGAGCGTCCGGTTGGAAGGGGTGCGATGCCCCGATGCGCCGACGGCAGCCCTGCCCCTGCTGCTGTGGTGGGCGGCTCTGGAGGGCGACTCGCGGGTTCTTTGGTTGTGGCATCACGGAGGAAATGGTGACGGCGCGGTGGGGGCCGGGGGTAATGCAGATGGACAGGGTGTGGGAAATGTGGGTGCGCTTGCCACCGTCCCTATGCTGGACGCAGCGGAGGGGGTGGCACCTGAGAAGCAGTGCCCTCATGGCCTGATTGTGCGGTACTGGCAGGCGGCGTATG
Organism: Eutreptiella sp. 'Long Island Sound 2002'; assembly: GCA_964036045.1. Taxonomy (NCBI): domain Eukaryota; phylum Euglenozoa; class Euglenophyceae; order Eutreptiales; family Eutreptiaceae; genus Eutreptiella; species Eutreptiella sp. 'Long Island Sound 2002'. The sequence goes on along the minus strand of OZ038383.1, from coordinate 83,582,710 downwards.
ACGGCCAACGCCATGTAACAGGTCGTGCCGGCTTGATGGTGAGCCGTACTGCCCCCGTGCATGAGGGTCGGACAGGGGTGCTTCACCCGCCTGCCCAGGGTCGCCGCATACAACAGTGAGGTGTTATGGGTCGTCCCGACCAGGGTAATAAGGCCCAAACCTCTGTAGGGTATTCCCATTGCGCCGGGGCCTCTACTGGTGGCCTGGCTACGGCAGTAACGGGGGTAGTTTCTCGGGATACTCCGGGGGTTCACAGGTTTGTGTGGGGGCAAGCGACATCGCTACCGGCGCTACGGCGCATGCGTTGCGACACCCCCTGGGCGCGTTACACGGGGTTGCGGGAGCAGCCTGCAGGCCCCGGAAGCGGCGAAGTGTGCATCGAGGATTGCGACGGCGTGATGGTCAGGTGGACCGTATGGTGGGCGTACTTGGGATGGCGTGGCGGTCTGGGAGGTGCTATCATGAGGGGTACGCGGAGTGGAAGGTGACGGTGTACTGGCGTCATGGGGGTATGCGCGGCGGTACTGGGTCCGTATGGTGGGAGTACAGGGGATACGCGGCGGTACTGGGGAGCCGTACTGTGGGGACAACGCGGGGTCGCATGGCGGTACTGGGGTTTCCCCCTGACCCCTCTAACAACTCAGGGGGAACGCAGGAGCATCCCCTGGCCCCGTTGACAAACTAGAGGGACCGTGCCTGAGGGCATGTACATAGTCTAACCGTTTGACCATGGCCTTGCGGTTGCGGTGGTGCCTGTGGTGGCGGCTCGCAGGTGGCATCGGCGTGGCGACGGCGGTACTGCATGGCGACATAGCGCTGAGTATGCGGTCGCCTCTGTATGCGTGTAGTCTATCCAGTCTTCACTGCAGCGACTTACTCCTGGGGGGCGCTTGTCCGGTCGGCTAGAGGCGGAGAGAGAGGCGGAGCAGCATGCAGAGTGGTCCAGGGGGTGACGCGCGGGCCAATGTTATAAGTAGGCTCGCCACGTCGTCGGTGGGGGCCGAACCTGCGGCCTGGCCGCTGCTGTGGCGGAAGAGTAGCAACCACGGGAGCTGGCCAATCAGTGCAGGTAAGGGTCAAGGGTAGGCGTCAGGGCAACGTATGTGAGCCAGATGAGGTGGACCTGGTTACCACAGCCCGGGGCGAGCCTCTGGTGGGTACCCCTGCAGGGGGTCGATAATCATGCTACGGCACCCACCAGCCCGAATCCCAGCCAGCGATATTCACGGGTTGCGCCCCTCTCCTTGCGAGGCGGCCGGCGTCCCCCCTGTAGACCCTCATGTTATATTATACGGCTGGCAAGCTCGTAGCCTGCTCCGGGGCGGCCCTGAGCAGGCGAGCCGTACACCCCTGATTAGTATACCGCCCCATGGGTGCTGCTCAGGGCCGCGGAGCAGGTAGAGTTGCAGCCATGTTTCTGTACTATACTAGGGGACTGGTGCGATGGGTCGGCGGCGTACATTATGGGGACATGGAGGCGATGAAGGCTGAGGGCCAGGCTAGGCTGGAGCCTCCCAGAAATCCTGGCTATGCATCTACGGGTTATTGCATGCTAGCAGTGGGTTACGTGGAGTCAGGGGTGGTGGGCAATCAGGAGTACGCAGCTGGCAATGGAATTCGTAGGGTCACGGCTGGTGGTCGTCTCCACGGTGGCGGGGGTACGCGAGCAACGAGGGGTCCGCTCTTGCTTCGCCGCATGCGTGCTGCTTTGTACCTTGGTTGCTGCTTTGCGCATGTAGGAGACGCCCTTGCTTTCTGCTTGTTGCTGTCCTGCTGCGTTGCTGTGCCTTGCCCCTTTACCCCCGGCGAACAAACGGGCCAGCGTCCGTCGCCGTTGCTACTGCTAAAGCTTTGCAGTTGCCGCTGCCCCCAAAGCCTGATTGGCCGGTATCCACGGTCCACTGGGTCCTCCGTCATGCTGTGGGCCACCTCAGCAGCCCTGGGACCCACGGGATCGAGCGAGGCAGGAACCATCTGTCGGCGCGAGATGCCCGGTAACTTCAGTAGACGGCGTGATAAGTGGTTATGACTATGACTATGACTATGACTATATATATATATATATATATATATATATATATATATATATATATATATATATATATATATATATATATATATATATATATATATATATATATATATATATATATATATATATATATATATATATATATATATATATATATAATATATATATATATATATATATATATATATATATATATATATATATATATATATACATATATATATATATATATATATATATATATATATATATATATATATATATATATATATATATCTATATATATATATATATATATATTTATATATATATATATATATATATATATATATATATATATATATATATATATATATATGGCATAAGGTGTGAAGGCCCCCCCCCCCCACCCCCGTGACTTGGGGAGGATTGGAGGGCAAGTAAGGACCACACCCCTATTTTAAGGGTGGGGAACACAAACAAACACCTTTGAGATGGTTTTTGGATAGTTGGGGTGGAGCATTTGGGCACACAAAGGTGTGGGTAGGGCTAAAAATAGGGTATGACATCACCAAAAATAGGGTCCTAACCAGTGAACTAAAAATAGCAAAATATGCAAGGTTGGCTCAAAAATGGGTACGCTAGGGTGCAGGCGCCCCTTCCCCTGCCCCTAATGGGGCAAAAGGGTGATGAATGGATCCAATAGAAGGCATTGACGGCAATGAAGTGGCGTGTTGGTGGGTTTTGTGATGTAGAGAGGGCTATTTTTAGGATTTTGAGGCTATTTTTAGGATGATGTCACTTGGTAAGAAATACCTATTTTTAGCAACTTTGAAGGGTCATAGCGGCCCACCACCGTCTCCAATCACTCTAATTCCTCTTTTTTTGAATTTCTCGACCCAAAAATAGGGGGGGGGGGGTCCTTGGCCCCAACCCAACCGCGGCCGGTGGGTCCGTGGAGGGGGGGGGGGCTTCACACCTTGTGCCATATATATATATATATATATATATATATATATATATATATATATATATATATATATACATATATATATATATATAGTCATAGTCATAGTCTTAGTCATAGTATATATATATATATATATATATATATATATATATATATATATATATATCCTCCAATCTACACCCCTTTCCCAACTCTAGGTGGCTCCACCACACGGCTCTAAGGTACGTGCCAAGGGCACAAAGTGGTGCATACATGTGGTGGAAGGGGCTCAACTCGGTCAAAACGGGCTCAAAACGGGCAAAAAACACTTGTTTGAGCATCCCAAATGGTCCGGGATCACTTTTGGAAAAATGCGTTTTTGACTCATTTTTGACCCATTTTTGGTCCCAAAACCGCCCATTTTCAAGGCATTTGGGAGTTTCAATGAGCCAAAACTAGTCGCCACGGGCTGAAAATGGGCTAAAACCACTTGTTTGAGCATCATAAATGGTCCGGGATCATTTTTGGAAAAACGCGTTTTTGACCCATTTTTGACCCATTGTTGGTCCCAAAACGGCCCATTTTCATGGCGTTTTGGGATTTTCCATGGCCCAAAACGCGCCACCACGGGCTCACAACGGCCTAAAAACACTTGTTTGAGCATCCCAAGTGGTCTAGGAACAACTTTGGAAAAAATGATTTTTTTCGCCCCGGGGACCCTGGTGGACCCACCGTTGGCCCCCACTGTGCGTGGGCTGGCCGGCCCTCCGGCTGCACCAAGTGACCACTGGTACGGGGGTCTACGCGTCTCGTTGGGCGATTTTGAGGCTTGGAAACCACAAAAAGTGGGGGGTTGCGGGTGGACTAGGTGCCCTCCAATCTACACCCCTCTCCCAACTCTAGGTGGCTCCACCACACGGCTCTAAGGTACGTGCGAAGGGCACAAAGTGGTGCATACATGTGGTGGAAGGGGCTCAACTCGGTCAAAACGGGCTCAAAACGGGCAAAAAACACTTGTTTGAGCATCCCAAATGGTCCGGGATCACTTTTGGAACAACGCGTTTTTGACTCATTTTTGACCCATTTTTGGTCCCAAAATGGCCCATTTTCAAGGCATTTTGGGAGTTTCAATGAGCCAAAACCAGTCGCCACGGGCTGAAAATGGGCCAAAACCACTTGTTTGAGCATCATAAACGGTCCGGGATCATTTTTGGAAAAACGTGTTTTTCACCCATTTTTGACCCATTGTTGGTCCCAAAACGGCCCATTTTCAAGGCGTTTTCGGATTTTCCATGGCCCAAAACGCGCCACCACGGGCTCAAAACACTTGTTTGAGCATCCCAAGTGGTCTAGGAACAACTTTGGAAAAAACGATTTTTTTCGCCCCGGGGACCCTGGTGGACCCACCGTTGGCCCCCACTGTGCGTGGGCTGGCCGGCCCTCCGGCTGCACCAAGTGACCACTGGTACGGGGGTCTACGCGTCTCGTTGGGCGATTTTGAGGCTTGGAAACCACAAAAAGTGGGGGGTTGCGGGTGGACTAGGTGCCCTCGGAATTGGTTTTTGAGCCACGTAGCCCAAGATACGGCCCGTTCTTCGTTTCGGGGTGCTGGTGCACATTGCGCAGCTTTTGGGGCTTTTTGGCGCCTTTTTGGGCCGTTTCTCGGACATATCGTGGAGTTAGAGGGCACCAAAGGTCCCTTGGTCACGAGAAAGTCAGGCCGCACGTTGAGTGTAGCAGCCGTTTGCCTTCGTTTGGCTGTTTTGAACCAAAACTTTTTTTTTCGTCCGGCCCGGCATTTTGACATATTGATGAGTTAGACCCCAACTCAAATTGCACTGAAAAGCCCTTCCCATGCACTTTTCAAAAAGGTACAGCATGCAAGGGCGAATTTGCACCCATATCCCGGAATTGGCTTTGGACCACCGCCGACTCCGGGAAAACACGCATATACCCCCCCCCCCCCTGTCAAACGCCCATATATATATCCTCCAATCTACACCCCTCTCCCAACTCTAGGTGGCTCCACCACACGGCTCTAAGGTACGGGCGGAGGGCACAAAGTGGTGCATACATGTGGTGGAAGGGGCTAAACTCGGTCAAAACGGGCTCAAAACGGGCTAAAAACACTTGTTTGAGCATCCCAAATGGTCCGGGATCACTTTTGGAAAAACACGTTTTTGACCCATTTTTGACCCATTGTTGGTCCCAAAACGGCCCATTTTCAAGGCATTTTGGGATTTTCCATGGCCCAAAGCGCGCCACCACGAGCTCAAAATGGCCCAAAAACACTTGTTTGAGCATCCCAAGTGTTGTAGGAACAACTTTGGAAAAAATGATTTTTTTCGCCCTGGGGACCCTGGTGGACCCACCGTTGGCCCCCACGGTGCGTGGGCTGGCCGGCCCTCCGGCTGCACCAAGTGACCAGTGGTACGAGGGTCTACGTGTCTCGTTGGGCGAGTCTGAGGCTTGGAAACCATAAAAAGTGGGGGGTTGCGGGTGGACTAGGTGCCCTCGGAATTTGTTTTTGAGCCACGTAGCCCAAGATATGGCCCGTTCTTGGTTTCGGGGTGCTGGTGCACATTGCGCACATTTCGGGGCTTTTTGGCGCCTTTTTGGGCCGTTTCTCGGACACATCGTGGAGTCAGAGGGCACCAAAGGTCCCTTGGCCGCGAGAAAGTCAAGCCGCACGTACAGTGTAGCAGCCGTTTGCCTTCGTTTGGCTGTTTTGCACCCTTACTAGGGCTGTTTTGGGCGAAAAATGGCTGTTTTTGGCCCAAAACTACGTAGATTTGGAGGGCACCTCCCGACTTGGCGCCCCCGCCCCGGGCCGCCACCGGTGAGTTTCTGGCTCAAAACTTGGATTTGGCAAGGCCACCACCTAGGCTCTAGGATGGCTAAAGTAGAGTCAAGCCCGAGGCGATGGGAAGGTGCAGTGGCCAAAACGGAATGCTGACGTGCTTGCTTGTTGTTGTTGCTTGTTGTTGCTTGTCGTTGCTTGTTAGCTAAATTTAAGGGGAGAGGGGTGTAGTAATGTATATGGGTGCTGGACGGGGGCGCGGGGCGGAACTACCGCACACCCTTCATTTTTCAATTTCGGGCCACCATGGAGGTTTATTTGGGGTTTCCTCAATGACCCCCCCTATTTTGAGGGTGCTGATTTCATTTTTGATGGTTTCGGTGATAGTTGGGACAGCTAGGGGGATGTTTCAAGGTGTTGTGCTGAATTTTTATGCATTTTCTTTGCACTGGTTTACTACAGGTTTCGCACTATTTTCATGTTCCACAAACACCACCATGGCTTCCCCATCCAAAATGCATTCCCCACCAAAATTTTCATCTTGCTCTTCCCCTTGCCAGCCCCCAGGCAAACGGGACCGCAGGGGCAATGACGGAGGTCCCTTTGGCAGCCGTGTCATTGGGATTAACCTCCGCAGCTTGAGCCAGTCCATGCCCGGTAGCATGCGGCAGGCTCGGGTGGGCCAAAATATGGGGGGCCTTCCCAATACCAAGGACAAAAATTTTTACGAGAATTTTCAGGCCTTGATGAATGCATTCTTGGCGGCATGTGGTGGGGATGCAGGGTATCCCCAACTCTTGATGTCCGAGTTGGGCAACAAGGTTTTTGGGGACCAAGCAGCCGATCATATCGACTTTGATGTGGTCGAAAATCTGAAGGCCACCCTGAAGGACACCAATGTTGATTTCGGTCCGGACTGATTCACTGCCACTGCATTTCTTTGTGCAGCTGTCATCTCCGCAGATAGGGTGCCCAAGTGTGTCAAACAGGCCGATACGAACTGTTTGCAACGCATCGCTACGCGCTTAAATGCGCCCGTGACACGTATGTATGCGGGCATGCAGCGGCGATCTCAATGGCAAGCCCAGATTGACATGGGCTCAAAACCACACTGGCTGTACTCGTCACAGCCACCACCATCGATTTTGCAGGCTGTTCCGCGTGCAGAAAGAGAAATCATTGAGGATGTTTTGATGTCCCCGCCTTTGTTTCACCCCTCTGCATCCCGTCGTACCCAGTTTGGCAAAAAAAACGGTCTAGTACACCAATGGAGTACTTGAACCAGCCTCTGCCGCAGACTTTGGAAAGATTCAGGGAGCTCTTGCCACAACGGACGGCTCGCTGTGGGAAAACTAGAAAACCGTCTGCCGCTATTGTCACGCATTTCCCTAAGGGCTCAAGGAGGACGACAGAATTTTGACAGATCTACAGACGTGTCTCGTTTTGTTACTGTACACCTGTTAAATTCCGACGTCGTCACTGCGTTTTCTGGTTTGAGGCCTTTTTTGTCTGCACTCTTTGCAGGCCTGTGCACAAGGCACCAGCAATGGAGGCAATGGTGGCCGCCACTACACCCCTTCTACCAAAAGATTTAAAGATTTAAATGCCACTCGCAACGCATTGAAAGATGCAGTGGACTGGATGCGGTCCAGGTTTGGTGTTCGGCGCGTGTTTATTTTTTCGCATCGTGCGTGACAAGATTTCAGCTGTGCCACTTTGCTTATGTGGCTGAGCTCCAATCGCCATTTCCTCCATGTTCCCATTACGTGGATATATGCCATCCCCGGTCATGGCAAAGGTGTATGTGATGGCCTTGGGGGGGCAATCAAAAGAATGATATATCATTATATGGCTGCACAGCACAAGCACGCCAGTGTTGCTAAAATTGTGCAGCACTTGTGCCAGCATACCTAAATCGGCCTGTGCGTGGAACCAACTACTCCAAGATTAGTGAGTATAGGTTTGTTCATGTGCAACCTGATGCAAAGCCCATTATAAAGGCCCTCACTATCCCCGGGACCACTCAGCTTTTTCAGTGGAAGCCGGTGAGTAAGGGCAAGCTTATGCGCCGGCGGTTTGCCTTTTTTACTGCTAGGTGCATCCACAATGCACCCGGAGCTTGCCGCAATACGCCATTTTGTGGCGATTGGGGGCATGTGCAAGTGAAGAAGGATGAGGACGTGTGAGAAAGGACCATTTGTGGTGCAAAACAACAATGGAATTGTGCTTGTGTTGGCCTCTATACCGCAATGGCGAATATCAGTAAAAACGATGTACGGAAAAATTGCATGCAGGTAAAGTTTGACCGAACAAGAAATAGTATTTTGAAAATTTCGAAAAAATATGAATCCCAACCCCCCCAAACCCACACATCCCCGAAAAGCCATCTCCAAGGGCTATCCGAAAGGTATAACGTACCCCCCCCCTACGAAACACCAGTTTTTCAGAAATTGGCCGACACTACCTAGTCGGACGGGTGCCCGGTAATCTGGCTATTTCCACCCCCCCCCCCCCCCGTCCAACACCCATATATATATATATATATATATATATATATATATATATATATATATATATATATATATATATATATATATATATATATATATATATATATATATATATATATATATATATATATATATATATATATATATATATATATATATATATATATATATATATATATATATATATATATATATATATATATATATATATATATATATATATATATATATATATATATATATATATATATATATATATATATATATATATATATATATATATATATATCCCAGGGTTGCCTGAGGTGGCCCACATCATGACGGAGGACCCAGAAGACCGGGGATACTAGCCAGCTAGGCTTTGGGGGCAGTGGCAACTGCAGAGCTTTAGCATTAGCAACGGCGACGGCCGCTGGCCCGTTGGACCGCCGGGGTTAAAGAGGCAAGGCAGGGCAATGCAGCGGCATAGCAACAAGCAGAAAGCAAGGGCGCCTCCTACGGGTGCAATGCAGTAACCAACTTACAAAGCAGCACGCATGCGGCGAAGCAAGAACGGGCCCCTTTTCGGGGTCCACTTCCGCCACCCTTGGGACGCTCATCGCCTCGGACCCTGTGCATTCCGCAGCCGGCAGCGCACACGCATAAGCCCGTTGGCACACCGCTAGGGTTTTTGGGGGGCTCCAGCCTAGCCTGGCCCTCAGCGTTCATCGCCCCCTCGTCCTCTTTGTGTACGTCGCAAACCCACCGTAGGCCCCCTCCAGTATTGTACAGAAGCATACGATAGTAATCCTTGGCCATCCGTAGCTAATGGCTGCACCCTCCGTAAATTGCCCTCATACCCCAGACATATACAGTGCCGGTACCCCTTGTCCGAGACCATGACCCGAGCGGCAACGTGGTACGTGTGCATGTCCACATACAATATACCACGAGGGTCCACAGGGGGGACGCCGGCCGCCTTGGAGCGTGAGAGGCACAACCCGTGAATATCGCTGGCTGGGATTCGGGTTGGTGGGTGCCGTAGCTTGATTATCGACCCCCTGTAGGGGTACCCACCAGAGGTTCGCCCCGGGCCGTGGTAACCAGGTTCACCTCATCTGGCCCACATTCATTGCTGTGACGCCTACCCTTGACCCTTACCTGCACTGATTGGCCAGCTTTCGTGGTTGCGCCATCTCCCCCACAGTAGCGTCCAGGCCGCAGGTTCGGCATCCACAGACGACGTGGCATGCCTACTTATAACATTGGCCCGTGCCTCATCCCCTGGACGTCTCCTACAGTCTCCACAATACTTCACGAGCCGCCTAGGCATGTACCCCCCTATGAGTTCCTTGCGACTGTTGCCACCAAGTAGGCTACATATATATAGATGGTGACCGCAGACGCGGCGTTGCGCCGCCGTGCCGTACCGCCGCCGGGTCGCACCGCCACACCGCCGTGTTGGCCCACTACTGCTGGCCCCCGCCTCTACCTGTAAGACCGCCACCGCACGCGTCGCCATGAACGCAAAGCCGTGTGCCGTGGTCAGATGGTTCGGCTATGTACATGCCCGCAGGCACTGTCCCTCTAGTTTGTTCACGGGGCCAGGGGATGCCCCAGTACCCCCGCGAGTTGTTTAAGGGGTCAGGGGGACACCCCAGTAGTGCCAGGCGTCCCCCGATACTCCCACCATGCTGCTCCCGAGTAACGCCGCGAGTCTCCCAGTACTCCCACCATATTGTTCCTAGTACTGCCATGCGTACCCCCGTATCCCCAGTACACACTCCCTAGCGCCGCCATGCATCTCCCACGACTCCCACCATATCATCCTCCGTACCGCCGCGTGTCCCCCAGTGCATCCACCATATAGTCCACTGTACCGCCATGCTGCCCCCACTACCCCCACCACACTGTTTCCAGCACCACCACACGCCCTCTAGCATCCCCACCTTGCCGTTCTCGGGGCGCTAGAGCGGCCCTTCTATCCCTCCGCGCCGATCTCGGGGCCAACGGGCGCCTCCGCACCCTTACCGATCCCGTCCTGGGGCCATGGGCAGGCCCAACACCCCTTCGGCTGTACCAGGCGCCGGTCGCCGGTCGTTCTCCATCCAATTCACTGTAACGCCTGCGGCGTTGCAGCTCCGCGCGCCGCCCGCCCAGCCCAACCACCTTCTTGCCGACCCCGCACCTCCCGGAGTAACCCGAGGAATTACCGTAGTGCCGTAATCCTGCCGCCAGTAGAGACCCCGGTGCCATGGGAATACCCTACAGGGGTTGGGGCCTTCTTACCCTAGTCGGGACGACCCATGACACCTCACTGTAGTATGCGGCGACCCGGGGTAGTCGGGCGAAGCTTCACATCTCCATTTGAACCTCGTGTATATATATATATTCATATATACAAATATATTTATATATATAGGCAATGGCATCTGATCAATGAGTACGCAAACGTACTTATTTTCCCTCGGACTAGCCGTGGAGAGATGTGTGAAGATTTCTTTGGTGTGGTTGGTGTGGCCTTTTGCAATCTAGATGAGGTCACAACCTAGTACGTTTCTTTTTGTGTTACCTAGATACCTCACCGCGGTTGGTGGGCCGCGAAGGTTGTGACCTTGGCAGTGGCTGAGGCTTCCAACCCTTGTGTGGTTGGTGCTACTGCACCATAGGTGGTTGATACAGTCACAATCCTCAGCAATGAAATTGCCGTCGTTGGCATGCGGTTCATGCTAATGACACCGATGGGTGAGCCATGCCATTTGCTACACCGCAAGCTTGGCCATGCGCTCCGCAATGGTGGGTGAACACATGTTGAGTACCAAACCGTTGTGGATGAGCAGCCGAGCACGGCACTGTAAGGACTTGCCAAAATGTTTTCAAGATCACCCGCGGCCCGATACACGCGGTGCAGTGCAAAAGATCCCTGCAAGTCACCGCATGCTTTGGTCCAAAGCAAACACGCATCGCAACATGGCTTTCGTAACCCATGACCCTAGTGTTGTGTGATGTGCGGATTCCACACCGCAACATTCCACAAGGGAGGAGGATGTGTGGGAGGATTATTGTGAAGCCATTGAAATTGCGTAGGCGGTGGTTTAGAGGGACATCCCGCATGGTATGCGGTGTCTCAACCGTGTTGCGCAGCTTTAGGCCCAGTGTTGCACATGTTGCCACCGCAAAAGACATGTTACATGCGCCGGTGCAAAAGTAGCCTGAGAGGAGGGTCTGGGTGGGATACATTTCAAGGAGCAAAACGTTGCAGCTGCATGGCGCCGTCTGGACTTGGTTTGTTTGATGCTGCGTGTGCAAGCGCCTAGTTGTCCTCACCTTGACGCACACGCAATGACGGATGTGTTGCTTGCCAGCATTCAGGAGGGAAAACCAACCATTGACTCAACAGGTATGCTCAGGTCTGCAGCGTTGTTGCACCATTGCCGCTTGCTGACACTTGGAAGCAGCCAACGTGCCACACGTGGACCAGACCAGTTGGACCGCTTCATGCGCTCCAACTGAGATGAGGTGGCTACGTCACACTTGCATGCTTAGCATGCCTTGGTATAGTTGTCAAAGTTGAAGCAACCAATCCCGAAGCACCTTGCCAATGTGCGGATGTCCAAGAAGTGGGAGGTCCCGGCCCCCTACAGCTAAGCTCTTTTGAGGCAATACTTTGCCAGCCAAGGGTGTCTCCGTGCCCCCAAAAGGGGGTAGCATGTTGCCATCGTTAGGCACTGCTACACCAGCTTGGAGACGGTGAATTAGGGCGGCTTCCCAAAATTCATGTGCTTAGCGTTGACATGAAACCCTGTGCGTTGGATGCACGGAGAAGCGTTCACGAGCTACCAAATGCCATGCCACGACCACTGCACACTTGCTATAAAGGAGGAATGTTAGAATGCAATGCCATGCATATGCCAAGCAAAGGTATGTGCACAACATCTTGCATACCACTGGCAACCGGCCCACACAACGATATGGCCGTCTCAACAGCAGCCTTAGTAGGACGGTATGTTCGCAATAGAGCAAGAACACCCCACACATTAACCCGTTATGCACAAAGCAGATTTGGTCACACTTGCACCAGACGATAGCCCTAACATGCGTTCTTGCAAGCGTGACTTCCTCACTATGTGGAGAGGCATGGAATGTAGATTATACAAGTAGGCAATTCGCATCTTGTGCACAACATGCTCGGTTTGGCCTATATGCTGGTCCGCAGTCACGGGACCTTGCAATCAAGTGGCAGTCCATGTTGCAGATGATTTCTGTTAGGATGTGGAAAACAATAACGCCGATGAACTAGTGCCACCACGTAAGCTAGACCAGAGGTGTGGAGTGGCCTAGATGCTAGCGAAGTTGGTGATGGCCGCTCGAATTGGCAAGCTACGGGATTAGACAAAGGGCGCATGTTCCCATCGCTTGCATGTTGTGGGCGTCAAGTTACCGAGTGGTAGCAACCGCACACAAGCAAGGCAGATTGCCATGCAACACGCCTTGCCTTTGTTGGCCTTGTGCAGTCCCTCAGTGCCCGAGATGGAAGGCGTAACCCGTTGTGTTGTACGCCACAACGCCTCTCAACAGTGCTGCTCTAAATGACGTGTTGTAGACACGGATGCACTCCTTGACGAAGCAGACAGTGCTTTTTCCTGGTGTGCGTGCTTATTTGTGGGCACTTTCCAATTGTCTCCAATTCCAAAAACTTGACATTTTCCATTTTTTCTAATTCCCAGGTTCTCCCACTTTCCCCATGTTCCACGTACTCCATTTCTCCACCCCCCTCGTTGGTTTTTTGTCGAAAAACAGTTTTACACTCTTTTGGGGTTTGTGGTGTGTGATAGCATTTCCCAATTTCCCTCTCTTTTTGTGTTCTCGTGTTTTCAAGTTTTTGCATTTTTTCTTTGGCCCACTTTTCCGTTTTTTTTTCACACACCCTATTTTCCTACCACCTCGCCCTGCTGATTTTTCAGAAATTTTTTTGTCACTTGGGCGGTGCACTGTTCGGCTTGGGCACACCCATTTACTTCTCGGAGGGTCATCTCCAATATTTACAGACCTCTAGATGTTGTCTTGTCTAACCCACAATCTCGACATGCCACATTAGAGATTAGGCATTGCACCTTAAACATATCATTTTGGTGCATTGGGATTCGTGCGTGGAGCCGGGGAGGCGTTGCAGGCTTGTGCCAAGAACCATCAATGAGACCCTTGCCATGTGCAATGGACGAGCCCTCGTGAATGATCTCTTTCAAGACAGGAGAAGTATGTATATCACTCTTTAGTATCCATCAGACCTTGAACATTCAATATTCATGAAAGAATCATGGAATATGTTGGACATCCCTTCTGTATGTGATTGCTTGTTTAGTGTGGCTGGAAGGTATTGCTTCCTTTTACTGCCGTATTGTTAAGAGGTGAAACATGACAAACGAGATCACTTACATGCCTTTTTTTCCAAAGAAATCATTGGCCATATTGTGCCATTGGACATTAGCTTGGAGGATTGTAGGCCTACAACTGAGGCCCACCATTTCCCAAAAACAAGAAAAGGGAGCAAACTATTGTTCGCTTGCTTTGCTATCTCCTTGATGTTTGCTAGAGTGGTAAGTTGCACCATGACGATGCTTTCTCTTCTACCAAACAAGCGTTGAACAAATGGTTGAGAAGCAACTTAGGATTGATTAAATGAATGAAGCAATGAATTTGAAGACACCGTAGACCGAGGATCCCGAATGGGAGCGGGATATGAACTAAGAACCAAATGGTCGCATCCAACCGGGTCCTTGCAATGGAATCCAAAAAAAGACCAACCAAGCAAGCGATGATGCATGCTTTCACCAAAGCCAAAAAACAAGTACTGCTTTATAGCAACTGAGCACAATTGCCCTTCTTGGTCTTATCACCCACTGGTCCATCTGTGTTCCACACCTCCCAAAATCAGCATAAAGGGAACACATACAAATGCACATTCCTCACTCGAAGTGACATAGTGCAGCGATTTGGTGAGTGTGCTTCTTGTGCCCTGGGTCGCACATGATGATTTTTGCCAACGCTCCTCAAACCAAAGCCCCGAGAAGGTTGTTGGTGCCACAAAAGGCGTCGCAAAAGCATTGGCCAAGGGCTCATTCGATATCTTGCCTTGAGTTCAATGAATGCCATATGATCTGCTTGAGACGGTTGCTGTGTATGTATGTTGTCCAACACGATGATGTGTGTTTGACAGCTAAGATCACACATCTTGCATATATTTGTTGCACGTGCATGTGTGCACACACATTGTTCGTCTGATTGCGTGTCATGTGGCACATGCAATCTGCTTCGTCTAGTTCTCATTGCTTTTGAAGGTTCCTCCTCCTCTCCTCCGTCTTGTCTCTTCACGACCTTCTTGCGGCTTGCACTGAATGGCAGCCTATGTAGCCCTTCTGGTCGGCAACCCAAGATAAGTTGTCAGCATCAACCTTGCACAACAAGAGCAACAACAACCACCGCCACCCTTGGCACTTACGGGAACCCACAAGGTGCGTTCAAGCCTAGATGTTTTTTAAAGATTAGAATGGCCAACATACATACCAACATACCATGTTGGTATGTATGTTAACATACCACACTACGTGTCGGGTTGGGAACAATAGTACCGCAGGAGGAAGATAAACCTTACAAAGCGTACTAGGAATCGCAAGTTGGGTTTCGGGGTTCAGAATTTTGTTACCCACAAATCAACCCTAAAAGCAAGCTACTAATAGCTTTCTTGCCTCGAACAATAGTAGAACAATGTTTCCAAAGAATGAATGCTGCTTCCGCACTCCTCCAAAGGAGGCCGCCTCAACTACCATGGCTAGGTATGGCCGATCCAAGGTGCGTGCTCCGGTCAACAACTGAGGGACCCCCCCCCCCTTTGCCCCTCGCCGCCCCTCGCCGTCGCCCCCGAAAATCCGCCTTCCTCCCCCCACTATCCCTCTTCGGGTTGGGTCACTTGGAAGCTCATGTGGAGGGTCACTTGTTGGTGGTTGGCCAGAATATCTCTCTATCACAACACATGGATCACCCGTTGCTCATTTAGGAGGGGCTACAGGCTTATCTTCACCGGCTCACACATGGCGGTGCGCACAAGGGGGTTGGGGTCACCATGGTGGTCATGCATGCCTCCCCCGTAGTTGGGGGGGAAGTAGCAGCGTGTATACCTTTGGCCGCGATGTTGAATCGCAATTGCCAAAGTGGTCACGATACAAGTCTATTTGCGGGGTAGTTGCGAACCCAGTCATCTTTTAGGCTACTGGCCCCGCTCAACTATTGGAGCACTTTGCATAATAGGGAGGGATCCTCCGTGGTCACCCTAGTGGCCTAGATTCAATCCAATGTGGTTATTTTTTGACATTTCATACATGAGGTCATTCATATATGAACCTGCCAGATATTAAGAGGTTAACTCGCTTTCCCATCATTTTGCCACATTTGTGTCCTTCTTTTTGCCTCTATATCACAATGTCTAAGGGTTCTTATGGGGTACATTGCTGCACAACGGGATAGTAGAGGGGTCCCAAGGATATGTGGTTGGTTACCCCGCACAGAGCCCACTTTGCATGCCAACTATGCACGTCACTCACATCGCCCTTTTCCCTTGTTTATCTCATGTGATGCCTTTCTCTGGAGACACACTTACCGAGCGTAGCATGACCCTTAAGCTAAGTGGCGCCAAGAGTTTGCGCGACCCATTGGTGGTGCAACTCCTCGGCGAGTGGGTGGCTTCGTCGCCATTCGCCAAGGCCCGATGGTCCAAGGCCACGCAGATGGGCTACCCTGCCCTTAAGAGTAGTAATTAATTGGAGGCGATGAAACAATATGCCTCCTTCCTCTTTGCCGCGCCCGACCTACTCGGGCTCCTCATGAACTTGAACGTCCCAAAGGTTGGTTTCCGGGCCATGTCGGAGTACATGTCCCGCCGGGTTGCATACATGGTCACAACGGATTATCCGGTCCCCCGGCCCATCCCCTCACGAGACCAATTCTCGGACACATGGAAGGAGATGGCCAAGCCCCTTGAGTTGCGGCCTCCCGCGTCCATTGCGGATCCCCCCGCGAGTGGCCGCTCATGGCCGCTTCAATCTTGGGCGCGCTACGTCCAATGACGGCCTCCACTTGCGGATGTCATGGATTGGTCGCGGCCTCTCACATTCCTCGTGTGCGGGGATGTGTACTCATGTACCGGTGGTAGTTAGACCCAACTATCCGCTGGGCTCCCCAACCATGGCGCACGGGGCCGCTCACCCGCGTACTTGTTGGTGATTGGGATGGCCGTGTGCGGAGACAAGGACATGGCCGCCCTTGCAACAATTTGGGCCGAGAACCTACAAGTTTGTGGCCCCTTCATTGTTCGTTGATTTTTGCATTCTTGTCTATGCGTTAACCTAGATTTTGGTTAATATCAACTTAGTTCCTAGATTAAAACTTAACATTAAGCCGCAGATATTAAATGCAAAATGAGCCCTCTTTTGTTCTTAGCTTTTGCAATCGATCCACCATTGCAAAAGGTTCCATTGGGTAACCCGGTCGGTGGTAAGCGAACTCGTCATGGGGGGAGACCAGCCCTTCGTGCAACGCCTCTTTGGCGTCTCCATATCACCCTCGATGGACTCTATTTACAACATGGGTCTGTGGGACAAGGGTGCGTGGCATGGGTGAACACCACCACGGGGCGTGCATTGCGGGAGCAGGCGGCCGCCCGTGTGCGCTACAAGGAGACGGGCCGTACCTTGGACAATGGGGGATGCATAGGAGACCCACAAATTGTGGTGGACCAATGTTTGGTCTTCCTATGCATCCTCCACCAAGGAAGTGCAACGGATCCTCTGCCGCGCCCGGACCGGCGTCTAGTTGGGCTCGGCGGCTGCGCTTGACGTTGAGGAGTCCCGGCCGTTGTTCCTCGCGTGGGAGGAGCTTGGGAACCTATTGGCCGACGCCCCGGAGGATGGTGGATGGCAAGCCACACATGTAGCCTCTAGGGTAGCATAGAATATTGGCGTACCACGGAATTAGCATACGCTCTTTCCTCCCGATTTATTTTTTTCAGATACGTTTTGCTGCCGCAATGGATGCCACAAGGCGGTTGGAATTTCTTTGGGTTGGTCCCATGGAGCCCGGAAATTTTCGGCTGAAAATCCACCTCCAAAGGAGCCCCCGATATCGGGTCCGATGCCCAGGCCGACTTGGCTTGCACACAGGTCCCATGGAGCCCGGAAATTTTCGGCTGAAAATCCACCTCCAAAGGAGCTCCCGATATCGGGTCCGATGCCCACGCCGACTTGGCTGGCAGACACGGCCCGGAAAAGGCTGCTTGCCGGACCCAGTTTGTAGCCTTTGTTTTTCATTTCAATGACCAGGTGATCACACACATGCCCTGCCCTACCCTTCCCTGCCGTGACCAGCCCTGCCCACTCTCTGTACAGGTTTTTTTTGACCGGAGAGCCCCTTAAGTGCCGGCCGCGTCCGATGAAGGTGTCTATTGGTATGGCACTGGAGGGATGGGGGACCATGGAAACAAATGATGCTATGCTCAGTGACGTGCATGTTGAGGTCCCCTATCCGCCCAAACCGGCCGGATGTGATTGTACAACGTGCGAATTTTTGGTAGGTGCCGGCGTTGGATGTACTCCACCTTCGGTCGAGTGCCTGCCATTTTGTTGCTTGCCTTTGTGCCTGTCTTGCACCGCAAACGTAACAGTAGAGGGGGTTGAGTGACTCAGTTGTAGGCAGACAAGGGGATGTCACACAGCAAACTCACTACCCCCCCCCCCATGCCGATGGACCCCCCCAGTTTCCCCCAGTTTTCTGAGTGTGACATTGTGTGTCTCATGCCTAATTCTCCGCCTTGCTTTGCTCTCACAGAATCTGACTATTGCTGTGCCCCAGAGCAGATAAAGGGGCTAGTTCGGGTCCTTTGATTGTTGCAGTCCTGAGTATTAGAATTAGCCTGGTGCTGTGCCCCCAAGCAGATAAAGGGGCTAGTTCGGGTCTCTTGATTGTTGCAGTCCTAACTGCTGATGGTCTCACACCTCAAAACAGGTGCCCAGACCCTGAAATTTCTAACTGCTGATGGTCTCACACCTCAAAACAGGTGCCCAGACCCTGAAATTTCTAACTGCTGATGGTCTCACACCCCAAAACGATGGTCTCACACCCCAAAACAGGTGCCCAGACCCTGAAATTTCTAACTGCTGATGGTCTCACACCTCAAAACAGGTGCCTAGACCCTGAAATTTCTAACTGCTGATGGTCTCACACCTCAAAACAGGTGCCCAGACCCTGAAATTTCTAACTGCTGATGGTCTCACACCTCAAAACAGGTGCCCAGACCCTGAAATTTCTAACTGCTGATGGTCTCACACCTCCAAACAGGTGCCCAGACCGTAAAATTTCTAACTGCTGATGGTCTCACACCTCCAAACAGGTGCCCAGATCCTGAACTTTCTAACTGCTGATGGTCTCACACCTCACAACAGGTGCCCAACTCTGAAATTTCTAACTCCTGATGGTCTCACACCTCAAAACAGGTGCCCAGACCCTGAAATTTCTAACTGCTGATGGTCTCACACCTCAAAACAGGTGCCCAGACCCTGAAATTTCTAACTGCTGATGGTCTCACACCCCAAAACGATGGTCTCACACCCCAAAACAGGTGCCCAGACCCTGAAATTTCTAACTGCTGAGGGTCTCACACCTCAAAACAGGTGCCTAGACCCTGAAATTTCTAACTGCTGATGGTCTCACACCTCAAAACAGGTGCCCAGACCCTGAAATTTCTAACTGCTGATGGTCTCACACCTCAAAACAGGTGCCCCGACCCTGCAATTTCTAACTGCTGATGGTCTCACACCTCCAAACAAGTGCCCAGATCCTGAACTTTCTAACTGCTGATGGTCTCACACCTCACAACAGGTGCCCAACCCTGAAATTTCTAACTCCTGATGGTCTCACACCTCAAAACAGGTGCCCAGACCCTGAAATTTCTAACTGCTGATGGTCTCACACCTCAAAACAGGTGCCCAGACCCTGAAATTTCTAACTGCTGATGGTCTCACACCCCCAAACAGGTGCTCAGACCCTGAAATTTCTAACTGCTGATGGTCTCACACCTCCAAACAGGTGCTCAGACCCTGAAATTTCTAACTGCTGATGGTCTCACACCTCAAAACAGGTGCCCAGACCCTGAAATTTCTAACTGCTGATGGTCTCACACCTCAAAACAGGTGCCCAGACCCTGAAATTTCTAACTGCTGATGGTCTCACACCTCCAAACAGGTGCTCAGACGCTGAAATTTCTAACTGCTGATGGTCTCACACCTCAAAACAGGTGCCCACACCCTGAAATTTCTAACTGCTGATGGTCTCACACCTCCAAACAGGTGCCCAGACCCTGAAATTTCTAACTGCTGATGGTCTGACACCTCAAAACAGGTGCCCAGACCCTGAAATTTCTAACTGCTGATGGTCTCACCCCTCAAAACAGGTGCCCAGACCCTGAAATTTCTAACTGCTGACGGTCTCACACCTCAAAACAGGTGCCCAGACCCTGAAATTTGTAACTGCTGATGGTCTCACACCTCAAAACAGGTGCCCAGACCCTGAAATTTCTAACTGCTGATGGTCTCACACCTCAAAACAGGTGCCCACACCCTGAAATTTCTAACTGCTGATGGTCTCACACCTCCAAACAGGTGCCCAGACCCTGAAATTTCTAACTGCTGATGGTCTCACACCTCAAAACAGGTGCCCAGACCCTAAAATTTCTAACTGCTGATGGTCTCACACCTACAAACAGGTGCCCAGACCCTGAAATTTCTAACTGCTGATGGTCTCACACCTCCAAACAGGTGCCCAGACCCTGAAATTTCTAACTGCTGATGGTCTCACACCTCAAAACAGCTGCCCAGACCCTGAAATTTCTAACTGCTGATGGTCTCACACCTCAAAACAGGTGCCCAGACCCTGAAATTTCTAACTGCTGATGGTATCACATCCCAAAACAGGTGCCCAGATCCTGAAATTTCTAACTGCTGAGGGTCTCACACCTCAAAACAGGTGCCCAGACCCTGAACTTTCTAACTGCTCATGGTCTCACACCTCAAAACAGGTGCCCAGACCCTGAAATTTCTAACTCCTGATGGTCTCACACCTCAAAACAGGTGCCCAAACCCTGAAATTTCTAACTGCTGATGGTCTCATACCTCAAAACAGGTGCCCAGACCCTGAAATTTCTAACTGCTGATGGTCTCACACCTCAAAACAGGTGCCCAGACCCTGAAATTTCTAACTGCTGATGGTCTCACACCTCAAAACAGGTGCCCAGACCCTAAAATTTCTAACTGCCGATGGTCTCACACCCCAAAACAGGTGCCCAGACCCTGAAATTTCTAACTCCTGATGGTCTCACACGTCCAAACAGGTGCCCAGACCCTGCAATTTCTAACTGCTGATGGTCTCACACCCCAAAACAGGTGCCCAGACCCTGAAATTTCTAACTGCTGATGGTCTCACACCTCAAAACAGGTGCCCAGACCCTAAAATTTCCAACTGCTGATGGTCTCACACCTCAAAACAGGTGCCCAGACCCTGAAATTTCTAACTGCTGATGGTCTCACACCTCAAAACAGGTGCCCAGACCCTAAAATTTCTAACTGCTGATGGTCTCACACCTCCAAACAGGTGCCCAGACCCTGAAATTTCTAACTCTTGATGGTCTCACACCTCAAAACAGGTGCCCAGACCCTGAAATTTCTAACTGCTGATGGTCTCACACCTCAAAACAGGTGCCCGGACCCTGAAATTTCTAACTGCTGATGGTCTCACACCTCCAAACAGGTGCCCAGATCCTGAAATTTCTAACTGCTGATGGTCTCACACCTCAAAACAGGTGCCCAGATCCTGAAATTTCTAACTGCTGATGGTCTCACATCCCAAAACAGGTGCCCAGATCCTGAAATTTCTAACTGCTGATGGTCTCACACCTCAAAACAGGTGCCCAGACCCTGAAATTTGTAACTGCTGATGGTCTCACACCTCAAAACAGGTGCCCAGACCCTGAAATTTCTAACTCCTGATGGTCTCACACCTCCAAACAGGTGCCCAGACCCTGAAATTTCTAACTCCTGATGGTCTCACACCTCAAAACAGGTGCCCAGACCCTGAAATTTCTAACTGCTGATGGTCTCACACCTCAACACAGGTGCCGAGATCCTGAAATTTCTAACTGCTGATGGTCTCACATCCCAAAACAGGTCCCCAGATCATGAAATTTCTAACTGCTGATGGTCTCACACCTCCAAACAGGTGCCCAGACCTTGAAATTTCTAACTCCTGATGGTCTCACACCTCAAAACAGGTGCCCAGACCCTGAAATTTCCAACTGCTGATGGTCTCACACCTCAAAACAGGTGCCCAGATCCTGAAATTTCTAACCGCTGATGGTCTCACACCTCCAAACAGGTGCCCAGACCCTGAAATTTCTAACTGCCGATGGTCTCACACCTCAAAACAGGTGCCCAAACCCTGAAATTTCTAACTGCTGATGGTCTCACACCTCAAAACAGGTGCCCAGAGCCTGAAATTTCTAACTCCTGATGGTCTCACACCTCAAACCAGGTGCCGAGACCCTGAAATTTCTAACTCCTGATGCTCTCACACCTCCAAACAGGTGCCCAGACCCTGAAAATTTTAACTGCTGATGGTCTCACACCTCAAAACAGGTGCCGAGACCCTGAAATTTCTAACCGCTGATGGTCTCACACCTCCAAACAGGTGCCCAGACCCTGAAATTTCTAACTGCTGATGGTCTCACACCTCAAAACAGGTGCCCAGACCCTGAAATTTCTAACTGCTGATGGTCTCACACCTCAAAACAGGTGCCCAGACCCTAAATTTTCTAACTGCTGATGGTCTCACACCTCCAAACAGGTGCCCAGACCCTGAAATTTCTAACTGCTGATGGTCTCACACCTCAAAACAGGTGCCCAGACCCTGAAATTTCTAACTGCTGATGGTCTCACACCTCAAAACAGGTGCCCAGACCCTAAAATTTCTAACTGCTGATGGTCTCACACCTCCAAACAAGTGCCCATATCCTGAAATTTCTAACTGCTGATGGTCTTACACCCCAAAACAGGTGCCCAGACCCTGAAATTTCTAACTGCTGATGGTCTCACACCTCAAAACAGGTGCCCAGACCCTGAAATTTCTAACTGCTGATGGTCTCACACCTCAAAACAGGTGCCCAGACCCTAAAATTTCTAACTGCTGATGGTCTCACACCTCCAAACAGGTGCCCAGACCCTAAAATTTCTAACTGCTGATGGTCTCACACGTCAAAACAGGTGCCCATACCCTGAAGTTTCTAACTGCTGATGGTCTCACACCTCAAAACAGGTGCCCAGATCCTGAAATTTCTAACTGCTGATGGTCTCACACCTCCAAACAGGTGCGCAGACCCTCAAATTTCTAACTCCTGGTGGTCTCACACCTTTAAACAAGTGCCCAGACCCTCAAATTTCTAACTGCTGATGGTCTCACACCTCAAAACAGGTGCCCAGACCCTGAAATTTCCAACTCCTGATGGTCTCACACCTCAAAACAGGTGCCCAAACCCTGAAATTTCTAACTGCTGATGGTCTCACACCTCAAAACAGGTGCCCAGACCCTGAAATTTCTAACTCCTGATGGTCTCACACCTCCAAACAGGTGCCCAGACCCTGAAATTTCTAACTGCTGATGGTCTCACACCTCCAAACAGGTGCCCAGACCCTGAAATTTCTAACTGCTGATGGTCTCACACCTCAAAACAGGTGCCCAGACCCTGAAATTTCTAACTCCTGATGGTCTCACACCTCAAAACAGGTGCCCAGACCCTGAAATTTCTAACTGCCGATGGTCTCACACCTCAAAACAGGTGCCCAGACCCTGAAATTTCTAACTGCTGATGGTCTCACACCTCCAAACAGGTGCCCAGACCCTGAAATTTCTAACTGCTGATGGTCTCACACCTCAAAACAGGTGCCCAGACCCTGAAATTTCTAACTGCTGATGGTCTCACACCTCAAAACAGGTGCCCAGACCCTGAAATTTCTAACTGCTGATGGTCTCACACCTCCAAACAGGTGCCCAGACCCTAAAATTTCTAACTCCTGATGGTCTCACACCTCAAAACAGGTGCCCAGACCCTGAAATTTCTAACTGTTGATGGTCTCACACCTCAAAACAGGTGCCCGAATCCTGAAATTTCTAACTGCTGATGGTCTCACATCCCAAAACAGGTGCCCAGATCCTGAAATTTCTAACTCCTGATGGTCTCACACCTCAAAACAGGTGCCCAGACCCTGAAATTTCTAACTGCTGATGGTCTCACACCTCAAAACAGGTGCCCAGACCCTGAAATTTCTAACTCCTGATGGTCTCACACCTAAAAACAGGTGCCCAAACCCTGAAATTTCTAACTGCTGATGGTCTCATACCTCAAAACAGGTGCCCGGACCCTGAAATTTCTAACTGCTGATGGTCTCACACCTCAAAACAGGTGCCCAGACCCTGAAATTTCTAACTCCTGATGGTCTCACACCTCAAAACAGGTGCCCAGACCTTAAAATTTCTACCTACTGATGGTCTCACACCCCAAATCAGGTGCCCAGACCCTGAAATTTCTAACTCCTGATGGTCTCACACCTCAAAACAGGTGCCCAGACCCTGCAATTTCTAACTGCTGATGGTCTCACACCCCAAAACAGGTGCCCAGACCCTGAAATTTCTAACTGCTGATGGTCTCACACCTCCAAACAGGTGCCCAGACCCTGAAATTTCTAACTGCTGATGGTCTCACACCTCAAAACAGGTGCCCGGACCCTGAAATTTCTAACTGCTGATGGTCTCACACCTCAAAACAGGTGCCCAGACCCTGAAATTTCTAACTCCTGGTGGTCTCACACCTCCAAACAGGTGTGCATACCCTGAAATGTCCAACTCTTGATGGTCTCACACCTCAAAACAGGTGCCCAGACCCTGAAATTTCTAACTGCTGATGGTCTCACACCTCAAAACAGGTGCCCAGACCCTGAAATTTCTAACTGCTTATGGTCTCACACCTCAAAACAGGTGCCCAGACCCTGAAATTTCTAACTGCTGATGGTCTCACACCTCAAAACAGGTGCCCAGACCCTAAAATTTCTAATTGCTGATGGTCTCACACCTCCAAACAGGTGCCCAGACCCTGAAATTTCTAACTGCTGATGGTCTCACACCTCAAAACAGGTGCCCAGACCCTGAAATTTCTAACTGCTGATGGTCTCACATCCCAAAACAGGTGCCCAGATCCTGAAATTTCTAACTGCTGATGGTCTCACACCTCCAAACAGGTGCCCAGACCCTGAAATTTCTAACTGCTGATGGTCTCACACCTCAAAACAGGTGCCCAGACCCTGAAATTTTTAACTGTTGATGGTCTCACACCTCAAAACAGGTGCCCAGACCCTGAAATTTCTAACTGCTGATGGTCTCACACCTCAAAACAGGTTCCCAGACCCTGAAATTTCTAACTGCTGATGGTCTCACACCTCAACACAGGTGCCCAGATCCTGAAATTTCTAACTGCTGATGGTCTCACATCCCAAAACAGGTGCCCAGATCCTGAAATTTCTAACTGCTGATGGTCTCACACCTCCAAACAGGTGCCCAAACCCTGAAATTTCTAACTGCTGATGGTCCCACACCTCAAAACAGGTGCCCAGACCCTGAAATTTCTAACTCCTGATGGTCTCACACCTCAAAACAGGTGCCCAGACCCTGAAATTTCTAACTGCTGATGGTCTCACACCTCAAAACAGGTGCCGAGACCCTGAAATTTCTAACTGCTGATGGTCTCACACCTCAAAACAGGTGCCCAGACCCTGAAATTTCTAACTCCTGATGGTCTCACACCTAAAAACAGGTGCCCAAACCCTGAAATTTCTAACTGCTGATGGTCTCATACCTCAAAACAGGTGCCCAGACCCTGAAACTTCTAACTGCTGATGGTCTCACACCTCAAAACAGGTGCCCAGACCCTGAAATTTCTAACTGCTGATGGTCTCACACCTCAAAACAGGTGCCCAGACCCTAAAATTTCTACCTGCTGATGGTCTCACACCCCAAATCAGGTGCCCAGACTCTGAAATTTCTAACTCCTGATGGTCTCACACCTCAAAACAGGTGCCCAGACCCTGCAATTGCTAACTGCTGATGGTCTCACACCCCAAAACAGGTGCCCAGACCCTGAAATTTCTAACCGCTGATGGTCTCACACCTCCAAACAGGTGCCCAGACCCTGAAATTTCTAACTGCTGATGGTCTCACACCTCAAAACAGGTGCCCGGACCCTGAAATTTCTAACTGCTGATGGTCTCACACCTCAAAACAGGTGCCCGGACCCTGAAATTTCTAACTCCTGATGGTCTCACACCTCCAAACGGGTGCCCATACCCTGAAATGTCCAACTCTTGATGGTCTCACACCTCAAAACAGGTGCCCAGACCCTGAAATTTCTAACTGCTGATGGTCTCACACCTCAAAACAGGTGCCCAGACCCTGAAATTTCTAACTGCTTATGGTCTCACACCTCAAAACAGGTGCCCAGACCCTGAAATTTCTAACTGCTGATGGTCTCACACCTCAAAACAGGTGCCCAGACCCTAAAATTTCTAACTGCTGATGGTCTCACACCTCCAAACAGGTGCCCAGACCCTGAAATTTCTAACTGCTGATGGTCTCACACCTCAAAACAGGTGCCCAGACCCTGAAATTTCTATTTGCTGATGGTCTCACACCTCAACACAGGTGCCCAGATCCTGAAATTTCTAACTGCTGATGGTCTCACATCCCAAAACAGGTGCCCAGATCCTGAAATTTCTAACTGCTGATGGTCTCACACCTCCAAACAGGTGCCCAGACCCTGAAATTTCTAACTGCTGATGGTCTCACACCTCAAAACAGGTGCCCAGACCCTGAAATTTCTAACTGTTGATGGTCTCACACCTCAAAACAGGTGCCCAGACCCTAAAATTTCTAACTGCTGATGGTCTCACACCTCCAAACAGGTGCCCAGACCCTGAAATTTCTAACTGCTGATGGTCTCACACCTCAAAACAGGTGCCCAGACCCTGAAATTTCTAACTGTTGATGGTCTCACACCTCAAAACAGGTGCCCAGACCCTGAAATTTCTAACTGCTGATGGTCTCACACCTCAACACAGGTGCCCAGATCCTGAAATTTCTAACTGCTGATGGTCTCACATCCCAAAACAGGTGCCCAGATCCTGAAATTTCTAACTGCTGATGGTCTCACACCTCCAAACAGGTGCCCAAACCCTGAAATTTCTAACTGCTGATGGTCCCACACCTCAAAACAGGTGCCCAGACCCTGAAATTTCTAACTCCTGATGGTCTCACACCTCAAAACAGGTGCCCAGACCCTGAAATTTCTAACTGCTGATGGTCTCACACCTCAAAACAGGTGCCGAGACCCTGAAATTTCTAACTGCTGATGGTCTCACACCTCAAAACAGGTGCCCAGACCCTGAAATTTCTAACTCCTGATGGTCTCACACCTAAAAACAGGTGCCCAAACCCTGAAATTTCTAACTGCTGATGGTCTCATACCTCAAAACAGGTGCCCAGACCCTGAAATTTCTAACTGCTGATGGTCTCACACCTCAAAACAGGTGCCCAGACCCTGAAATTTCTAACTGCTGATGGTCTCACACCTCAAAACAGGTGCCCAGACCCTAAAATTTCTACCTGCTGATGGTCTCACACCCCAAATCAGGTGCCCAGACCCTGAAATTTCTAACTCCTGATGGTCTCACACCTCAAAACAGGTGCCCAGACCCTGCAATTGCTAACTGCTGATGGTCCCACACCCCAAAACAGGTGCCCAGACCCTAAAATTTCTAACTGCTGATGGTCTCACACCTCAAAACAGGTGCCCAGACCCTGAAATTTCTAACTGCTTATGGTCTCACACCTCAAAACAGGTGCCCAGACCCTGAAATTTCTAACTGCTGATGGTCTCACACCTCAAAACAGGTGCCCAGACCCTAAAATTTCTAACTGCTGATGGTCTCACACCTCCAAACAGGTGCCCAGACCCTGAAATTTCTAACTGCTGATGGTCTCACACCTCAAAACAGGTGCCCAGACCCTGAAATTTCTATTTGCTGATGGTCTCACACCTCAACACAGGTGCCCAGATCCTGAAATTTCTAACTGCTGATGGTCTCACATCCCAAAACAGGTGCCCAGATCCTGAAATTTCTAACTGCTGATGGTCTCACACCTCCAAACAGGTGCCCAGACCCTGAAATTTCTAACTGCTGATGGTCTCACACCTCAAAACAGGTGCCCAGACCCTGAAATTTCTAACTGTTGATGGTCTCACACCTCAAAACAGGTGCCCAGACCCTAAAATTTCTAACTGCTGATGGTCTCACACCTCCAAACAGGTGCCCAGACCCTGAAATTTCTAACTGCTGATGGTCTCACACCTCCAAACAGGTGCCCAGACCCTGAAATTTCTAACTGCTGATGGTCTCACACCTCAAAACAGGTGCCCAGACCCTGAAATTTCTAACTGTTGATGGTCTCACACCTCAAAACAGGTGCCCAGACCCTAAAATTTCTAACTGCTGATGGTCTCACACCTCAAAACAGGTGCCCAGACCCTGAAATTTCTAACTGCTGATGGTCTCACACCTCAACACAGGTGCCCAGATCCTGAAATTTCTAACTGCTGATGGTCTCACATCCCAAAACAGGTGCCCAGATCCTGAAATTTCTAACTGCTGATGGTCTCACACCTCCAAACAGGTGCCCAAACCCTGAAATTTCTAACTGCTGATGGTCCCACACCTCCAAACAGGTGCCCAGACCCTGAAATTTCTAACTCCTGATGGTCTCACACCTCAAAACAGGTGCCCAGACCCTGAAATTTCTAACTGCTGATGGTCTCACACCTCAAAACAGGTGCCGAGACCCTGAAATTTCTAACTGCTGATGGTCTCACACCTCAAAACAGGTGCCCAGACCCTGAAATTTCTAACTCCTGATGGTCTCACACCTAAAAACAGGTGCCCAAACCCTGAAATTTCTAACTGCTGATGGTCTCATACCTCAAAACAGGTGCCCAGACCCTAAAATTTCTAACTGCTGATGGTCTCACACCTCAAAACAGGTGCCCAGACCCTAAAATTTCTACCTGCTGATGGTCTCACACCCCAAATCAGGTGCCCAGACCCTGAAATTTCTAACTCCTGATGGTCTCACACCTCAAAACAGGTGCCCAGATCCTGAAATTTCTAACTGCTGATGGTCTCACACCTCCAAACAGGTGCCCAAACCCTGAAATTTCTAACTGCTGATGGTCCCACACCTCCAAACAGGTGCCCAGACCCTGAAATTTCTAACTCCTGATGGTCTCACACCTCAAAACAGGTGCCCAGACCCTGAAATTTCTAACTGCTGATGGTCTCACACCTCAAAACAGGTGCCGAGACCCTGAAATTTCTAACTGCTGATGGTCTCACACCTCAAAACAGGTGCCGAGACCCTGAAATTTCTAACTGCTGATGGTCTCACACCTCCAAACAGGTGCCCAGACCCTGAAATTTCTAACTGCTGATGGTCTCACACCTCAAAACAGGTGCCCAGACCCTGAAATTTCTAACTGCTGATGGTCTCACACCTCAAAACAGGTGCCCAGACCCTAAAATTTCTACCTGCTGATGGTCTCACACCCCAAATCAGGTGCCCAGACCCTGAAATTTCTAACTCCTGATGGTCTCACACCTCAAAACAGGTGCCCAGACCCTGCAATTGCTAACTGCTGATGGTCTCACACCCCAAAACAGGTGCCCAGACCCTGAAATTTCTAACCGCTGATGGTCTCACACCTCCAAACAGGTGCCCAGACCCTGAAATTTCTAACTGCTGATGGTCTCACACCTCAAAACAGGTGCCCGGACCCTGAAATTTCTAACTGCTGATGGTCTCACACCTCAAAACAGGTGCCCGGACCCTGAAATTTCTAACTCCTGATGGTCTCACACCTCCAAACAGGTGCCCATACCCTGAAATGTCCAACTCTTGATGGTCTCACACCTCAAAACAGGTGCCCAGACCCTGAAATTTCTAACTGCTGATGGTCTCACACCTCAAAACAGGTGCCTAGACCCTGAAATTTCTAACTGCTTATGGTCTCACACCTCAAAACAGGTGCCCAGACCCTGAACTTTCTAACTGCTGATGGTCTCACACCTCAAAACAGGTGCCCAGACCCTAAAATTTCTAACTGCTGATGGTCTCACACCTCCAAACAGGTGCCCAGACCCTGAAATTTCTAACTGCTGATGGTCTCACACCTCAAAACAGGTGCCCAGACCCTGAAATTTCTATTTGCTGATGGTCTCACACCTCAACACAGGTGCCCAGATCCTGAAATTTCTAACTGCTGATGGTCTCACATCCCAAAACAGGTGCCCAGATCCTGAAATTTCTAACTGCTGATGGTCTCACACCTCCAAACAGGTGCCCAGACCCTGAGATTTCTAACTGCTGATGGTCTCACACCTCAAAACAGGTGCCCAGACCCTGAAATTTCTAACTGCTGATGGTCTCACACCTCAACACAGGTGCCCAGATCCTGAAATTTCTAACTGCTGATGGTCTCACATCCCAAAACAGGTGCCCAGATCCTGAAATTTCTAACTCCTGATGGTCTCACACCTCAAAACAGGTGCCCAGACCCTGAAATTTCTAACTGCTGATGGTCTCACACCTCAAAACAGGTGCCCAGACCCTAAAATTTCTAACTGCTGATGGTCTCACACCTCCAAACAGGTGCCCAGACCCTGAAATTTCTAACTGCTGATGGTCTCACACCTCAAAACAGGTGCCCAGACCCTGAAATTTCTATTTGCTGATGGTCTCACACCTCAACACAGGTGCCCAGATCCTGAAATTTCTAACTGCTGATGGTCTCACATCCCAAAACAGGTGCCCAGATCCTGAAATTTCTAACTGCTGATGGTCTCACACCTCCAAACAGGTGCCCAGACCCTGAAATTTCTAACTGCTGATGGTCTCACACCTCAAAACAGGTGCCCAGACCCTGAAATTTCTAACTGTTGATGGTCTCACACCTCAAAACAGGTGCCCAGACCCTAAAATTTCTAACTGCTGATGGTCTCACACCTCAAAACAGGTGCCCAGACCCTGAAATTTCTAACTGCTGATGGTCTCGCACCTCAACACAGGTGCCCAGATCCTGAAATTTCTAACTGCTGATGGTCTCACATCCCAAAACAGGTGCCCAGATCCTGAAATTTCTAACTGCTGATGGTCTCACACCTCCAAACAGGTGCCCAAACCCTGAAATTTCTAACTGTTGATGGTCCCACACCTCAAAACAGGTGCCCAGACCGTGCAATTTCTGACTGCTGATGGTCTCACACCTCAAAACAGGTGCCCAGACCCTAAAATTTCTAACTGCTGATGGTCTCACACCCCAAAACAGGTGCCCAGACCTTGAAATTTCTAACTCCTGATGGTCTCACACCTCAAAACAGGTGCCCAGACCCTGAAATTTCTAACTGCTGATGGTCTCACACCTCAAAACAGGTGCCGAGACCCTGAAATTTCTAACTGCTGATGGTCTCACACCTCCAAACAGGTGCCCAGACCCTGAAATTTCTAACTGCTGATGGTCTCACACCTCCAAACAGGTGCGCAGACCCTGAAATTTCTAACTGCTGATGGTCTCACACCTCCAAACAGGTGCCCAGACCCTGAAATTTCTAACTGCTGATGGTCTCACACCTCAAAACAGGTGCCCAGACCCTGAAATTTCTAACTGCTGATGGTCTCACACCTCCAAACAGGTGCCCATACCCTGAAATTTCTAACTGCTTATGGTCTCACACCTCAAAACAGGTGCCCAGACCTTGAAATTTCTAACTCCTGATGGTCTCACACCTCAAAACAGGTGCCCAGACCCTGAAATTTCTAACTGCTGATGGTCTCACACCTCAAAACAGGTGCCCAGACCCTGAAATTTCTAACTGCTTATGGTCTCACACCTCAAAACAGGTGCCCAGACCCTGAAATTTCTAACTGCTGATGGTCTCACACCTCCAAACAGGTGCCCAAACCCTGAAATTTCTAACTGTTGATGGTCCCACACCTCAAAACAGGTGCCCAGACCGTGCAATTTCTGACTGCTGATGGTCTCACACCTCAAAACAGGTGCCCAGACCCTAAAATTTCTAACTGCTGATGGTCTCACACCCCAAAACAGGTGCCCAGACCTTGAAATTTCTAACTCCTGATGGTCTCACACCTCAAAACAGGTGCCCAGACCCTGAAATTTCTAACTGCTGATGGTCTCACACCTCAAAACAGGTGCCGAGACCCTGAAATTTCTAACTGCTGATGGTCTCACACCTCCAAACAGGTGCCCAGACCCTGAAATTTCTAACTGCTGATGGTCTCACACCTCCAAACAGGTGCGCAGACCCTGAAATTTCTAACTGCTGATGGTCTCACACCTCCAAACAGGTGCCCAGACCCTGAAATTTCTAACTGCTGATGGTCTCACACCTCAAAACAGGTGCCCAGACCCTGAAATTTCTAACTGCTGATGGTCTCACACCTCCAAACAGGTGCCCATACCCTGAAATTTCTAACTGCTTATGGTCTCACACCCCAAAACAGGTGCCCAGACCTTGAAATTTCTAACTCCTGATGGTCTCACACCTCAAAACAGGTGCCCAGACCCTGAAATTTCTAACTGCTGATGGTCTCACACCTCAAAACAGGTGCCCAGACCCTGAAATTTCTAACTGCTTATGGTCTCACACCTCAAAACAGGTGCCCAGACCCTGAAATTTCTAACTGCTGATGGTCTCACACCTCAAAACAGGTGCCCAGACCCTAAAATTTCTAACTGCTGATGGTCTCACACCTCCAAACAGGTGCCCAGACCCTGAAATTTCCTAACTGCTGATGGTCTCACACCTCAAAACAGGTGCCCAGACCCTGAAATTTCTAACTGCTGATGGTCTCACACCTCAACACAGGTGCCCAGATCCTGAAATTTCTAACTGCTGATGGTCTCACATCCCAAAACAGGTGCCCAGATCCTGAAATTTCTAACTGCTGATGGTCTCACACCTCCAAACAGGTGCCCAGACCCTGAAATTTCTAACTGCTGATGGTCTCACACCTCAACACAGGTGCCCAGATCCTGAAATTTCTAACTGCTGATGGTCTCACACCTCAAAACAGGTGCCCAGATCCTGAAATTTCTAACTGCTGATGGTCTCACACCTCCAAACAGGTGCCCAAACCCTGAAATTTCTAACTGCTGATGGTCCCACACCACAAAACAGGTGCCCAGACCCTGAAATTTCTAACTGCTGATGGTCTCACACCTCAACACAGGTGCCCAGATCCTGAAATTTCTAACTGCTGATGGTCTCACATCCCAAAACAGGTGCCCAGACCCTAAAATTTCTAACTGCTGATGGTCTCACACCTCAAAACAGGTGCCCAGACCCTGAAATTTCTAACTGCTGATGGTCTCACACCTCAACACAGGTGCCCAGATCCTGAAATTTCTAACTGCTGATGGTCTCACACCTCAAAACAGGTGCCCAGATCCTGAAATTTCTAACTGCTGATGGTCTCACACCTCCAAACAGGTGCCCAAACCCTGAAATTTCTAACTGCTGATGGTCCCACACCACAAAACAGGTGCCCAGACCCTGAAATTTCTAACTCCTGATGGTCTCACACCTCAAAACAGGTGCCCAGACCCTGAAATTTCTAACTGCTGATGGTCTCACACCTCAAAACAGGTGCCGAGACCCTGAAATTTCTAACTGCTGATGGTCTCACACCTCAAAACAGGTGCCCAGACCCTGAAATTTCTAACTCCTGATGGTCTCACACCTAAAAACAGGTGCCCAAACCCTGAAATTTCTAACTGCTGATGGTCTCATACCTCAAAACAGGTGCCCAGACCCTGAAATTTCTAACTGCTGATGGTCTCACACCTCAAAACAGGTGCCCAGACCCTGAAATTTCTAACTGCTGATGGTCTCACACCTCAACACAGGTGCCCAGATCCTGAAATTTCTAACTGCTGATGGTCTCACATCCCAAAACAGGTGCCCAGACCCTGAAATTTCTAACTGCTGATGGTCTCACATCCCAAAACAGGTGCCCAGATCCTGAAATTTCTAACTGCTGATGGTCTCACACCTCCAAACAGGTGCCCAAACCCTGAAATTTCTAACTGTTGATGGTCCCACACCTCAAAACAGGTGCCCAGACCGTGCAATTTCTGACTGCTGATGGTCTCACACCTCAAAACAGGTGCCCAGACCCTAAAATTTCTAACTGCTGATGGTCTCACACCCCAAAACAGGTGCCCAGACCTTGAAATTTCTAACTCCTGATGGTCTCACACCTCAAAACAGGTGCCCAGACCCTGAAATTTCTAACTGCTGATGGTCTCACACCTCAAAACAGGTGCCGAGACCCTGAAATTTCTAACTGCTGATGGTCTCACACCTCCAAACAGGTGCCCAGACCCTGAAATTTCTAACTGCTGATGGTCTCACACCTCCAAACAGGTGCGCAGACCCTGAAATTTCTAACTGCTGATGGTCTCACACCTCCAAACAGGTGCCCAGACCCTGAAATTTCTAACTGCTGATGGTCTCACACCTCAAAACAGGTGCCCAGACCCTGAAATTTCTAACTGCTGATGGTCTCACACCTCCAAACAGGTGCCCATACCCTGAAATGTCCAACTCTTGATGGTCTCACACCTCAAAACAGGTGCCCAGACCCTGAAATTTCTAACTGCTGATGGTCTCACACCTCAAAACAGGTGCCCAGACCCTGAAATTTCTAACTGCTGATGGTCTCACACCTCAAAACAGGTGCCCAGACCCTAAAATTTCTAACTGCTGATGGTCTCACACCTCCAAACAGGTGCCCAGACCCTGAAATTTCCTAACTGCTGATGGTCTCACACCTCAAAACAGGTGCCCAGACCCTGAAATTTCTAACTGCTGATGGTCTCACACCTCAACACAGGTGCCCAGATCCTGAAATTTCTAACTGCTGATGGTCTCACATCCCAAAACAGGTGCCCAGATCCTGAAATTTCTAACTGCTGATGGTCTCACACCTCCAAACAGGTGCCCAGACCCTGAAATTTCTAACTGCTGATGGTCTCACACCTCAACACAGGTGCCCAGATCCTGAAATTTCTAACTGCTGATGGTCTCACACCTCAAAACAGGTGCCCAGATCCTGAAATTTCTAACTGCTGATGGTCTCACACCTCCAAACAGGTGCCCAAACCCTGAAATTTCTAACTGCTGATGGTCCCACACCACAAAACAGGTGCCCAGACCCTGAAATTTCTAACTGCTGATGGTCTCACACCTCAACACAGGTGCCCAGATCCTGAAATTTCTAACTGCTGATGGTCTCACATCCCAAAACAGGTGCCCAGACCCTAAAATTTCTAACTGCTGATGGTCTCACACCTCAAAACAGGTGCCCAGACCCTGAAATTTCTAACTGCTGATGGTCTCACACCTCAACACAGGTGCCCAGATCCTGAAATTTCTAACTGCTGATGGTCTCACACCTCAAAACAGGTGCCCAGATCCTGAAATTTCTAACTGCTGATGGTCTCACACCTCCAAACAGGTGCCCAAACCCTGAAATTTCTAACTGCTGATGGTCCCACACCACAAAACAGGTGCCCAGACCCTGAAATTTCTAACTCCTGATGGTCTCACACCTCAAAACAGGTGCCCAGACCCTGAAATTTCTAACTGCTGATGGTCTCACACCTCAAAACAGGTGCCGAGACCCTGAAATTTCTAACTGCTGATGGTCTCACACCTCAAAACAGGTGCCCAGACCCTGAAATTTCTAACTCCTGATGGTCTCACACCTAAAAACAGGTGCCCAAACCCTGAAATTTCTAACTGCTGATGGTCTCATACCTCAAAACAGGTGCCCAGACCCTGAAATTTCTAACTGCTGATGGTCTCACACCTCAAAACAGGTGCCCAGACCCTGAAATTTCTAACTGCTGATGGTCTCACACCTCAACACAGGTGCCCAGATCCTGAAATTTCTAACTGCTGATGGTCTCATACCTCAAAACAGGTGCCCAGACCCTGAAATTTCTAACTGCTGATGGTCTCACACCTCAAAACAGGTGCCCAGACCCTGAAATTTCTAACTGCTGATGGTCTCACACCTCAAAACAGGTGCCCAGACCCTAAAATTTCTACCTGCTGATGGTCTCACACCCCAAATCAGGTGCCCAGACCCTGAAATTTCTAACTCCTGATGGTCTCACACCTCAAAACAGGTGCCCAGACCCTGCAATTGCTAACTGCTGATGGTCTCACACCCCAAAACAGGTGCCCAGACCCTCAAATTTCTAACCGCTGATGGTCTCACACCTCCAAACAGGTGCCCAGACCCTGAAATTTCTAACTGCTGATGGTCTCACACCTCAAAACAGGTGCCCGGACCCTGAAATTTCTAACTCCTGATGGTCTCACACCTCAACACAGGTGCCCATACCCTGAAATGTCCAACTCTTGATGGTCTCATACCTCAAAACAGGTGCCCAGACCCTGAAATTTCTAACTGCTGATGGTCTCACACCTCAAAACAGGTGCCCAGACCCTGAAATTTCTAACTGCTGATGGTCTCACACCTCAAAACAGGTGCCCAGACCCTAAAATTTCTACCTGCTGATGGTCTCACACCCCAAATCAGGTGCCCAGACCCTGAAATTTCTAACTCCTGATGGTCTCACACCTCAAAACAGGTGCCCAGACCCTGCAATTGCTAACTGCTGATGGTCTCACACCCCAAAACAGGTGCCCAGACCCTCAAATTTCTAACCGCTGATGGTCTCACACCTCCAAACAGGTGCCCGGACCCTGAAATTTCTGACTGCTGGTGGTCTCACACCTCAAAACAGGTGCCCGGACCCTGAAATTTCTAACTCCTGATGGTCTCACACCTCCAAACAGGTGCCCATACCCTGAAATGTCCAACTCTTGATGGTCTCACACCTCAAAACAGGTGCCCAGACCCTGAAATTTCTAACTGCTGATGGTCTCACACCTCAAAACAGGTGCCCAGACCCTGAAATTTCTAACTGCTTATGGTCTCACACCTCAAAACAGGTGCCCAGACCCTGAAATTTCTAACTGCTGATGGTCTCACACCTCAAAACAGGTGCCCAGACCCTAAAATTTCTAACTGCTGATGGTCTCACACCTCAAAACAGGTGCCCAGACCCTGAAATTTCTAACTGCTGATGGTCTCACACCTCAAAACAGGTGCCCAGACCCTGAAATTTCTATTTGCTGATGGTCTCACACCTCAACACAGGTGCCCAGATCCTGAAATTTCTAACTGCTGATGGTCTCACATCCCAAAACAGGTGCCCAGATCCTGAAATTTCTAACTGCTGATGGTCTCACACCTCCAAACAGGTGCCCAGACCCTGAAATTTCTAACTGCTGATGGTCTCACACCTCAAAACAGGTGCCCAGACCCTGAAATTTCTAACTGTTGATGGTCTCACACCTCAAAACAGGTGCCCAGACCCTAAAATTTCTAACTGCTGATGGTCTCACACCTCAAAACAGGTGCCCAGACCCTGAAATTTCTAACTGCTGATGGTCTCACACCTCAACACAGGTGCCCAGATCCTGAAATTTCTAACTGCTGATGGTCTCACATCCCAAAACAGGTGCCCAGATCCTGAAATTTCTAACTGCTGATGGTCTCACACCTCCAAACAGGTGCCCAAACCCTGAAATTTCTAACTGGTGATGGTCCCACACCTCAAAACAGGTGCCCAGACCCTGCAATTTCTAACTGCTGATGGTCTCACACCTCAAAACAGGTGCCCAGACCCTAAAATTTCTAACTGCTGATGGTCTCACACCCCAAAACAGGTGCCCAGACCTTGAAATTTCTAACTCCTGATGGTCTCACACCTCAAAACAGGTGCCCAGACCCTGAAATTTCTAACTGCTGATGGTCTCACACCTCAAAACAGGTGCCGAGACCCTGAAATTTCTAACTGCTGATGGTCTCACACCTCCAAACAGGTGCCCAGACCCTGAAATTTCTAACTGCTGATGGTCTCACACCTCAAAACAGGTGCCCAGACCCTGAAATTTCTAACTGCTGATGGTCTCACACCTCCAAACAGGTGCCCAGACCCTGAAATTTCTAACTGCTGATGGTCTCACACCTCAAAACAGGTGCCCAGACCCTGAAATTTCTAACTGTTGATGGTCTCACACCTCAAAACAGGTGCCCAGACCCTAAAATTTCTAACTGCTGATGGTCTCACACCTCAAAACAGGTGCCCAGACCCTGAAATTTCTAACTCCTGATGGTCTCACACCTCAACACAGGTGCCCAGATCCTGAAATTTCTAACTGCTGATGGTCTCACACCTCAAAGCAGGTGCCCAGATCCTGAAATTTCTAACTGCTGATGGTCTCACACCTCCAAACAGGTGCGCAGACCCTGAAATTTCTAACTGCTGATGGTCCCACACCTCAAAACAGGTGCCCAGACCCTGAACTTTCTAACCGCTGATGGTCTCACACCTCAAAACAGGTGCCCAGACCCTAAAATTTCTAACTGCTGATGGTCTCACACCCCAAAACAGGTGCCCAGACCCTGAAATTTCTAACTCCTGATGGTCTCACACCTCAAAACAGGTGCCCAGACCCTGAAATTTCTAACTGCTGATGGTCTCACACCTCAAAACAGGTGCCCAGACCCTGAAATTTCTAACTCCTGATGGTCTCACACCTCCAAACAGGTGCCCAAACCCTGAAATTTCTAACTGCTCATGGTCTCACACCTCAAAACAGGTGCCCAGACCCTGAAATTTCTAACTGCTGATGGTCTCACACCTCCAAACAGGTGCCCAGACCCTGAAATTTCTAACTGCTGATGGTATCACACCTCAAAACAGGTGCCCAGACCCTGAAATTTCTAACTGCTGATGGTCTCACACCTCAAAACAGGTGCCCAGACCCTAAAATTTCTAACTGCTGATGGTCTCACACCTCCAAACAAGTGCCCATATCCTGAAATTTCTAACTGCTGATGGTCTTACACCCCAAAACAGGTGCCCAGACCCTGAAATTTCTAACTGCTGATGGTCTCACACCTCAAAACAGGTGCCCAGACCCTAAAATTTCTAACTGCTGATGGTCTCACACCTCAAAACAGGTGCCCAGACCCTAAAATTTCTAACTGCGGATGGTCTCACACCTCCAAACAGGTGCCCAGACCCTGAAATTTCTAACTGCTGATGGTCTCACACCTCAAAACAGGTGCCCAGACCCTGAAATTTCTAACTGCTGGTGGTCTCACACCTCAAAACAGGTGCCCAGATCCTGAAATTTCTAACTGCTGATGGTCTCACACCTCCAAACAGGTGCCCAGACCCTCAAATTTCTAACTCCTGATGGTCTCACACCTCAAAACAGGTGCCCAGACCCTGAAATTTCTAACTGCTTATGGTCTCACACCTCCAAACAAGTGCCCAGACCCTGAAATTTCTAACTGCTGATGGTCTCACACCTCAAAACAGGTGCCCAAACCCTGAAATTTCTAACTGCTGATGGTCTCACACCTCCAAACAGGTGCCCAGACCCTGAAATTTCTAACTGTTGATGGTCTCACACCTCAAAACAGGTGCCCGGACCCTGAAATTTCTAACTGCTGATGGTCTCACACCTCAAAACAGGTGCCCAGACCCTGAAATTTCTAACTGTTGATGGTCTCACACCTCAAAACAGGTGCCCAGACCCTGAAATTTCTAACTGCTGATGGTCTCACACCTCCAAACAGGTGCCCAGACCCTGAAATTTCTAACTGTTGATGGTCTCACACCTCAAAACAGGTGCCCGGACCCTGAAATTTCTAACTGCTGATGGTCTCACACCTCAAAACAGGTGCCCAGACCCTGAAATTTCTAACTGTTGATGGTCTCACACCTCAAAACAGGTGCCCAGACCCTGAAATTTCCAACTCCTGATGGTCTCACACCTCAAAACAGGTGCCCAAACCCTGAAATTTCTAACTGCTGATGGTCTCACACCTCAAAACAGGTGCCCAGAGCCTGAAATTTCTAACTCCTGATGGTCTCACACCTCAAAACAGGTGCCCAGACCCTGAAATTTCTAACTGCTGATGGTCTCACACCTCCAAACAGGTGCCGAGACCCTGAAATTTCTAACTGCTGATGGTCTCACACCTCAAAACAGGTGCCTAGACCCTGAAATTTCTAACTGTTGATGGTCTCACACCTCAAAACAGGTGCCTAGACCCTGAAATTTCCAACTCCTGATGGTCTCACACCTCAAAACAGGTGCCCAAACCCTGAAATTTCTAACTGCTGATGGTCTCACACCTCAAAACAGGTGCCCAGACCCTGAAATTTCTAACTCCTGATGGTCTCACACCTCAAAACAGGTGCCCAGACCCTGAAATTTCTAACTGCTGATGGTCTCACACCTCCAAACAGGTGCCGAGACCCTGAAATTTCTAACTGCTGATGGTCTCACACCTCAAAACAGGTGCCTAGACCCTGAAATTTCTAACTCCTGATGGTCTCACACCTCCAAACAGGTGCCCAGACCCTGAAATTTCTAACTGCTGATGGTCTCACACCTCAAAACAGGTGCCCAGACCCTGAAATTTCTAACCGCTGATGGTCTCACACCTCACAACAGGTGCCCAGACCCTAAAATTTCTAACTGCTGATGGTCTCACACCTCAAAACAGGTGCCCAGACCCTGAAATTTCTAACTGCTGATTGTCTCACACCTCCAAACAGGTGCCCAGACCCTGAAATTTCTAACTGCTGATGGTCTCACACCTCAAAACAGGTGCCCAGACCCTGAAATTTCTAACTGCTGATGGTCTCACACCTCAAAACAGGTGCCCAGACCCTGAAATTTCTAACTGCTGATGGTCTCACACCTCAAAACATGTGCACAGACCCTGAAATTTCTAACTCCTGATGGTCTCACACCTCAAAACAGGTGCCCAGACCCTGAAATTTCTAGCTGCTGATGGTCTCACACCCCAAAACAGGTGCCCAGACCCTGAAATTTCTAACTGCTGATGGTCTCACACCTCAAAACAGGTGCCCAGACCCTGAAATTTCTAACTGCTGATGGTCTCACACCTCCAAACAAGTGCCCAGACCCTGAAATTTCTAACTCCTGATGGTCTCACACCTCAAAACAGGTGCCCAGACCCTGAACTTTCTAACTGCTGATGGTCTCACACCTCAAAACAGGTGCCCAGACCCTGAAATTTCCAAGTGCTGATCGTCTCACACCTCAAAACAGGTGCCCAGACCCTGAGATTTCTAACTGCTGATGGTCTCACACCTCAAAACAGGTGCCCAGACCCTGAAATTTCTAACTGCTGATGGACTCACACCTCAAAACAGGTGCCCAGACCCTGAAATTTCTAACTCCTGATGGTCTCACACCTCCAAACAGGTGCCCAGACCCTGAAATTTCTAACTGCTGATGGTCTCACACCTCAAAACAGGTGCCCAGACCCTAAAATTCCTAACTGCTGATGGTCTCACACCTCCAAACAAGTGGCCAGACCCTGAAATTTCTAACTGCTGATGGTCTCACACCTCAAAACAGGTGCCCAGACCCTGAAATTTCTAACTGCTGATGGTCTCACACCTCAAAACAGGTGCCCAGACCCTGAACTTTCTAACTGCTGATGGTCTCACACCTCAAAACAGGTGCCCAGACCCTGAAATTTCTAACTGCTGATGGTCTCACACCTCAAAACAGGTGCCCGGACCCTGAAATTTCTAACTCCTGATGGTCTCACACCTCAAAACAGGTGCCCAAACCCTGAAATTTCTAACTCCTGATGGTCTCACACCTCAAAACAGGTGCCCAGACCCTGAAATTTCTAACTGCTGATGGTCTCACACCTCAAAACAGGTGCCCAGACCCTGAAATTTCTAACTGATGATGGTCTCACACCTCAAAACAAGTGCCCAGACCCTGAAGTTTCTAACTGCTGATGGTCTCACACCTCAAAACAGGTGCCTAGACCCTAAAATTTCTAACTGCTGATGGTCTCACACCTCAAAACGGGTGCCCAGACCCTGAAATTTCTAACTGCTGATGGTCTCACACCTCAAAACAGGTGCCCAGACCCTGAACTTTCTAACTGCCGATGGTCTCACACCTCAAAACAGGTGCCCAGACCCTGAAATTTCTGACTGCTGATGGTCTCACACCTCAAAACCGGTGCCCAGACCCTGAAATTTCTAACTGCTGATGGTCTCACACCTCAAAACAGGTGCCCAGATCCTGAAATTTCTAACTGCTGATGGTCTCACACCTCAAAACAGGTGCCCAGACCCTGAACTTTCTAACTGCTGATGGTCTCACACCTCAAAACAGGTGCCCAGACCCTGAAATTTCTAACTGCTGATGGTCTCACACCTCAAAACAGGTGCCCAGACCCTGAAATTTCTAACTCCTGATGGTCTCACACCTCAAAACAGGTGCCCAGACCCTGTACTTTCTAACTGCTGATGGTCTCACACCTCAAAACAGGTGCCCAGACCCTGAAATTTCTAACTGCTGATGGTCTCACACCTCAAAACAGGTGCCCAGACCCTGAACTTTCTAACTGCTGATGGTCTCACACCTCAAAACAGGTGCCCAGACCCTGAAATTTCTAACTGCTGATGGTCTCACACCTCAAAACAGGTGCCCAGACCCTGAACTTTCTAACTGCTGATGGTCTCACACCTCAAAACAGGTGCCCAGACCCTGAAATTTCTAACTGCTGATGGTCTCACACCTCAAAACAGGTGCCCGGACCCTGAAATTTCTAACTCCTGATGGTCTCACACCTCAAAACAGGTGCCCAGACCCTGAAATTTCTAACTCCTGATGGTCTCACACCTCAAAACAGGTGCCCAGACCCTGAAATTTCTAACTGCTGATGGTCTCACACCTCAAAACAGGTGCCCAGACCCTGAAATTTCTAACTGATGATGGTCTCACACCTC
Organism: Eutreptiella sp. 'Long Island Sound 2002'; assembly: GCA_964036045.1. NCBI lineage: Eukaryota > Euglenozoa > Euglenophyceae > Eutreptiales > Eutreptiaceae > Eutreptiella > Eutreptiella sp. 'Long Island Sound 2002'. The sequence continues at coordinate 83,540,245 of OZ038383.1, read as the reverse complement.
AAAACAAGTGCCCAGACCCTGAAATTTCTAACTGCTGATGGTCTCACACCTCAAAACAGGTGCCTAGACCCTAAAATTTCTAACTGCTGATGGTCTCACACCTCAAAACGGGTGCCCAGACCCTGAAATTTCTAACTGCTGATGGTCTCACACCTCAAAACAGGTGCCCAGACCCTGAACTTTCTAACTGCCGATGGTCTCACACCTCAAAACAGGTGCCCAGACCCTGAAATTTCTGACTGCTGATGGTCTCACACCTCAAAACCGGTGCCCAGACCCTGAAATTTCTAACTGCTGATGGTCTCACACCTCAAAACAGGTGCCCAGATCCTGAAATTTCTAACTGCTGATGGTCTCACACCTCAAAACAGGTGCCCAGACCCTGAACTTTCTAACTGCTGATGGTCTCACACCTCAAAACAGGTGCCCAGACCCTGAAATTTCTAACTTCTGATGGTCTCACACCTCAAAACAGGTGCCCAGACCCTGAAATTTCTAACTCCTGATGGTCTCACACCTCAAAACAGGTGCCTAGACCCTAAAATTTCTAACTCCTGATGGTCTCACACCTCAAAACGGGTGCCCAGACCCTGAAATTTCTAACTGCTGATGGTCTCACACCTCAAAACAGGTGCCCAGACCCTGAACTTTCTAACTGCCGATGGTCTCACACCTCAAAACAGGTGCCCAGACCCTGAAATTTCTGACTGCTGATGGTCTCACACCTCAAAACAGGTGCCCAGACCCTGAAATTTCTAACTGCTGATGGTCTCACACCTCAAAACAGGTGCCCAGACCCTGAACTTTCTAACTGCTGATGGTCTCACACCTCCAAACAGGTGCCGAGACCCTGAAATTTCTAACTGCTGATGGTCTCACACCTCCAAACAGGTGCCCAGACCCTGAAATTTCTAACTCCTGATGGTCTCACACCTCCAAACAGGTGCCCAGACCCTGAAATTTCTAACTGCTGATGGTCTCACACCTCAAAACGGGTGCCCAGACCCTGAAATTTCTAACTGCTGATGGTCTCACACCTCACAACAGGTGCCCAGACCCTAAAATTTCTAACTGCTGATGGTCTCACACCTCAAAACAGGTGCCCAGACCCTGAAATTTCTAACTGCTGATTGTCTCACACCTCCAAACAGGTGCCCAGACCCTGAAATTTCTAACTCCTGATGGTCTCACACCTCAAAACAGGTGCCCATACCCTGAAATTTCTAACTGCTGATGGTCTCACACCTCAAAACAGGTGCCCAGACCCTGAAATTTCTAACTGCTGATGGTCTCACACCTCAAAACAGGTGCCCAAACCCTGAAATTTCTAACTCCTGATGGTCTCACACCTCAAAACAGGTGCCCAGACCCTAAAATTTCTAACTGCTGATGGTCTCACACCCCAAAACAGGTGCCCAGACCCTGAAATTTCTAACTGCTGATGGTCTCACACCTCAAAACAGGTGCCCAGACCCTGAAATTTCTAACTGCTGATGGTCTCACACCTCCAAACAAGTGCCCAGACCCTGAAATTTCTAACTGCTGATGGTCTCACACCTCAAAACAGGTGCCCAGACCCTGAAATTTCTAACTGCTGATGGTCTCACACCTCAAAACAGGTGCCCAGACCCTGAAATTTCTAACTGCTGATGGTCTCACACCTCAAAACAGGTGCCCAGACCCTGAAATTTCTAACTGCTGATGGTCTCACACCTCAAAACAGGTGCCCAGACCCTGAAATTTCTAACTCCTGATGGTCTCACACCTCCAAACAGGTGCCCAGACCCTGAAATTTCTAACTGCTGATGGTCTCACACCTCACAACAGGTGCCCAGACCCTAAAATTTCTAACTGCTGATGGTCTCACACCTCAAAACAGGTGCCCAGACCCTGAAATTTCTAACTGCTGATTGTCTCACACCTCCAAACAGGTGCCCAGACCCTGAAATTTCTAACTCCTGATGGTCTCACACCTCAAAACAGGTGCCCAGACCCTGAAATTTCTAACTGCTGATGGTCTCACACCTCAAAACAGGTGCCCAGACCCTGAAATTTCTAACTGCTGATGGTCTCACACCTCAAAACAGGTGCCCAGACCCTGAAATTTCTAACTCTTGATGGTCTCACACCTCAAAACAGGTGCCCAGACCCTAAAATTTCTAACTGCTGATGGTCTCACACCCCAAAACAGGTGCCCAGACCCTGAAATTTCTAACTGCTGATGGTCTCACACCTCAAAACAGGTGCCCAGACCCTGAAATTTCTAACTGCTGATGGTCTCACACCTCCAAACAAGTGCCCAGACCCTGAAATTTCTAACTGCTGATGGTCTCACACCTCAAAACAGGTGCCCAGACCCTCAACTTTCTAACTGCTGATGGTCTCACACCTCAAAACAGGTGCCCAGACCCTGAAATTTCTAACTGCTGATGGTCTCACACCTCAAAACAGGTGCCCAGACCCTGAAATTTCTAACTGCTGATGGTCTCACACCTCAAAACAGGTGCCCAGACCCTGAAATTTCTAACTGCTGATGGTCTCACACCTCAAAACAGGTGCCCAGACCCTGAAATTTCTAACTCCTGATGGTCTCACACCTCCAAACAGGTGCCCAGACCCTGAAATTTCTAACTGCTGATGGTCTCACACCTCACAACAGGTGCCCAGACCCTAAAATTTCTAACTGCTGATGGTCTCACACCTCAAAACAGGTGCCCAGACCCTGAAATTTCTAACTGCTGATTGTCTCACACCTCCAAACAGGTGCCCAGACCCTGAAATTTCTAACTGCTGATGGTCTCACACCTCAAAACAGGTGCCCAGACCCTGAAATTTCTAACTGCTGATGGTCTCACACCTCAAAACAGGTGCCCAGACCCTGAAATTTCTAACTGCTGATGGTCTCACACCTCAAAACAGGTGCCCAGACCCTGAAATTTCTAACTCCTGATGGTCTCACACCTCAAAACAGGTGCCCAGACCCTAAAATTTCTAACTGCTGATGGTCTCACACCCCAAAACAGGTGCCCAGACCCTGAAATTTCTAACTGCTGATGGTCTCACACCTCAAAACAGGTGCCCAGACCCTGAAATTTCTAACTGCTGATGGTCTCACACCTCCAAACAAGTGCCCAGACCCTGAAATTTCTAACTGCTGATGGTCTCACACCTCAAAACAGGTGCCCAGACCCTGAACTTTCTAACTGCTGATGGTCTCACACCTCAAAACAGGTGCCCAGACCCTGAAATTTCCAACTGCTGATGGTCTCACACCTCAAAACAGGTGCCCAGACCCTGAAATTTCTAACTGCTGATGGTCTCACACCTCAAAACAGGTGCCCAGACCCTGAAATTTCTAACTGCTGATGGTCTCACACCTCAAAATAGGTGCCCAGACCCTGAAATTTCTAACTCCTGATGGTCTCACACCTCCAAACAGGTGCCCAGACCCTGAAATTTCTAACTGCTGATGGTCTCACACCTCAAAACAGGTGCCCAGACCCTGAAATTTCTAACTGCTGATGGTCTCACACCTCAAAACAGGTGCCCAGACCCTAAAATTCCTAACTGCTGATGGTCTCACACCTCCAAACAAGTGCCCAGACCCTGAAATTTCTAACTGCTGATGGTCTCACACCTCAAAACAGGTGCCCAGACCCTGAAATTTCTAACTGCTGATGGTCTCACACCTCAAAACAGGTGCCCAGACCCTGAACTTTCTAACTGCTGATGGTCTCACACCTCAAAACAGGTGCCCAGACCCTGAAATTTCTAACTGCTGATGGTCTCACACCTCAAAACAGGTGCCCAGACCCTGAAATTTCTAACTGCTGATGGTCTCACACCTCAAAACAGGTGCCCACACCCTGAAATTTCTAACTCCTGATGGTCTCACACCTCAAAACAGGTGCCCAGACCCTGAAATTTCTAACTGCTGATGGTCTCACACCTCCAAACAAGTGCCCAGACCCTGAAATTTCTAACTGCTGATGGTCTCACACCTCAAAACAGGTGCCCAGACCCTGAACTTTCTAACTGCTGATGGTCTCACACCTCAAAACAGGTGCCCGGACCCTGAACTTTCTAACTGCTGATCGTCTCACACCTCAAAACAGGTGCCCAGACCCTGAAATTTCTAACTCCTGATGGTCTCACACCTCAAAACAGGTGCCCAGACCCTGAAATTTCTAACTGCTGATGGTCTCACACCTCAAAACAGGTGCCCAGACCCTGAAATTTCTAACCGCTGATGGTCTCACACCTCAAAACAGGTGCCCAGACCCTGAACTTTCTAACTGCTGATGGTCTCACACCTCCAAACAGGTGCCCAGACCCTGAACTCTCTAACTGCTGATGGTCTCACACCTCCAAACAGGTGCCGAGACCCTGAAATTTCTAACTGCTGATGGTCTCACACCTCCAAACAGGTGCCCAGACCCTGAACTTTCTAACTCCTGATGGTCTCACACCTCCAAACAGGTGCCCAGACCCTGAAATTTCTAACTGCTGATGGTCTCACACCTCAAAACGGGTGCCCAGACCCTGAACTTTCTAACTGCTGATGGTCTCACACCTCACAACAGGTGCCCAGACCCCAAAATTTCTAACTGCTGATGGTCTCACACCTCAAAACAGGTGCCCAGACCCTGAAATTTCTAACTGCTGATTGTCTCACACCTCCAAACAGGTGCCCAGACCCTGAAATTTCTAACTCCTGATGGTCTCACACCTCAAAACAGGTGCCCAGACCCTGAAATTTCTAACTGCTGATGGTCTCACACCTCAAAACAGGTGCCCAGACCCTGAAATTTCTAACTGCTGATGGTCTCACACTTCAAAATAGGTGCCCAGACCCTGAACTTTCTAACTGCTGATGGTCTCACACCTCAAAACAGGTGCCCAGACCCTGAAATTTCTAACTGCTGATGGTCTCACACCCCAAAACAGGTGCCCAGACCCTGAAATTTCTAACTGCTGATGGTCTCACACCTCAAAACAGGTGCCCAGACCCTGAAATTTCTAACTGCTGATGGTCTCACACCTCCAAACAAGTGCCCAGACCCTGAAATTTCTAACTGCCGATGGTCTCACACCTCAAAACAGGTGCCCAGACCCTGAACTTTCTAACTGCTGATGGTCTCACACCTCAAAACAGGTGCCCAGACCCTGAAATTTCCAACTGCTGATGGTCTCACACCTCAAAACAGGTGCCCAGACCCTAAAATTTCTAACTGCTGATGGTCTCACACCTCAAAACAGGTGCCCAGACCCTGAAATTTCTAACTGCTGATGGTCTCACACCTCAAAACAGGTGCCCAGACCCTGAAATTTCTAACTCCGGATGGTCTCACACCTCCAAACAGGTGCCCAGACCCTGAAATTTCTAACTGCTGATGGTCTCACACCTCAAAACAGGTGCCCAGACCCTGAAATTTCTAACTGCTGATGGTCTCACACCTCAAAACAGGTGCCCAGACCCTAAAATTCCTAACTGCTGATGGTCTCACACCTCCAAACAAGTGCCCAGACCTTGAAATTTCTAACTGCTGATGGTCTCACACCTCAAAACAGGTGCCCAGACCCTGAAATTTCTAACTGCTGATGGTCTCACACCTCAAAACAGGTGCCCAGACCCTGAACTTTCTAACTGCTGATGGTCTCACACCTCAAAACAGGTGCCCAGACCCTGAAATTTCTAACTGCTGATGGTCTCACACCTCAAAACAGGTGCCCAGACCCTGAAATTTCTAACTGCTGATGGTCTCACACCTCAAAACAGGTGCCCACACCCTGAAATTTCTAACTCCTGATGGTCTCACACCTCAAAACAGGTGCCCAGACCCTGAAATTTCTAACTGCTGATGGTCTCACACCTCCAAACAAGTGCCCAGACCCTGAAATTTCTAACTGCTGATGGTCTCACACCTCAAAACAGGTGCCCAGACCCTGAACTTTCTAACTGCTGATGGTCTCACACCTCAAAACAGGTGCCCAGACCCTGAACTTTCTAACTGCTGATCGTCTCACACCTCAAAACAGGTGCCCAGACCCTGAAATTTCTAACTCCTGATGGTCTCACACCTCAAAACAGGTGCCCAGACCCTGAAATTTCTAACTGCTGATGGTCTCACACCTCAAAACAGGTGCCCAGACCCTGAAATTTCTAACCGCTGATGGTCTCACACCTCAAAACAGGTGCCCAGACCCTGAAATTTCTAACTGCTGATGGTCTCACACCTCAAAACAGGTGCCTAGACCCTAAAATTTCTAACTGCTGATGGTCTCACACCTCAAAACAGGTGCCCAGACCCTGAAATTTCTAACTGCTGATGGTCTCACACCTCAAAACAGGTGCCCAGACCCTAAACTTTCTAACTGCTGATGGTCTCACACCTCAAAACAGGTGCCCAGACCCTGAAATTTCTAACTGCTGATGGTCTCACACCTCAAAACAGGTGCCCAGACCCTGAAATTTCTAACTGCTGATGGTCTCACACCTCAAAACAGGTGCCCAGATCCTGAAATTTCTAACTGCTGATGGTCTCACACCTCAAAACAGGTGCCCAGACCCTGAACTTTCTAACTGCTGATCGTCTCACACCTCAAAACAGGTGCCCAGAGCCTAAAATTTCTAACTGCTGATGGTCTCACACCTCAAAACAGGTGCCCAGACCCTGAAATTTCTAACTGCTGATGGTCTCACACCTCAAAACAGGTGCCCAGACCCTGAAATTTCTAACTGCTGATGGTCTCACACCTCAAAACAGGTGCCCAGATCCTGAAATTTCTAACTGCTGATGGTCTCACACCTCAAAACAGGTGCCCAGACCCTAAACTTTCTAACTGCTGATGGTCTCACACCTCAAAACAGGTGCCCAGACCCTGAAATTTCTAACTGCTGATGGTCTCACACCTCAAAACCGGTGCCCAGACCCTGAAATTTCTAACTGCTGATGGTCTCACACCTCAAAACAGGTGCCCAGATCCTGAAATTTCTAACTGCTGATGGTCTCACACCTCAAAACAGGTGCCCAGACCCTAAACTTTCTAACTGCTGATGGTCTCACACCTCAAAACAGGTGCCCAGACCCTGAAATTTCTAACTGCTGATGGTCTCACACCTCAAAACCGGTGCCCAGACCCTGAAATTTCTAACTGCTGATGGTCTCACACCTCAAAACAGGTGCCCAGACCCTGAACTTTCTAACTGCTGATCGTCTCACACCTCAAAACGGGTGCCCAGAGCCTAAAATTTCTAACTGCTGATGGTCTCACACCTCAAAACAGGTTTCCAGACCCTAAAATTTCTAACTGCTGATGGTCTCACACCTCAAAACAGGTACCCAGACCCTGAAATTTCTGACTGCTGATGGTCTCACACCTCAAAACAGGTGCCCAGACCCTAAAATTTCTAACTGCTTATGGTCTCACACCCCAAAACAGGTGCCCACACCCTGAAATTTCTAACTGCTGATGGTCTCACACCTCCAAACAAGTGCCCAGACCCTGAAATTTCTAACTGCTGATGGTCTCACACCTCCAAACAGGTGCCCAGACCCTGAAATTTCTAACTGCTGATGGTCTCACACCTCAAAACAGGTGCCCAGACCCTGAAATTTCTAACTGCTGATGGTCTCACACCTCAAAACAGGTGCCCAGACCCTAAAATTTCTAACTGCTGATGGTCTCACACCTCAAAACAGGTTTCCAGACCCTAAAATTTCTAACTGCTGATGGTCTCACACCTCAAAACAGGTGCCCAGACCCTGAAATTTCTGACTGCTGATGGTCTCACACCTCAAAACAGGTGCCCAGACCCTAAAATTTCTAACTGCTGATGGTCTTACACCCCAAAACAGGTGCCCAGAGCCTGAAATTTCTAACTGCTGATGGTCTCACACCTCCAAACAAGTGCCCAGACCCTGAAATTTCTAACTGCTGATGGTCTCACACCTCCAAACAGGTGCCGAGACCCTGAAATTTCTAACTGATGATGGTCTCACACCTCAAAACAGGTGCCCAGACCCTGAACTTTCTAACTGCTGATGGTCTCACACCTCAAAACAGGTGCCTAGACCCTGAAATTTCTAACTGCTGATGGTCTCACACCTCAAAACAGGTGCCCAGACCCTGAACTTTCTAACTGCTGATCGTCTCACACCTCAAAACAGGTGCCCAGAGCCTAAAATTTCTAACTGCTGATGGTCTCACACCTCAAAACAGGTTTCCAGACCCTAAAATTTCTAACTGCTGATGGTCTCACACCTCAAAACAGGTGCCCAGACCCTGAAATTTCTGACTGCTGGTGGTCTCACACCTCAAAACAGGTGCCCAGACCCTAAAATTTCTAACTGCTTATGGTCTCACACCCCAAAACAAGTGCCCAGACCCTGAAATTTCTAACTGCTGATGGTCTCACACCTCCAAACAAGTGCCCAGACCCTGAAATTTCTAACTGCTGATGGTCTCACACCTCCAAACAGGTGCCCAGACCCTGAAATTTCTAACTGCTGATGGTCTCACACCTCAAAACAGGTGCCCAGACCCTGAACTTTCTAACTGCTGATGGTCTCACACCTCAAAACAGGTGCCCAGACCCTAAAATTTCTAACTGCTGATGGTCTCACACCTCAAAACAGGTTTCCAGACCCTAAAATTTCTAACTGCTGATGGTCTCACACCTCAAAACAGGTGCCCAGACCCTGAAATTTCTGACTGCTGATGGTCTCACACCTCAAAACAGGTGCCCAGACCCTGAACTTTCTAACTGCTGATCGTCTCACACCTCAAAACAGGTGCCCAGAGCCTAAAATTTCTAACTGCTGATGGTCTCACACCTCAAAACAGGTTTCCAGACCCTAAAATTTCTAACTGCTGATGGTCTCACACCTCAAAACAGGTGCCCAGACCCTAAAATTTCTAACTGCTGATGGTCTCACACCTCAAAACAGGTGCCCAGATCCTGAATTTTCTAACTGCTGATGGTCTCACACCTCAAAACAGGTGCCCAGACCCTGAACTTTCTAACTGCTGATCGTCTCACACCTCAAAACAGGTGCCCAGAGCCTAAAATTTCTAACTGCTGATGGTCTCACACCTCAAAACAGGTTTCCAGACCCTAAAATTTCTAACTGCTGATGGTCTCACACCTCAAAACAGGTGCCCAGACCCTGAAATTTCTAACTGCTGATGGTCTCACACCTCAAAACAGGTGCCCAGACCCTAAAATTTCTAATTGCTTATGGTCTCACACCCCAAAACAGGTGCCCAGACCATGAAATTTCTAACTGCTGATGGTCTCACACCTCCAAACAAGTGCCCAGACCCTGAAATTTCTAACTGCTGATGGTCTCACACCTCCAAACAGGTGCCCAGACCCTGAAATTTCTAACTGCTGATGGTCTCACACCTCAAAACGGGTGCCCAGACCCTGAACTTTCTAACTGCTGATGGTCTCACACCTCAAAACAGGTGCCCAGACCCTAAAATTTCTAACTGCTGATGGTCTCACACCTCAAAACAGGTTTCCAGACCCTAAAATTTCTAACTGCTGATGGTCTCACACCTCAAAACAGGTGCCCAGACCCTGAAATTTCTGACTGCTGATGGTCTCACACCTCAAAACAGGTGCCCAGACCCTAAAATTTCTAACTGCTGATGGTCTTACACCCCAAAACAGGTGCCCAGAGCCTGAAATTTCTAACTGCTGATGGTCTCACACCTCCAAACAAGTGCCCAGACCCTGAAATTTCTAACTGCTGATGGTCTCACACCTCCAAACAGGTGCCCAGACCCTGAAATTTCTAACTGCTGATGGTCTCACACCTCAAAACAGGTGCCCAGACCCTGAAATTTCTAACTGCTGATGGTCTCACACCTCAAAACAGGTGCCCAGACCCTAAAATTTCTAACTGCTGATGGTCTCACACCTCAAAACAGGTTTCCAGACCCTAAAATTTCTAACTGCTGATGGTCTCACACCTCAAAACAGGTGCCCAGACCCTGAAATTTCTGACTGCTGATGGTCTCACACCTCAAAACAGGTGCCCAGACCCTAAAATTTCTAACTGCTGATGGTCTTACACCCCAAAACAGGTGCCCAGAGCCTGAAATTTCTAACTGCTGATGGTCTCACACCTCCAAACAAGTGCCCAGACCCTGAAATTTCTAACTGCTGATGGTCTCACACCTCCAAACAGGTGCCGAGACCCTGAAATTTCTAACTGATGATGGTCTCACACCTCAAAACAGGTGCCCAGACCCTGAACTTTCTAACTGCTGATGGTCTCACACCTCAAAACAGGTGCCTAGACCCTGAAATTTCTAACTGCTGATGGTCTCACACCTCAAAACAGGTGCCCAGACCCTGAACTTTCTAACTGCTGATCGTCTCACACCTCAAAACAGGTGCCCAGAGCCTAAAATTTCTAACTGCTGATGGTCTCACACCTCAAAACAGGTTTCCAGACCCTAAAATTTCTAACTGCTGATGGTCTCACACCTCAAAACAGGTGCCCAGACCCTGAAATTTCTGACTGCTGATGGTCTCACACCTCAAAACAGGTGCCCAGACCCTAAAATTTCTAACTGCTTATGGTCTCACACCCCAAAACAAGTGCCCAGACCCTGAAATTTCTAACTGCTGATGGTCTCACACCTCCAAACAAGTGCCCAGACCCTGAAATTTCTAACTGCTGATGGTCTCACACCTCCAAACAGGTGCCCAGACCCTGAAATTTCTAACTGCTGATGGTCTCACACCTCAAAACAGGTGCCCAGACCCTGAACTTTCTAACTGCTGATGGTCTCACACCTCAAAACAGGTGCCCAGACCCTAAAATTTCTAACTGCTGATGGTCTCACACCTCAAAACAGGTTTCCAGACCCTAAAATTTCTAACTGCTGATGGTCTCACACCTCAAAACAGGTGCCCAGACCCTGAAATTTCTGACTGCTGATGGTCTCACACCTCAAAACAGGTGCCCAGACCCTGAACTTTCTAACTGCTGATCGTCTCACACCTCAAAACAGGTGCCCAGAGCCTAAAATTTCTAACTGCTGATGGTCTCACACCTCAAAACAGGTTTCCAGACCCTAAAATTTCTAACTGCTGATGGTCTCACACCTCAAAACAGGTGCCCAGACCCTAAAATTTCTAACTGCTGATGGTCTCACACCTCAAAACAGGTGCCCAGATCCTGAATTTTCTAACTGCTGATGGTCTCACACCTCAAAACAGGTGCCCAGACCCTGAACTTTCTAACTGCTGATCGTCTCACACCTCAAAACAGGTGCCCAGAGCCTAAAATTTCTAACTGCTGATGGTCTCACACCTCAAAACAGGTTTCCAGACCCTAAAATTTCTAACTGCTGATGGTCTCACACCTCAAAACAGGTGCCCAGACCCTGAAATTTCTGACTGCTGATGGTCTCACACCTCAAAACAGGTGCCCAGACCCTAAAATTTCTAATTGCTTATGGTCTCACACCCCAAAACAGGTGCCCAGACCATGAAATTTCTAACTGCTGATGGTCTCACACCTCCAAACAAGTGCCCAGACCCTGAAATTTCTAACTGCTGATGGTCTCACACCTCCAAACAGGTGCCCAGACCCTGAAATTTCTAACTGCTGATGGTCTCACACCTCAAAACAGGTGCCCAGACCCTGAACTTTCTAACTGCTGATGGTCTCACACCTCAAAACAGGTGCCCAGACCCTAAAATTTCTAACTGCTGATGGTCTCACACCTCAAAACAGGTTTCCAGACCCTAAAATTTCTAACTGCTGATGGTCTCACACCTCAAAACAGGTGCCCAGACCCTGAAATTTCTGACTGCTGATGGTCTCACACCTCAAAACAGGTGCCCAGACCCTAAAATTTCTAACTGCTGATGGTCTTACACCCCAAAACAGGTGCCCAGAGCCTGAAATTTCTAACTGCTGATGGTCTCACACCTCCAAACAAGTGCCCAGACCCTGAAATTTCTAACTGCTGATGGTCTCACACCTCAAAACAGGTGCCCAGACCCTGAACTTTCTAACTGCTGATGGTCTCACACCTCAAAACAGGTGCCTAGACCCTGAAATTTCTAACTGCTGATGGTCTCACACCTCAAAACAGGTGCCCAGACCCTGAAATTTCTAACTGCTGATGGTCTCACACCTCAAAACAGGTGCCCAGACCCTAAAATTTCTAACCGCCGATGGTCTCACACCTCAAAACAGGTGCCCAGACCCTGAAATTTCTAACTCCTGATGGTCTCACACCTCAAAACAGGTGCCCAGACCCTGAACTTTCTAACTGCTGATGGTCTCACACCTCAAAACAGGTGCCTAGACCCTGAAATTTCTAACTGCTGATGGTCTCACACCTCCAAACAGGTGCCCAAACCCTGAAATTTCTAACTGCTGATGGTCTCACACCTCAAAACAGGTTTCAAGACCCTAAAATTTCTAACTGCTGATGGTCTCACACCTCAAAACAGGTGCCCAGACCCTGAAATTTCTAACTCCTGATGGTCTCACACCTCAAAACAGGTGCCCAGACCCTGAACTTTCTAACTGCTGATGGTCTCACACCTCAAAACAGGTGCCCAGACCCTGAACTTTCTAACTGCTTATGGTCTCACACCCCAAAACAGGTGCCCAGAGCCTGAAATTTCTAACTGCTGATGGTCTCACACCTCAAAACAGGTTTCAAGACCCTAAAATTTCTAACTGCTGATGGTCTCACACCTCAAAACAGGTGCCCAGACCCTGAAATTTCTAACTCCTGATGGTCTCACACCTCAAAACAGGTGCCCAGACCCTAAAATTTCTAACTGCTGATGGTCTCACACCTCAAAACAGGTGCCCAGACCCTGAAATTTCTAACTGCTGATGGTCTCACACCTCAAAACAGGTGCCCAGACCCTGAACTTTCTAACTGCTTATGGTCTCACACCCCAAAACAGGTGCCCAGAGCCTGAAATTTCTAACTGCTGATGGTCTCACACCTCAAAACAGGTTTCAAGACCCTAAAATTTCTAACTGCTGATGGTCTCACACCTCAAAACAGGTGCCCAGACCCTGAAATTTCTAACTCCTGATGGTCTCACACCTCAAAACAGGTGCCCAGACCCTAAAATTTCTAACTGCTGATGGTCTCACACCTCAAAACAGGTTTCAAGACCCTAAAATCTCTAACTGCTGATGGTCTCACACCTCAAAACAGGTGCCCAGACCCTGAAATTTCTGACTGCTGATGGTCTCACACCTCAAAACAGGTGCCCAGACCCTAAAATTTCTAACTGCTGATGGTCTCACACCCCAAAACAGGTGCCCAGAGCCTGAAATTTCTAACTGCTGATGGTCTCACACCTCCAAACAAGTGCCCAGACCCTGAAATTTCTAACTGCTGATGGTCTCACACCTCCAAACAGGTGCCGAGACCCTGAAATTTCTAACTGATGATGGTCTCACACCTCAAAACAGGTGCCCAGACCCTGAACTTTCTAACTGCTGATGGTCTCACACCTCAAAACAGGTGCCTAGACCCTGAAATTTCTAACTGCTGATGGTCTCACACCTCAAAACAGGTGCCCAGACCCTGAAATTTCTAACTGCTGATGGTCTCACACCTCAAAACAGGTGCGCAGACCCTAAAATTTCTAACTGCTGATGGTCTCACACCTCAAAACAGGTGCCCAGACCCTGAAATTTCTAACTCCTGATGGTCTCACACCTCAAAACAGGTGCCCAGACCCTGAACTTTCTAACTGCTGATGGTCTCACACCTCAAAACAGGTGCCCAGACCCTGAAATTTCTAACTCCTGATGGTCTCACACCTCAAAACAGGTGCCCAAACGCTGAAATTTCTAACTGCTGATGGACTGACACCTCAAAACAGGTGCCCAGACCCTGAAATTTCTAACTGCTGATGGTCTCACACCTCAAAACAGGTGCCCAGACCCTGAAATTTCTAACTGCTGATGGTCTCACACCTCAAAACAGGTGCCCAGACCCTGAAATTTCTAACTGCTGATGGTCTCACACCTCAAAACAGGTGCCCAGACCCTAAAATTTCTAACTGCTGATGGTCTCACACCCCAAAACAGGTGCCCATATCCTGAAATTTCTAACTCCTGATGGTCTCACACCTCAAAACAGGTGCCCAGACCCTGAACTTTCTAACTGCTGATGGTCTCACACCTCAAAACAGGTGCCCAGACCCTGAAATTTCTAACTCCTGATGGTCTCACACCTCAAAACAGGTGCCCAGACGCTGAAATTTCTGACTGCTGATGGTCTCACACCTCAAAACAGGTGCCCAGACCCTAAAATTTCTAACTGCTGATGGTCTCACACCCCAAAGCAGGTGCCCAGAGCCTGAAATTTCTAACTGCTGATGGTCTCACACCTCCAAACAAGTGCCCAGACCCTGAAATTTCTAACTGCTGATGGTCTCACACCTCCAAACAGGTGCCCAGACCCTGAAATTTCTAACTGATGATGGTCTCACACCTCAAAACAGGTGCCCAGACCCTGAACTTTCTAACTGCTGATGGTCTCACACCTCAAAACAGGTGCCTAGACCCTGAAATTTCTAACTGCTGATGGTCTCACACCTCAAAACAGGTGCCCAGACCCTGAAATTTCTAACTGCTGATGGTCTCACACCTCAAAACAGGTGCCCAGACCCTGAAATTTCTAACTGCTGATGGTCTCACACCTCAAAACAGGTGCCCAGACCCTGAACTTTCTAACTGCTGATGGTCTCACACCTCAAAACAGGTGCCCAGACCCTGAAATTTCTAACTCCTGATGGTCTCACACCTCAAAATAGGTGCCCAAACCCTGAAATTTCTAACTGCTGATGGACTGACACCTCAAAACAGGTGCCCAGACCCTGAAATTTCTAACTGCTGATGGTCTCACACCTCAAAACAGGTGCCCAGACCCTAAAATTTCTAACTGCTGATGGTCTCACACCCCAAAACAGGTGCCCATATCCTGAAATTTCTAACTCCTGATGGTCTCACACCTCAAAACAGGTGCCCAGACCCTGAACTTTCTAACTGCTGATGGTCTCACACCTCAAAACAGGTGCCCAGACCATGAAATTTCTAACTGCTGATGGTCTCACACCTCAAAATAGGTGCCCAGACCCTGAAATTTCTAACTGCTGATGGTCTCACACCTCCAAACAGGTGCCCAGACCCTGAAATTTCTAACTCCTGATGGTCTCACACCTCAAAACAGGTGCCCAGACCCTGAAATTTCTAACTGCTGATGGTCTCACACCTCAAAACAGGTGCCCAGACCCTGAAATTTCTAACTCCTGATGGTCTCACACCTCAAAACAGGTGCCCAGACCCTGAAATTTCTAACTGCTGATGGTCTCACACCTCAAAACGGGTGTCCAGACCCTAAAATTTCTAACTGCTGATGGTCTCACACTTCAACACAGGTGCCCAGACCCTGAAATTTCTAATTCCTGATGGTCTCACACCTCAAAACAGGTGCCCAGACCCTGAACTTTCTAACTGCTGATGGTCTCACACCTCAAAACGGGTGCCCAGACCCTGAAATTTCTAACTGCTGATGGTCTCACACCTCAAAACAGGTGCCCAGACCCTGAAATTTCTAACTGCTGATGGTCTCACACCTCAAAACAGGTGCCCAGATCCTAAAATTTCTAACTGCTGATGGTCTCACACCTCCAAACAAGTGCGCAGACCCTGAAATTTCTAACTGCTGATGGTCTCACACCTCAAAACAGGTGCCCAGACCCTGAAATTTCTAACTGCTGATGGTCTCACACCTCAAAACAGGTGCCCAGACCCTGAAATTTCTAACTGCTGATGGTCTCACACCTCCAAACAGGTGCCCAGACCGTGAAATTTCTAACTCCTGATGGTCTCACACCTCAAAACAGGTGCCCAGACCCTGAAATTTCTAACTGCTGATGGTCTCACACCTCAAAACAGGTGCCCAGACCCTAAAATTTCTAACTCCTGATGGTCTCACACCTCAAAACAGGTGCCCAGACCCTGAAATTTCTAACTGTTGATGGTCTCACACCTCAAAACAGGTGCCCAGACCCTGAAATTTCCAACTGCTGGTGGTCTCACACCTCAAAACAGGTGCCCAGACCCTAAAATTTCTAACTGCTGATGGTCTCACACCTCCAAACAAGTGCCCAGACCCTGAAATTTCTAACTGCTGATGGTCTCACACCTCCAAACAAGTGCCCAGACCCTGAAATTTCCAACTCCTGATGGTCTCACACCTCAAAACAGGTGCCCAGACCCTGAAATTTCTAACTGCTGATGGTCTCACACCTCAAACCCGGTGCCCAGACCCTGAAATTTCTAACTGCTGATGGTCTCACACCTCAAAACAGGTGCCCAGACCCTGAAATTTCTAACTGCTGATGGTCTCACACCTCAAAACAGGTGCCCAGACCCTGAAATTTCTAACTGCTGATCGTCTCACACCTCAAAACAGGTGCCCAGACCCTAAAATTTCTAACTGCTGATGGTCTCACACCTCAAAACAGGTTTCCAGACCCTGAAATTTCTAACTGCTGATGGTCTCACACCTCAAAACAGGTGCCCAGACCCTGAAATTTCTGACTGCTGATGGTCTCACACCTCAAAACAGGTGCCCAGACCCTAAAATTTCTAACTGCTGATGGTCTCACACCCCAAAACAGGTGCCCAGACCCTAAAATTTCTAACTGCTGATGGTCTCACACCTCCAAACAAGTGCCCAGACCCTGAAATTTCTAACTGCTGATGGTCTCACACCTCCAAACAGGTGCCGAGACCCTGAAATTTCTAACTGCTGTTGGTCTCACACCTCAAAACAGGTGCCCAGACCCTGAACTTTCTAACTGCTGATGGTCTCACACCTCAAAACAGGTGCCTAGACCCTGAAATTTCTAACTGCTGATGGTCTTACACCTCAAAACAGGTGCCCAGACCCTGAAATTTCTAACTGCTGATGGTCTCACACCTCAAAACAGGTGCCCAGACCCTGAAATTTCTAACTGCTGATGGTCTCACACCCCAAAACAGGTGCCCATATCCTGAAATTTCTAACTGCTGATGGTCTCACACCTCAAAATAGGTGCCCAGACCCTGAAATTTCTAACTGCTGATGGTCTCACACCTCAAAACAGGTGCCCAGACCCTGAACTTTCTAACCGCTGATGGTCTCACACCTCAAAATAGGTGCCCAAACCCTGAAATTTCTAACTGCTGATGGATCGACACCTCAAAACAGGTGCCCAGACCCTGAAATTTCTAACTGCTGATGGTCTCACACCTCAAAACAGGTGCCCAGACCCTGAAATTTCTAACTGCTGATGGTCTCACACCTCAAAACAGGTGCCCAGACCCTGAAATTTCTAACTGCTGATGGTCTCACACCTCCAAACAGGTGCCCAGACCCTGAAATTTCTAACTCCTGATGGTCTCACACCTCAAAACAGGTGCCCAGACCCTGAACTTTCTAACTGCTGATGGTCTCACACCTCAAAACAGGTGCCCAGACCCTGAAATTTCTAACTCCTGATGGTCTCACACCTCAAAACAGGTGCCCAGACCCTAAAATTTCTAACTGCTGATGGTCTCACACCTCCAAACAGGTGCCCAGACCCTGAAATTTCTAACTGCTGATGGTCTCACACCTCAAAACAGGTGCCCAGACCCTAAAATTTCTAACTGCTGATGGTCTCACACCTCAACACAGGTGCCGAGACCCTGAAATTTCTAACTGCTGATGGTCTCACACCTCAAAACAGGTGCCCAGACCCTGAACTTTCTAAGTGCTGATGGTCTCACACCTCAAAACAGGTGCCCAGACCCTGAAATTTCTAACTGCTGATGGTCTCACACCTCAAAACAGGTGCCCAGACCCTGAAATTTCTAACTGCTGATGGTCTCACACCTCAAAATAGGTGCCCAGACCCTGAACTTTCTAACTGCTGATGGTCTCACACCTCAAAACAGGTGTCCAGACCCTAAAATTTCTAACTGCTGATGGTCTCACACCTCAAAACAGGTGCCCAGACCCTGAACTTTCTAACTGCTGATGGTCTCACACCTCAACACAGGTGCCCAGACCCTGAAATTTCTAACTGCTGATGGTCTCACACCTCAAAACAGGTGCCCAGACCCTGAACTTTCTAACTGCTGATGGTCTCACACCTCAAAACAGGTGCCCAGACCCTGAAATTTCTAACTCCTGATGGTCTCACACCTCAAAACAGGTGCCCAGACCCTGAAATTTCTAACTGCTGATGGTCTCACACCTCAAAATAGGTGCCCAGACCCTGAAATTTCTAATTGCTGATGGTCTCACACCTCAAAACAGGTGCCCAGACCCTAAAATTTCTAACTGCTGATGGTCTCACACCCCAAAACAGGTGCCCAGACCCTGAACTTTCTAACTGCTGATGGTCTCACACCTCAAAACAGGTGCCCAGACCCTAAAATTTCTAACTGCTGATGGTCTCACACCTCAGAACAGGTGCCAAGAGCCTGAAATTTCTAACTGCTGATGGTCTCACACCTCCAAACAGGTGCCCAGACCCTCAAATTTCTAACTCCTGATGGTCTCACACCTCAAAACAGGTGCCCAAACTCTGAAATTTCTAACTGCTGATGGTCTCACACCTCAAAACAGGTGCCCAGACCCTGAAATTTCTAACTGCTGATGGTCTCACACCTCAAAACAGGTGCCCAGACCCTAAAATTTCTAACTGCTGGTGGTCTCACACCCCAAAACAGGTGCCCAGCTCCTGAAATTTCTAACTGCTGATGGTCTCACACCTCAAAACAGGTGCCCAGACCCTGAACTTTCTAACTGCTGATGGTCTCACACCTCAAAACAGGTGCCCAGACCCTGAAATTTCTAACTTCTGATGGTCTCACACCTCAAAACAGGTGCCCAGACCCTGAAATTTCTAACTGCTGATGGTCTCACACCTCAAAATAGGTGCCCAGACCCTGAAATTTCTAACTGCTGATGGTCTCACACCTCAAAACAGGAGCCCAGACCCTGAAATTTCTAACTGCTGATGGTCTCACACCTCAAAACAGGTGCCCAGACCCTGAAATTTTTATCTCCTGATGGTCTCACACCTCAAAACAGGTGCCCAGACCCTGAAATTTCTAACTGCTGATGGTCTCACACCTCAAAACAGGTGCCCAGACCCTAAAATTTCTAACTGCTGATGGTCTCACACCCTAAAACAGGTGCCCAGATCCTGAAATTTCTAACTGCTGATGGTCTCACACCTCAAAACAGGTGCCCAGACCCTGAACTTTCTAACTGCTGATGGTCTCACACCTCAAAACAGGTGCCCAGAGCCTGAAATTTCTAACTCCTGATGGTCTCACACCTCAAAACAGGTGCCCAGACCCTAAAATTTCTAACTCCTGATGGTCTCACACCTCAAAACAGGTGCCCAGACCCTAAAATTTCTAACTCCTGATGGTCTCACACCCCAAAACAGGTGCTCAGATCCTGAAATTTCTAACTGCTGATGGTCTCACACCTCAAAACAGGTGCCCAGACCCTAAAATTTCTAACTGCTGATGGTCTCACACCCCAAAACAGGTGCCCAAATCCTGAAATTTCTAACTGCTGATGGTCTCACACCTCAAAACAGGTGCCCAGACCCTGAACTTTCTGACTGCTGATGGTCTCACACCTCAAAACAGGTGCCCAGACCCTGAAATTTCTAACTCCTGATGGTCTCACACCTCAAAACAGGTGCCCAGACCCTGAAATTTCTAACTGCTGATGGACTGACACCTCAAAACAGGTGCCCAGACCCTAAAATTTCTAACTGCTGATGGTCTCACACCTCAAAACAGGTGCCCAGACCCTGAAATTTCTGACTGCTGATGGTCTCACACCTCAAAACAGGTGCCCAGACCCTGAAATTTCTAACTGCTGATGGTCTCACACCTCCAAACAGGTGCCCAGACCCTGAAATTTCTAACTCCTGATGGTCTCACACCTCAAAACAGGTGCCCAGACCCTGAAATTTCTAACTGCTGATGGTCTCACACCTCAAAGCAGGTGCCCAGACCCTAAAATTTCTAACTGCTGATGGTCTCACACCTCAAAACAGGTGCCCCCACCCGGATATTTTTAACTGCTGATGGTCTCACACCTCAAAACAGGTGCCCAGACCCTGAAATTTCTAACTGCTGATGGTCTCACATCCCAAAACAGGTATTCAGATCCTGAAATTTCTAACTCCTGATGGTCTCACACCTCAAAACAGGTGCCCAGACCCTAAAATTTCTAACTGCTGATGGTCTCACACCTCCGAACAGGTGCCCAGAGCCTTCAATTTCTAACTGCTGATGGTCTCACACCTCCAAACAGGTGCCCAGACCCTCAAATTTCTAACTCCTGATGGTCTCACACCTCAAAACAGGTGCCCAAACTCTGAAATTTCTAACTGCTGATGGTCTCACACCTCAAAACAGGTGCCCAGAACCTGAAATTTCTAACTGCTGATGGTCTCACACCTCAAAACAGGTGCCCAGACCCTCAAATTTCTATTTTCTGATGGTCTCACACCTCAAAACAGGTGCCCAGACCCTGAAATTTCTAACTGCTGATGGTCTCACACCTCAAAACAGGTGCCCAGACCCTGAAATTTCTAACTGCTGATGGTCTCACACCCCAAAACAGGTGCCCAGACCCTGAACTTTCTAACTGCTGATGGTCTCACACCTCAAAACAGGTGCCCAGACCCTGAAATTTCTAACTGCTGATGGTCTCACACCTCAAAACAGGTGCCCGGACCCTGAAATTTCTAACTCCTGATGGTCTCACACCTCAAAACAGGTGCCCAGACCCTGAAATTTCTAACTCCTGATGGTCTCACACCTCAAAACAGGTGCCCAGACCCTGAAATTTCTAACTTCTGATGGTCTCACACCTCAAAACAGGTGCCCAGACCCTGAAATTTTCTAACTGCTGATGGTCTCACACCTCAAAATAGGTGCCCAGACCCTGAAATTTCTAACTGCTGATGGTCTCACACCTCAAAACAGGTGCCCAGACCCTAAAATTTCTAACTGCTGATGGTCTCACACCCCAAAACAGGTGCCCAGACCCTGAACTTTCTAACTGCTGATGGTCTCACACCTCAAAACAGGTGCCCAGACCCTGAAATTTCTAACTGCTGATGGTCTCACACCTCAAAACAGGTGCCCAGACCCTGAAATTTCTAACTGCTGATGGTCTCACACCTCAAAACAGGTGCCCAGACCCTGAAATTTTTATCTCCTGATGGTCTCACACCTCAAAACAGGTGCCCAGACCCTGAAATTTCTAACTCCTGATGGTCTCACACCTCAAAACAGGTGCCCAGACCCTGAAATTTCTAACTGCTGATGGTCTCACACCTCAAAACAGGTGCCCAGACCCTGAAATTTCTAACTGCTGATGGTCTCACACCTCAAAACAGGTGCCCAGACCCTGAACTTTCTAACTGCTGATGGTCTCACACCTCAAAACAGGTGCCCAGACCCTGAAATTTCTAACTTCTGATGGTCTCACACCTCAAAACAGGTGCCCAGACCCTGAAATTTTCTAACTGCTGATGGTCTCACACCTCAAAATAGGTGCCCAGACCCTGAAATTTCTAACTGCTGATGGTCTCACACCTCAAAACAGGTGCCCAGACCCTAAAATTTCTAACTGCTGATGGTCTCACACCCCAAAACAGGTGCCCAGACCCTGAACTTTCTAACTGCTGATGGTCTCACACCTCAAAACAGGTGCCCAGACCCTGAAATTTCTAACTGCTGATGGTCTCACACCTCAAAACAGGTGCCCAGACCCTGAAATTTCTAACTGCTGATGGTCTCACACCTCAAAACAGGTGCCCAGACCCTGAAATTTCTAACTCCTGATGGTCTCACACCTCAAAACAGGTGCCCAGACCCTGAAATTTCTAACTCCTGATGGTCTCACACCTCAAAACAGGTGCCCGGACCCTGAAATTTCTAACTGCTGATGGTCTCACACCTCAAAACAGGTGCCCAGACCCTGAAATTTCTAACTGCTGATGGTCTCACACCTCAAAACAGGTGCCCAGACCCTGAAATTTCTAACTCCTGATGGTCTCACACCCCAAAACAGGTGCCCAAACCCTGAAATTTCTAACTGCTGATGGTCTCACACCTCAAAACAGGTGCCCAGACCCTGAAATTTCCAACTGCTGGTGGTCTCACACCTCAAAACAGGTGCCCAGACCCTAAAATTTCTAACTGCTGATGGTCTCACACCTCAAAACAGGTTTCCAGACCCTGAAATTTCTAACTGCTGATGGTCTCACACCTCAAAACAGGTGCCCAGACCCTGAAATTTCTGACTGCTGATGGTCTCACACCTCAAAACAGGTGCCCAGACCCTAAAATTTCTAACTGCTGATGGTCTCACACCCCAAAACAGGTGACCAGACCCTAAAATTTCTAACTGCTGATGGTCTCACACCTCCAAACAAGTGCCCAGACCCTGAAGTTTCTAACTGCTGATGGTCTCACACCTCCAAACAGGTGCCGAGACCCTGAAATTTCTAACTGCTGATGGTCTCACACCTCAAAACAGGTGCCCAGACCCTGAACTTTCTAACTGCTGATGGTCTCACACCTCAAAACAGGTTTCCAGACCCTGAAATTTCTAACTGCTGATGGTCTCACACCTCCAAACAAGTGCCCAGACCCTGAAATTTCTAACTGCTGATGGTCTCACACCTCAAAACAGGTGCCCAAACCCTGAAATTTCTAACTGCTGATGGTCTCACACCTCAAAACAGGTGCCCAGACCCTGAAATTTCCAACTGCTGGTGGTCTCACACCTCAAAACAGGTGCCCAGACCCTAAAATTTCTAACTGCTGATGGTCTCACACCTCCAAACAAGTGCCCAGACCCTGAAATTTCTAACTCCTGATGGTCTCACACCCCAAAACAGGTGCCCAAACCCTGAAATTTCTAACTGTTGATGGTCTCACACCTCAAAACAGGTGCCCAGACCCTGAAATTTCCAACTGCTGGTGGTCTCACACCTCCAAACAGGTTTCCAGACCCTGAAATTTCTAACTCCTGATGGTCTCACACCCCAAAACAGGTGCCCAAACCCTGAAATTTCTAACTGCTGATCGTCTCACACCTCAAAACAGGTGCCCAGACCCTAAAATTTCTAACTGCTGATGGTCTCACACCTCAAAACAGGTTTCCAGACCCTGAAATTTCTAACTGCTGATGGTCTCACACCTCAAAACAGGTGCCCAGACCCTGAAATTTCTGACTGCTGATGGTCTCACACCTCAAAACAGGTGCCCAGACCCTAAAATTTCTAACTGCTGATGGTCTCACACCCCAAAACAGGTGACCAGACCCTAAAATTTCTAACTGCTGATGGTCTCACACCTCCAAACAAGTGCACAGACCCTGAAATTTCTAACTGCTGATGGTCTCACACCTCCAAACAGGTGCCGAGACCCTGAAATTTCTAACTGCTGATGGTCTCACACCTCAAAACAGGTGCCCAGACCCTGAACTTTCTAACTGCTGATGGTCTCACACCTCAAAACAGGTGCCCAGACCCTGAAATTTCTAACTGCTGATGGTCTCACACCTCAAAACAGGTGCCCAGACCCTGAAATTTCTAACTGCTGATGGTCTCACACCTCAAAACAGGTGCCCAGACCCTGAAATTTCTAACTGCTGATCGTCTCACACCTCAAAACAGGTGCCCAGACCCTAAAATTTCTAACTGCTGATGGTCTCACACCTCAAAACAGGTTTCCAGACCCTGAAATTTCTAACTGCTGATGGTCTCACACCTCAAAACAGGTGCCCAGACCCTGAAATTTCTGACTGCTGATGGTCTCACACCTCAAAACAGGTGCCCAGACCCTAAAATTTCTAACTGCTGATGGTCTCACACCCCAAAACAGGTGCCCAGACCCTAAAATTTCTAACTGCTGATGGTCTCACACCTCCAAACAAGTGCCCAGACCCTGAAATTTCTAACTGCTGATGGTCTCACACCTCAAAACAGGTGCCCAAACCCTGAAATTTCTAACTGCTGATGGTCTCACACCTCAAAACAGGTGCCCAGACCCTGAAATTTCCAACTGCTGGTGGTCTCACACCTCAAAACAGGTGCCCAGACCCTAAAATTTCTAACTGCTGATGGTCTCACACCTCCAAACAAGTGCCCAGACCCTGAAATTTCTAACTCCTGATGGTCTCACACCCCAAAACAGGTGCCCAAACCCTGAAATTTCTAACTGTTGATGGTCTCACACCTCAAAACAGGTGCCCAGACCCTAAAATTTCTAACTGCTGATGGTCTCACACCTCCAAACAAGTGCCCAGACCCTGAAATTTCTAACTGCTGATGGTCTCACACCTCCAAACAAGTGCCCAGACCCTGAAATTTCCAACTCCTGATGGTCTCACACCTCAAAACAGGTGCCCAGACCCTGAAATTTCTAACTGCTGATGGTCTCACACCTCAAACCCGGTGCCCAGACCCTGAAATTTCTAACTGCTGATGGTCTCACACCTCAAAACAGGTGCCCAGACCCTGAAATTTCTAACTGCTGATGGTCTCACACCTCAAAACAGGTGCCCAGACCCTGAAATTTCTAACTGCTGATCGTCTCACACCTCAAAACAGGTGCCCAGACCCTAAAATTTCTAACTGCTGATGGTCTCACACCTCAAAACAGGTTTCCAGACCCTGAAATTTCTAACTGCTGATGGTCTCACACCTCAAAACAGGTGCCCAGACCCTGAAATTTCTGACTGCTGATGGTCTCACACCTCAAAACAGGTGCCCAGACCCTAAAATTTCTAACTGCTGATGGTCTCACACCCCAAAACAGGTGCCCAGACCCTAAAATTTCTAACTGCTGATGGTCTCACACCTCCAAACAAGTGCCCAGACCCTGAAATTTCTAATTGCTGATGGTCTCACACCTCCAAACAGGTGCCGAGACCCTGAAATTTCTAACTGCTGATGGTCTCACACCTCAAAACAGGTGCCCAGACCCTGAACTTTCTAACTGCTCATGGTCTCACACCTCAAAACAGGTGCCTAGACCCTGAAATTTCTAACTGCTGATGGTCTTACACCTCAAAACAGGTGCCCAGACCCTGAAATTTCTAACTGCTGATGGTCTCACACCTCAAAACAGGTGCCCAGACCCTAAAATTTCTAACTGCTGATGGTCTCACACCCCAAAACAGGTGCCCATATCCTGAAATTTCTAACTGCTGATGGTCTCACACCTCAAAACAGGTGCCCAGACCCTGAACTTTCTAACTGCTGATGGTCTCACACCTCCAAACAGGTGCCCAAACCCTGAAATTTCTAACTGCTGATGGATCCACACCTCAAAACAGGTGCCCAGACCCTGAAATTTCTAACTGCTGATGGTCTCACACCTCAAAACAGGTGCCCAGACCCTGAAATTTCTAACTGCTGATGGTCTCACACCTCAAAACAGGTGCCCAGACCCTGAAATTTCTAACTGCTGATGGTCTCACACCCCCAAACAGGTGCCCAGACCCTGAAATTTCTAACTCCTGATGGTCTCACACCTCAAAACAGGTGCCCAGACCCTGAACTTTCTAACTGCTGATGGTCTCACACCTCAAAACAGGTGCCCAGACCCTGAAATTTCTAACTCCTGATGGTCTCACACCTCAAAACAGGTGCCCAGACCCTAAAATTTCTAACTGCTGATGGTCTCACACCTCCAAACAGGTGCCCAGACCCTGAAATTTCTAACTGCTGATGGTCTCACACCTCAAAACAGGTGCCCAGACCCTAAAATTTCTAACTGCTGATGGTCTCACACCTCAACACAGGTGCCGAGACCCTGAAATTTCTAACTGCTGATGGTCTCACACCTCAAAACAGGTGCCCAGACCCTGAACTTTCTAAGTGCTGATGGTCTCACACCTCAAAACAGGTGCCCAGACCCTGAAATTTCTAACTGCTGATGGTCTCACACCTCAAAACAGGTGCCCAGACCCTGAAATTTCTAACTGCTGATGGTCTCACACCTCAAAATAGGTGCCCAGACCCTGAACTTTCTAACTGCTGATGGTCTCACACCTCAAAACAGGTGTCCAGACCCTAAAATTTCTAACTCCTGATGGTCTCACACCTCAAAACAGGTGCCCAGACCCTGAACTTTCTAACTGCTGATGGTCTCACACCTCAACACAGGTGCCCAGACCCTGAAATTTCTAACTGCTGATGGTCTCACACCTCAAAACAGGTGCCCAGACCCTGAACTTTCTAACCGCTGATGGTCTCACACCTCAAAACAGGTGCCCAGACCCTGAAATTTCTAACTCCTGATGGTCTCACACCTCAAAACAGGTGCCCAGACCCTGAAATTTCTAACTGCTGATGGTCTCACACCTCAAAATAGGTGCCCAGACCCTGAAATTTCTAATTGCTGATGGTCTCACACCTCAAAACAGGTGCCCAGACCCTAAAATTTCTAACTGCTGATGGTCTCACACCCCAAAACAGGTGCCCAGACCCTGAACTTTCTAACTGCTGATGGTCTCACACCTCAAAACAGGTGCCCAGACCCTAAAATTTCTAACTGCTGATGGTCTCACACCTCAGAACAGGTGCCAAGAGCCTGAAGTTTCTAACTGCTGATGGTCTCACACCTCCAAACAGGTGCCCAGACCCTCAAATTTCTAACTCCTGATGGTCTCACACCTCAAAACAGGTGCCCAAACTCTGAAATTTCTAACTGCTGATGGTCTCACACCTCAAAACAGGTGCCCAGAACCTGAAATTTCTAACTGCTGATGGTCTCACACCTCAAAACAGGTGCCCAGACCCTCAAATTTCTATTTCCTGATGGTCTCACACCTCAAAACAGGTGCCCAGACCCTGAAATTTCTAACTGCTGATGGTCTCACACCTCAAAACAGGTGCCCAGACCCTAAAATTTCTAACTGCTGGTGGTCTCACACCCCAAAACAGGTGCCCAGATCCTGAAATTTCTAACTGCTGATGGTCTCACACCTCAAAACAGGTGCCCAGACCCTGAACTTTCTAACTGCTGATGGTCTCACACCCCAAAACAGGTGCCCAGACCCTGAACTTTCTAACTGCTGATGGTCTCACACCTCAAAACAGGTGCCCAGACCCTGAAATTTCTAACTGCTGATGGTCTCACACCTCAAAACAGGTGCCCATACCCTAAAATTTCTAACTCCTGATGGTCTCACACCTCCGAACGGGTGCCCAAACCCTGAAATTTCTAACTGCTGATGGTCTCACACCCCAAAACAGGTGCCCTGACCCTCAAATTTCTAACTCCTGATGGTCTCACACCTCAAAACAGGTGCCCAAACCCTGAAATTTCTAACTGCTGATGGTCTCACACCTCAAAACAGGTGCCCAGACCCTGAAATTTCTAACTGCTGATGGTCTCACACCTCAAAACAGGTGCCCAGACCCTGAAATTTCTAACTGCTGATGGTCTCACACCTCAAAACAGGTGCCCAGACCCTAAAATTTCTAACTCCTGATGGTCTCACACCTCCGAACGGGTGCCCAAACCCTGAAATTTCTAACTGCTGATGGTCTCACACCCCAAAACAGGTGCCCTGACCCTCAAATTTCTAACTCCTGATGGTCTCACACCTCAAAACAGGTGCCCAAACCCTGAAATTTCTAACTGCTGATGGTCTCACACCTCAAAACAGGTGCCCAGACCCTGAAATTTTTATCTCCTGATGGTCTCACACCTCAAAACAGGTGCCCAGACCCTGAAATTTCTAACTGCTGATGGTCTCACACCTCAAAACAGGTGCCCAGACCCTAAAATTTCTAACTGCTGATGGTCTCACACCCTAAAACAGGTGCCCAGATCCTGAAATTTCTAACTGCTGATGGTCTCACACCTCAAAACAGGTGCCCAGACCCTGAACTTTCTAACTGCTGATGGTCTCACACCTCCAAACAGGTGCCCAGAGCCTGAAATTTCTAACTCCTGATGGTCTCACACCTCAAAACAGGTGCCCAGACCCTGAAATTTCTAACTCCTGATGGTCTCACACCTCAAAACAGGTGCCCAGACCCTAAAATTTCTAACTCCTGATGGTCTCACACCCCAAAACAGGTGCTCAGATCCTGAAATTTCTAACTGCTGATGGTCTCACACCTCAAAACAGGTGCCCAGACCCTAAAATTTCTAACTGCTGATGGTCTCACACCCCAAAACAGGTGCCCAAATCCTGAAATTTCTAACTGCTGATGGTCTCACACCTCCAAACAGGTGCCCAGACCGTGAACTTTCTGACTGCTGGTGGTCTCACACCTCAAAACAGGTGCCCAGACCCTGAAATTTCTAACTCCTGATGGTCTCACACCTCAAAACAGGTGCCCAGACCCTGAAATTTCTAACTGCTGATGGACTGACACCTCAAAACAGGTGCCCAGACCCTAAAATTTCTAACTGCTGATGGTCTCACACCTCAAAACAGGTGCCCAGACCCTGAAATTTCTGACTGCTGATGGTCTCACACCTCAAAACAGGTGCCCAGACCCTGAAATTTCTAACTGCTGATGGTCTCACACCTCCAAACAGGTGCCCAGACCCTGAAATTTCTAACTCCTGATGGTCTCACACCTCAAAACAGGTGCCCAGACCCTGAAATTTCTAACTGCTGATGGTCTCACACCTCAAAGCAGGTGCCCAGACCCTAAAATTTCTAACTGCTGATGGTCTCACACCTCAAAACAGGTGCCCACACCCGGATATTTTTAACTGCTGATGGTCTCACACCTCAAAACAGGTGCCCAGACCCTGAAATTTCTAACTGCTGATGGTCTCACACCTCAAAACAGGTGCCCAGATCCTGAAATTTCTAACTGCTGCTGGTCTCACACCTCAAAACAGGTGCCCACACCCGGATATTTTTAACTGCTGATGGTCTCACACCTCAAAAGAGGTGCCCAGACCCTGAAATTTCTAACTCCTGATGGTCTCACATCCCAAAACAGGTATTCAGATCCTGAAATTTCTAACTGCTGCTGGTCTCACACCTCAAAACAGGTGCCCAGACCCTAAAATTTCTAGCTGCTGATGGTCTCACACCTCCGAACAGGTGCCCAGAGCCTGAAATTTCTAACTGCTGATGGTCTCACACCTCCAAACAGGTGCCCAGACCCTCAAATTTCTAACTCCTGATGGTCTCACACCTCAAAACAGGTGCCCAAACTCTGAAATTTCTAACTGCTGATGGTCTCACACCTCAAAACAGGTGCCCAGACCCTGAAATTTCTAACTTCTGATGGTCTCACACCTCAAAACAGGTGCCCAGACCCTCAAATTTCTATTTCCTGATGGTCTCACACCTCAAAACAGGTGCCCAGACCCTGAAATTTCTAACTGCTGATGGTCTCACACCTCAAAACAGGTGCCCAGACCCTAAAATTTCTAACTGCTGATGGTCTCACACCCCAAAACAGGTGCCCAAATCCTGAACTTTCTAACTGCTGATGGTCTCACACCTCAAAACAGGTGCCCAGACCCTGAAATTTCTAACTGCTGATGGTCTCACACCTCAAAACAGGTGCCCAGACCCTGAAATTTCTAACTGCTGATGGTCTCACACCTCAAAACAGGTGCCCAGACCCTGAACTTTCTAACTGCTGATGGTCTCACACCTCAAAACAGGTGCCCAGACCCTGAAATTTCTAACTTCTGATGGTCTCACACCTCAAAACAGGTGCCCAGACCCTGAAATTTTCTAGCTGCTGATGGTCTGACACCTCAAAATAGGTGCCCAGACCCTGAAATTTCTAACTGCTGATGGTCTCACACCTCAAAACAGGTGCCCAGACCCTAAAATTTCTAACTGCTGATGGTCTCACACCCCAAAACAGGTGCCCAGACCCTGAACTTTCTAACTGCTGATGGTCTCACACCTCAAAACAGGTGCCCAGACCCTGAAATTTCTAACTGCTGATGGTCTCACACCTCAAAACAGGTGCCCAGACCCTGAAATTTCTAACTGCTGATGGTCTCACACCTCAAAACAGGTGCCCAGACCCTGAAATTTCTAACTGCTGATGGTCTCACACCTCAAAACAGGTGCCCAGACCCTGAAATTTCTAACTCCTGATGGTGTCACACCTCAAAACAGGTGCCCAGAGCCTGAAATTTCTAACTGCTGATGGTCTCACACCTCAAAACAGGTGCCCAGACCCTGAAATTTCTAACTGCTGATGGTCTCACACCTCAAAACAGGTGCCCAGACCCTGAAATTTCTAACTCCTGATGGTCTCACACCCCAAAACAGGTGCCCAAACCCTGAAATTTCTAACTGCTGATGGTCTCACACCTCAAAACAGGTGCCCAGACCCTGAAATTTCTAACTGCTGATGGTCTCACACCTCAAAACAGGTGCCCAGACCCTGAAATTTCTAACTGCTGATGGTCTCACACCTCAAATCAGGTGCCCAGACCCTGAAATTTTTATATCCTGATGGTCTCACACCTCAAAACAGGTGCGCAGACCCTGAAATTTCTAACTGCTGATGGTCTCACACCTCAAAACAGGTGCCCAGACCCTAAAATTTCTAACTGCTGATGGTCTCACACCCTAAAACAGGTGCCCAGATCCTGAAATTTCTAACTGCTGATGGTCTCACACCTCAAAACAGGTGCCCAGACCCTGAACTTTCTAACCGCTGATGGTCTCACACCTCAAAACAGGTGCCCAGAGCCTGAAATTTCTAACTCCTGATGGTCTCACACCTCAAAACAGGTGCCCAGACCCTGAAATTTCTAACTCCTGATGGTCTCACACCTCAAAACAGGTGCCCAGACCCTGAAATTTCTAACTGCTGATGGTCTCACACCTCAAAACAGGTGCCCAGACCCTAAAATTTCTAACTCCTGATGGTCTCACACCCCAAAACAGGTGCTCAGATCCTGAAATTTCTAACTCCTGATGGTCTCACACCTCAAAACAGGTGCCCAGACCCTAAAATTTCTAACTGCTGATGGTCTCACACCCCAAAACAGGTGCCCAAATCCTGAAATTTCTAACTGCTGATGGTCTCACACCTCAAAACAGGTGCCCAGACCCTGAACTTTCTAACTGCTGATGGTCTCACACCTCAAAACAGGTGCCCAGACCCTGAAATTTCTAACTCCTGATGGTCTCACACCTCAAAACAGGTGCCCAGACCCTGAAATTTCTAACTGCTGATGGACTGACACCTCAAAACAGGTGCCCAGACCCTAAAATTTCTAACTGCTGATGGTCTCACACCTCAAAACAGGTGCCCAGACCCTGAAATTTCTGACTGCTGATGGTCTCACACCTCAAAACAGGTGCCCAGACCCTGAAATTTCTAACTGCTGATGGTCTCACACCTCCAAACAGGTGCCCAGACCCTGAAATTTCTAACACCTGATGGTCTCACACCTCAAAACAGGTGCCCAGACCCTGAAATTTCTAACTGCTGATGGTCTCACACCTCAAAACAGGTGCCCAGACCCTAAAATTTCTAACTGCTGATGGTCTCACACCTCAAAACAGGTGCCCAGATCCTGAAATTTCTAACTGCTGATGGTCTCACATCCCAAAACAGGTGTTCAGATCCTGAAATTTCTAACTGCTGCTGGTCTCACACCTCAAAACAGGTGCCCAGACCCTGAACTTTCTAACTGCTGATGGTCTCACACCTCAAAACAGGTGCCCAGACCCTAAAATTTCTAACTGCTGATGGTCTCACACCTCAAAACAGGTGCCCAGATCCTGAAATTTCTAACTGCTGATGGTCTCACACCTCAAAACAGGTGCCCAGACCCTGAAATTTCTAACTGCTGATGGTCTCACACCTCAAAACAGGTGCCCAGACCCTGAAATTTCTAACTGCTGATGGTCTCACACCTCAAAACAGGTGCCCAGACCCTGAAATTTTTATCTCCTGATGGTCTCACACCTCAAAACAGGTGCCCAGACCCTGAAATTTCTAACTGCTGATGGTCTCACACCTCAAAACAGGTGCCCAGACCCTGAAATTTCTAACTGCTGATGGTCTCACACCTCAAAACAGGTGCCCAGACCCTGAAATTTCTAACTGCTGATGGTCTCACACCTCAAAACAGGTGCCCAGACCCTGAAATTTCTAACTCCTGATGGTCTCACACCCCAAAACAGGTGCCCAAACCCTGAAATTTCTAACTGCTGATGGTCTCACACCTCAAAACAGGTGCCCAGACCCTGAAATTTCTAACTGCTGATGGTCTCACACCTCAAAACAGGTGCCCAGACCCTGAAATTTCTAACTGCTGATGGTCTCACACCTCAAAACAGGTGCCCAGACCCTGAAATTTTTATCTCCTGATGGTCTCACACCTCAAAACAGGTGCCCAGACCCTGAAATTTCTAACTGCTGATGGTCTCACACCTCAAAACAGGTGCCCAGACCCTAAAATTTCTAACTGCTGATGGTCTCACACCCTAAAACAGGTGCCCAGATCCTGAAATTTCTAACTGCTGATGGTCTCACACCTCAAAACAGGTGCCCAGACCCTGAAATTTTAACTCCTGATGGTCTCACACCTCAAAACAGGTGCCCAGACCCTGAAATTTCTAACTCCTGATGGTCTCACACCTCAAAACAGGTGCCCAGACCCTGAAATTTCTAACTGCTGATGGACTGACACCTCAAAACAGGTGCCCAGACCCTAAAATTTCTAACTGCTGATGGTCTCACACCTCAAAACAGGTGCCCAGACCCTGAAATTTCTGACTGCTGATGGTCTCACACCTCAAAACAGGTGCCCAGACCCTGAAATTTCTAACTACTGATGGTCTCACACCTCCAAACAGGTGCCCAGACCCTGAAATTTCTAACACCTGATGGTCTCACACCTCAAAACAGGTGCCCAGACCCTGAAATTTCTAACTGCTGATGGTCTCACACCTCAAAGCAGGTGCCCAGACCCTAAAATTTCTAACTGCTGATGGTCTCACACCTCAAAACAGGTGCCCAGATCCTGAAATTTCTAACTGCTGATGGTCTCACATCCCAAAACAGGTGTTCAGATCCTGAAATTTCTAACTGCTGCTGGTCTCACACCTCAAAAGAGGTGCCCAGACCCTGAACTTTCTAACTGCTGATGGTCTCACACCTCAAAACAGGTGCCCAGACCCTAAAATTTCTAACTGCTGATGGTCTCACACCTCAAAACAGGTGCCCAGATCCTGAAATTTCTAACTGCTGATGGTCTCACATCCCAAACCAGGTGCCCAGATCCTGAAATTTCTAACTGCTGATGGTCTCACACCTCAAAACAGGTGCCCAGACCCTGAACTTTCTAACTGCTGATGGTCTCACACCTCAAAACAGGTGCCCAAACCCTGAAATTTCTAACTGCTGATGGTCTCAGACCTCAAAATAGGTGCCCAGACCCTGAAATTTCTAACTGCTGATGGTCTCACACCTCCAAACAGGTGCCCAGACCCTAAAATTTCTAACTGTTGATGGTCTCACACCCCAAAACAGGTGCCCAGACCCTGAAATTTCTAACTGCTGATGGTCTCACACCTCAAAACAGGTGCCCAGACCCTGAAATTTCTAACTGCTGATGGTCTCACACCTCCAAACAGGTGCCCAGACCCTGAAATTTCTAACTGCTGATGGTCTCACACCTCAAAACAGGTGCCCAGATCCTGAAATTTCTAACTGTTGATGGTCTCACATCCCAAACCAGGTGCCCAGATCCTGAAATTTCTAACTGCTGATGGTCTCACACCTCAAAACAGGTGCCCAGACCCTGAATATTCTAACTGCTGATGGTCTCACACCTCAAAACAGGTGCCCAAACCCTGAAATTTCTAACTGCTGATGGTCTCAGACCTCAAAATAGGTGCCCAGACCCTGAAATTTCTAACTGCTGATGGTCTCACACCTCCAAACAGGTGCCCAGACCCTAAAATTTCTAACTGCTGATGGTCTCACACCCCAAAACAGGTGCCCAGACCCTGAAATTTCTAACTCCTGATGGTCTCACACCTCAAAACAGGTGCCCAGACCCTGAAATTTCTAACTGCTGATGGTCTCACACCTCCAAACAGGTGCCCAGACCCTGAAATTTCTAACTGCTGATGGTCTCACACCTCAAAACAGGTGCCCAGATCCTGAAATTTCTAACTGCTGATGGTCTCACATCCCAAAACAGGTGCCCAGATCCTGAAATTTCTAACAGCTGCTGGTCTCACACCTCAAAACAGGTGCCCAGATCCTGAAATTTCTAACTGCTGATGGTCTCACACCTCCAAACAGGTGCCCAGGCCCTAAAATTTCTAACTGCTGATGGTCTCACACCTCAAAACAGGTGCCCAGATCCTGAAATTTCTAACTGCTGATGGTCTCACATCCCAAAACAGGTGCCCAGACCCTGAAATTTCTAACTCCTGATGGTCTCACACCTCAAAACAGGTGCCCAGACCCTGAAATTTTTAACTGCTGATGGTCTCACACCTCAAAACAGGTGCCCAGACCCTAAAATTTCTAACTGCTGATGGTCTCACACCTCAAAACAGGTGCCCAGATTCTAAAATTTCTAACTGCTGATGGTCTCACATCCCAAACCAGGTGCCCAGATCCTGAAATTTCTAACTGCTGATGGTCTCACACCTCAAAACAGGTGCCCAGACCCTGAACTTTCTAACTGCTGATGGTCTCACACCTCAAAACAGGTGCCCAGACCCTGAAATTTCTAACTATGATGGTCTCACACCTCAAAATAGGTGCCCAGACCCTGAAATTTCTAACTGCTGATGGTCTCACACCTCAAAACAGGTGCCCAGACCCTAAAATTTCTACCTGCTGATGGTCTCACACCCCAAAACAGGTGCCCAGACCCTGAAATTTCTAACTCCTGATGGTCTCACACCTCAAAACAGGTGCCCAGACCCTGAAATTTCTAACTGCTGATGGTCTCACACCTCCAAACAGGTGCCCAGACCCTAAAATTTCTAACTGCTGATGGTCTCACACCTCAACACAGGTGCCCAGACCCTGAACTTTCTAACTGCTGATGGTCTCACACCTCAAAACAGGTGCCCAGAGCCTGAAATTTCTAACTGCTGATGGTCTCACACCTCCAAACAGGTGCCCAGACCCTGAAATTTCTAACTGCTGATGGTCTCACACCTCAAAACAGGTGCCCAAGCCCTGAAATTTCTAACTGCTGATGGTCTCACACCTCAAAACAGGTGCCCAGACCCTGAAATTTCTAACTGCTGATGGTCTCACACCTCAAAACAGGTGCCCAGACCCTGAAATTTCTAACTGCTGATGGTCCCACACCTCAAAACAGGTGCCCAGACCCTAAAATTTCTAACTGCTGATGGTCTCACACCTCAAAACAGGTGCCCAGACCCTGAAATTTCTAACTCCTGATGGTCTCACACCTCAAAACAGGTGCCCAGACCCTGAAATTTCTAACTGCTGATGGTCCCACACCTCAAAACAGGTGCCCAGACCCTAAAATTTCTAACTGCTGATGGTCTCACACCTCAAAACAGGTGCCCAGACCCTGAAATTTCTAACTCCTGATGGTCTCACACCCCAAAACAAGTGCCCAGACCCTGAAATTTCTAACTGCTGATGGTCTCACACCCCAAAACAGGTGCCCAGACCCTGAAATTTCTAACTCCTGATGGTCTCACACCTCAAAACAGGTGCCCAGACCCTAAAATTTCTAACTGCTGATGGTCTCACACCCCAAAACAGGTGCTCAGATCCTGAAATTTCTAACTGCTGATGGTCTCACACCTCAAAACAGGTGCCCAGACCCTGAAATTTCTAACTGCTGATGGTCTCACACCCCAAAACAGGTGCTCAGATCCTGAAATTTCTAACTCCTGGTGGTCTCACACCTCAAAACAGGTGCCCAGACCCTGAACTTTCTAAGTGCTGATGGTCTCACACCTCAAAACAGGTGCCCAGACCCTGAAATTTCTAACTGCTGATGGTCTCACACCTCAAAACAGGTGCCCAGACCCTGAAATTTCTAACCGCTGATGGTCTCACACCTCAAAACAGGTGCCCAGACCCTGAAATTTCTAACTCCTGATGGTCTCACACCTCAAAACAGGTGCCCAGACCCTGAAATTTCTAACTGCTGATGGTCTCACACCTCAAAACAGGTGCCCAGACCCTGAACTTTCTAACTGCTGATGGTCTCACACCTCAAAACAGGTGCCCAGAGCCTAAAATTTCTAACTGCTGATGGTCTCACACCTCCAAACAGGTGTCCAGACCCTGAAATTTCTAACTCCTGATGGTCTCACACCTCAAAACAGGTGCCCAAACCCTGAAATTTCTAACTGCTGATGGTCTCACACCTCAAAACAGGTGCCCAGACCCTGAAATTTCTAACTGCTGATGGTCTCACACCTCAAAACAGGTGCCCAGACCCTAAAATTTCTAACTCCTGATGGTCTCACACCCCAAAACAGGTGCTCATATCCAGAAATTTGTAACTGCTGATGGTCTCACACCTCAAAACAGGTGCCCAGACCCTAAAATTTCTAACTGCTGATGGTCTCACACCTCCAAACAGGTGCCCAGACCCTGAAATTTCTAACTGCTGATGGTCTCACACCTCAAAACAGGTGCCCAAACCCTGAAATTTCTAACTGCTGATGGTCTCACCCCTCAAAACGGGTGCCCAGACCCTGAAATTTCTAACTGCTGATGGTCTGACACCTCAAAACAGGTGCCCAGACCCTAAAATTTCTAACTGCTGATGGTCTCACACCCCAAAACAGGTGCTCAGATCCTGAAAGTTCTAACTCCTGATGGTCTCACACCTCAAAGCAGGTGCCCAGATCCTGAAATGTCTAACTGCTGATGGTCTCACACCTCAAAACAGGTGCCCAGACCCTGAAATTTCTAATTCCTGATGGTCTCACACCTCAAAACAGGTGCCCAGACCCTGAAATTTCCAACTGCTGATGGTCTCACACCTCCAAACAGGTGCCCAGACCCTAAAATTTCTAACTCCTGATGGTCTCACACCCCAAAACAGGTGCCCAGACCCTGAAATTTCTAACTCCTGATGGTCTCACACCTCAAAACAGGTGCCCAGACCCTAAAATTTCTAACTGCTGATGGTCTCACACCCCAAAACAGGTGCCCGGATCCTGAAATTTCTAACTGCTGATGGTCTCACACCTCAAAACAGGTGCCCAGACCCTTAAATTTCTAACTGCTGATGGTCTCACACCTCAAAACAGGTGCCCAAACCCTGAAATTTCTAACTGCTGATGGTCTCACCCCTCAAAACGGGTGCCCAGACCCTGAAATTTCTAACTGCTGATGGTCTGACACCTCAAAACAGGTGCCCAGACCCTAAAATTTCTAACTGCTGATGGTCTCACACCCCAAAACAGGTGCTCAGATCCTGAAAGTTCTAACTCCTGATGGTCTCACACCTCAAAGCAGGTGCCCAGATCCTGAAATTTCTAACTGCTGATGGTCTCACACCTCAAAACAGGTGCCCAGACCCTGAAATTTCTAATTCCTGATGGTCTCACACCTCAAAACAGGTGCCCAGACCCTGAAATTTCCAACTGCTGATGGTCCCACACCTCCAAACAGGTGCCCAGACCCTAAAATTTCTAACTGCTGATGGTCTCACACCCCAAAACAGGTGCCCAAACCCTGAAATTTCTAACTGCTGATGGTCTCACACCCCAAAACAGGTGCCCAGACCCTGAAATTTCTAACTCCTGATGGTCTCACACCTCAAAACAGGTGCCCAGACCCTAAAATTTCTAACTGCTGATGGTCTCACACCCCAAAACAGGTGCCCAGATCCTGAAATTTCTAACTGCTGATGGTCTCACACCTCAAAACAGGTGCCCAGACCCTAAAATTTCTAACTGCTGATGGTCTCACACCTCAAAACAGGTGCCCAGACCCTGAACTTTCTAACTGCTGATGGTCTCACACCTCAAAACAGGTGCCCAGAGCCTGAAATTTCTAACTGCTGATGGTCTCACACCTCCAAACAGGTGCCCAGACCCTGAAATTTCTAACTCCTGATGGTCTCACACCTCAAAACAGGTGCCCAAACCCTGAAATTTCTAACTCCTGATGGTCTCACACCTCAAAACAGGTGCCCAGACCCTGAAATTTCTAACTGCTGATGGTCTCACCCCTCAAAACGGGTGCCTAGACCCTGAAATTTCTAACTGCTGATGGTCTCACACCTCAAAACGGGTGCCCAGACCCTGAAATTTCTAACTGCTGATGGTCTCACACCTCAAAACAGGTGCCCAGACCCTAAAATTTCTAACTGCTGATGGTCTCACCCCCCAAAACAGGTGCTCAGATCCTGAAATTTCTAACTCCTTATGGTCTCACACCTCAAAACAGGTGCCCAGATCCTAAAATTTCTAACTGCTGATGGTCTCACACCTCAAAACAGGTGCCCGGACCCTGAAATTTCTAATTCCTGATGGTCTCACACCTCAAAACAGGTGCCCAGACCCTGAAATTTCTAAATGCTGATGGTCTCACACCTCAAAACAGGTGCCCAGACCCTGAAATTTCTAACTGCTGATGGTCTCACACCTCAAAATAGGTGCCCAGACCCTGAAATTTCTAACTGCTGATGGTCTCACACCTCCAAACAGGTGCCCAGACCCTAAAATTTCTAACTGCTGATGGTCTCACACCCCAAAACAGGTGCCCAGATCCTGAAATTTCTAACTCCTTATGGTCTCACACCTCAAAACAGGTGCCCAAACCCTGAAATTTCTAACTGCTGATGGTCTCACACCCCAAAACAGGTGCCCAGACCCTGAAATTTCTAACTGCTGATGGACTGACACCTCAAAACAGGTGCCCAGACCCTAAAATTTCTAACTGCTGATGGTCTCACACCTCAAAACAGGTGCCCAGACCCTGAAATTTCTGACTGCTGATGGTCTCACACCTCAAAACAGGTGCCCAGACCCTGAAATTTCTAACTGCTGATGGTCTCACACCTCCAAACAGGTGCCCAGACCCTGAAATTTCTAACACCTGATGGTCTCACACCTCAAAACAGGTGCCCAGACCCTGAAATTTCTAACTGCTGATGGTCTCACACCTCAAAGCAGGTGCCCAGACCCTAAAATTTCTAACTGCTGATGGTCTCACACCTCAAAACAGGTGCCCAGATCCTGAAATTTCTAACTGCTGATGGTCTCACATCCCAAAACAGGTGTTCAGATCCTGAAATTTCTAACTGCTGCTGGTCTCACACCTCAAAACAGGTGCCCAGACCCTGAACTTTCTAACTGCTGATGGTCTCACACCTCAAAACAGGTGCCCCAGACCCTAAAATTTCTAACTGCTGATGGTCTCACACCTCAAAACAGGTGCCCAGATCCCGAAATTTCTAACTGCTGATGGTCTCACATCCCAAACCAGGTGCCCAGATCCTGAAATTTCTAACTGCTGATGGTCTCACACCTCAAAACAGGTGCCCAGACCCTGAACTTTCTAACTGCTGATGGTCTCACACCTCAAAACAGGTGCCCAAACCCTGAAATTTCTAACTGCTGATGGTCTCAGACCTCAAAATAGGTGCCCAGACCCTGAAATTTCTAACTGCTGATGGTCTCACACCTCCAAACAGGTGCCCAGACCCTAAAATTTCTAACTGCTGATGGTCTCACACCCCAAAACAGGTGCCCAGACCCTGAAATTTCTAACTCCTGATGGTCTCACACCTCAAAACAGGTGCCCAGACCCTGAAATTTCTAACTGCTGATGGTCTCACACCTCCAAACAGGTGCCCAGACCCTGAAATTTCTAACTGCTGATGGTCTCACACCTCAAAACAGGTGCCCAGATCCTGAAATTTCTAACTGCTGATGGTCTCACATCCCAAACCAGGTGCCCAGATCCTGAAATTTCTAACTGCTGATGGTCTCACACCTCAAAACAGGTGCCCAGACCCTGAATATTCTAACTGCTGATGGTCTCACACCTCAAAACAGGTGCCCAAACCCTGAAATTTCTAACTGCTGATGGTCTCAGACCTCAAAATAGATGCCCAGACCCTGAAATTTCTAACTGCTGATGGTCTCACACCTCCAAACAGGTGCCCAGACCCTAAAATTTCTAACTGCTGATGGTCTCACACCTCAAAACAGGTGCCCAGACCCTGAAATTTCTAACTCCTGATGGTCTCACACCTCAAAACAGGTGCCCAGACCCTGAAATTTCTAACTGCTGATGGTCTCACACCTCCAAACAGGTGCCCAGACCCTGAAATTTCTAACTGCTGCTGGTCTCACACCTCAAAACAGGTGCCCAGATCCTGAAATTTCTAACTGCTGATGGTCTCACATCCCAAAACAGGTGCCCAGATCCTGAAATTTCTAACAGCTGCTGGTCTCACACCTCAAAACAGGTGCCCAGACCCTGAAATTTCTAACTGCTGATGGTCTCACACCTCCAAACAGGTGCCCAGGCCCTAAAATTTCTAACTGCTGATTGTCTCACACCTCAAAACAGGTGCCCAGATCCTGAAATTTCTAACTGCTGATGGTCTCACATCCCAAAACAGGTGCCCAGACCCTGAAATTTCTAACTCCTGATGGTCTCACACCTCAAAACAGGTGCCCAGACCCTGAAATTTCTAACTGCTGATGGTCTCACACCTCAAAACAGGTGCCCAGACCCTAAAATTTCTAACTGCTGATGGTCTCACACCTCAAAACAGGTGCCCAGATTCTAAAATTTCTAACTGCTGATGGTCTCACATCCCAAACCAGGTGACCAGATCCTGAAATTTCTAACTGCTGATGGTCTCACACCTCAAAACAGGTGCCCAGACCCTGAACTTTCTAACTGCTGATGGTCTCACACCTCAAAACAGGTGCCCAGACCCTGAAATTTCTAACTATGATGGTCTCACAACTCAAAATAGGTGCCCAGACCCTGAAATTTCTAACTGCTGATGGTCTCACACCTCAAAACAGGTGCCCAGACCCTAAAATTTCTAACTGCTGATGGTCTCACACCCCAAAACAGGTGCCCAGACCCTGAAATTTCTAACTCCTGATGGTCTCACACCTCAAAACAGGTGCCCAAACCCTGAAATTTCTAACTGCTGATGGTCTCACACCTCCAAACAGGTGCCCAGACCCTAAAATTTCTAACTGCTGATGGTCTCACACCTCAACACAGGTGCCCAGACCCTGAACTTTCTAACTGCTGATGGTCTCACACCTCAAAACAGGTGCCCAGAGCCTGAAATTTCTAACTGCTGATGGTCTCACACCTCCAAACAGGTGCCCAGACCCTGAAATTTCTAACTGCTGATGGTCTCACACCTCAAAACAGGTGCCCAAGCCCTGAAATTTCTAACTGCTGATGGTCTCACACCTCAAAACAGGTGCCCAGACCCTGAAATTTCTAACTCCTGATGGTCTCACACCTCAAAACAGGTGCCCAGACCCTGAAATTTCTAACTGCTGATGGTCCCACACCTCAAAACAGGTGCCCAGACCCTAAAATTTCTAACTGCTGATGGTCTCACACCTCAAAACAGGTGCCCAGACCCTGAAATTTCTAACTCCTGATGGTCTCACACCTCAAAACAGGTGCCCAGACCCTGAAATTTCTAACTGCTGATGGTCCCACACCTCAAAACAGGTGCCCAGACCCTAAAATTTCTAACTGCTGATGGTCTCACACCTCAAAACAGGTGCCCAGACCCTGAAATTTCTAACTCCTGATGGTCTCACACCCCAAAACAGGTGCCCAGACCCTGAAATTTCTAACTGCTGATGGTCTCACACCCCAAAACAGGTGCCCAGACCCTGAAATTTCTAACTGCTGATGGTCTCACACCTCAAAACAGGTGCCCAGACCCTAAAATTTCTAACTGCTGATGGTCTCACACCCCAAAACAGGTGCTCAGATCCTGAAATTTCTAACTGCTGATGGTCTCACACCTCAAAACAGGTGCCCAGACCCTAAAATTTCTAACTGCTGATGGTCTCACACCCCAAAACAGGTGCTCAGATCCTGAAATTTCTAACTCCTGGTGGTCTCACACCTCAAAACAGGTGCCCAGACCCTGAACTTTCTAAGTGCTGATGGTCTCACACCTCAAAACAGGTGCCCAGACCCTGAAATTTCTAATTCCTGATGGTCTCACACCTCAAAACAGGTGCCCAGACCCTGAAATTTCTAACCGCTGATGGTCTCACACCTCAAAACAGGTGCCCAGACCCTGAAATTTCTAACTCCTGATGGTCTCACACCTCAAAACAGGTGCCCAGACCCTGAAATTTCTAACTGCTGATGGTCTCACACCTCAAAACAGGTGCCCAGACCCTAAAATTTCTAACTGCTGATGGTCTCACACCTCAAAACAGGTGCCCAGACCCTGAACTTTCTAACTGCTGATGGTCTCACACCTGAAAACAGGTGCCCAGAGCCTGAAATTTCTAACTGCTGATGGTCTCACACCTCCAAACAGGTGCCCAGACCCTGAAATTTCTAACTCCTGATGGTCTCACACCTCAAAACAGGTGCCCAAACCCTGAAATTTCTAACTGCTGATGGTCTCACACCTCAAAACAGGTGCCCAGACCCTGAAATTTCTAACTGCTGATGGTCTCACACCTCAAAACAGGTGCCCAGACCCTAAAATTTCTAACTCCTGATGGTCTCACACCCCAAAACAGGTGCTCAGATCCTGAAATTTGTAACTGCTGATGGTCTCACACCTCAAAACAGGTGCCCAGACCCTAAAATTTCTAACTGCTGATGGTCTCACACCTCCAAACAGGTGCCCAGACCCTGAAATTTCTAACTGCTGATGGTCTCACACCTCAAAACAGGTGCCCAAACCCTGAAATTTCTAACTGCTGATGGTCTCACCCCTCAAAACGGGTGCCCAGACCCTGAAATTTCTAACTGCTGATGGTCTGACACCTCAAAACAGGTGCCCAGACCCTAAAATTTCTAACTGCTGATGGTCTCACACCCCAAAACAGGTGCTCAGACCCTGAAAGTTCTAACTCCTGATGGTCTCACACCTCAAAACAGGTGCCCAGATCCTGAAATTTCTAACTGCTGATGGTCTCACACCTCAAAACAGGTGCCCAGACCCTGAAATTTCTAATTCCTGATGGTCTCACACCTCAAAACAGGTGCCCAGACCCTGAAATTTCCAACTGCTGATGGTCTCACACCTCCAAACAGGTGCCCAGACCCTAAAATTTCTAACTGCTGATGGTCTCACACCCCAAAACAGGTGCCCAGACCCTGAAATTTCTAACTCCTGATGGTCTCACACCTCAAAACAGGTGCCCAGACCCTAAAATTTCTAACTGCTGATGGTCTCACACCCCAAAACAGGTGC
This sequence comes from Eutreptiella sp. 'Long Island Sound 2002', assembly GCA_964036045.1. Classification (NCBI taxonomy): domain Eukaryota; phylum Euglenozoa; class Euglenophyceae; order Eutreptiales; family Eutreptiaceae; genus Eutreptiella; species Eutreptiella sp. 'Long Island Sound 2002'. The sequence goes on along the minus strand of OZ038383.1, from coordinate 83,496,761 downwards.
CCAGATCCTGAAATTTCTAACTGCTGATGGTCTCACACCTCAAAACAGGTGCCCAGACCCTAAAATTTCTAACTGCTGATGGTCTCACACCTCCAAACAGGTGCCCAGACCCTGAACTTTCTAACTGCTGATGGTCTCACACCTCAAAACAGGTGCCCAGAGCCTGAAATTTCCAACTGCTGATGGTCTCACACCTCCAAACAGGTGCCCAGACCCTGAAATTTCTAACTCCTGATGGTCTCACACCTCAAAACAGGTGCCCAAACCCTGAAATTTCTAACTGCTGATGGTCTCACACCTCCAAACAGGTGCCCAGACCCTAAAATTTCTAACTGCTGATGGTCTCACACCTCAACACAGGTGCCCAGACCCTGAACTTTCTAACTGCTGATGGTCTCACACCTCAAAACAGGTGCCCAGAGCCTGAAATTTCTAACTGCTGATGGTCTCACACCTCCAAACAGGTGCCCAGACCCTGAAATTTCTAACTGCTGATGGTCTCACACCTCAAAACAGGTGCCCAAGCCCTGAAATTTCTAACTGCTGATGGTCTCACACCTCAAAACAGGTGCCCAGACCCTGAAATTTCTAACTCCTGATGGTCTCACACCTCAAAACAGGTGCCCAGACCCTGAAATTTCTAACTGCTGATGGTCCCACACCTCAAAACAGGTGCCCAGACCCTAAAATTTCTAACTGCTGATGGTCTCACACCTCAAAACAGGTGCCCAGACCCTGAAATTTCTAACTCCTGATGGTCTCACACCTCAAAACAGGTGCCCAGACCCTGAAATTTCTAACTGCTGATGGTCCCACACCTCAAAACAGGTGCCCAGACCCTAAAATTTCTAACTGCTGATGGTCTCACACCTCAAAACAGGTGCCCAGACCCTGAAATTTCTAACTCCTGATGGTCTCACACCCCAAAACAGGTGCCCAGACCCTGAAATTTCTAACTGCTGATGGTCTCACACCCCAAAACAGGTGCCCAGACCCTGAAATTTCTAACTGCTGATGGTCTCACACCTCAAAACAGGTGCCCAGACCCTAAAATTTCTAACTGCTGATGGTCTCACACCCCAAAACAGGTGCTCAGATCCTGAAATTTCTAACTGCTGATGGTCTCACACCTCAAAACAGGTGCCCAGACCCTAAAATTTCTAACTGCTGATGGTCTCACACCCCAAAACAGGTGCTCAGATCCTGAAATTTCTAACTCCTGGTGGTCTCACACCTCAAAACAGGTGCCCAGACCCTGAACTTTCTAAGTGCTGATGGTCTCACACCTCAAAACAGGTGCCCAGACCCTGAAATTTCTAATTCCTGATGGTCTCACACCTCAAAACAGGTGCCCAGACCCTGAAATTTCTAACCGCTGATGGTCTCACACCTCAAAACAGGTGCCCAGACCCTGAAATTTCTAACTCCTGATGGTCTCACACCTCAAAACAGGTGCCCAGACCCTGAAATTTCTAACTGCTGATGGTCTCACACCTCAAAACAGGTGCCCAGACCCTAAAATTTCTAACTGCTGATGGTCTCACACCTCAAAACAGGTGCCCAGACCCTGAACTTTCTAACTGCTGATGGTCTCACACCTGAAAACAGGTGCCCAGAGCCTGAAATTTCTAACTGCTGATGGTCTCACACCTCCAAACAGGTGCCCAGACCCTGAAATTTCTAACTCCTGATGGTCTCACACCTCAAAACAGGTGCCCAAACCCTGAAATTTCTAACTGCTGATGGTCTCACACCTCAAAACAGGTGCCCAGACCCTGAAATTTCTAACTGCTGATGGTCTCACACCTCAAAACAGGTGCCCAGACCCTAAAATTTCTAACTCCTGATGGTCTCACACCCCAAAACAGGTGCTCAGATCCTGAAATTTGTAACTGCTGATGGTCTCACACCTCAAAACAGGTGCCCAGACCCTAAAATTTCTAACTGCTGATGGTCTCACACCTCCAAACAGGTGCCCAGACCCTGAAATTTCTAACTGCTGATGGTCTCACACCTCAAAACAGGTGCCCAAACCCTGAAATTTCTAACTGCTGATGGTCTCACCCCCCAAAACGGGTGCCCAGACCCTGAAATTTCTAACTGCTGATGGTCTGACACCTCAAAACAGGTGCCCAGACCCTAAAATTTCTAACTGCTGATGGTCTCACACCCCAAAACAGGTGCTCAGACCCTGAAAGTTCTAACTCCTGATGGTCTCACACCTCAAAACAGGTGCCCAGATCCTGAAATTTCTAACTGCTGATGGTCTCACACCTCAAAACAGGTGCCCAGACCCTGAAATTTCTAATTCCTGATGGTCTCACACCTCAAAACAGGTGCCCAGACCCTGAAATTTCCAACTGCTGATGGTCTCACACCTCCAAACAGGTGCCCAGACCCTAAAATTTCTAACTGCTGATGGTCTCACACCCCAAAACAGGTGCCCAAACCCTGAAATTTCTAACTGCTGATGGTCTCACACCCCAAAACAGGTGCCCAGACCCTGAAATTTCTAACTCCTGATGGTCTCACACCTCAAAACAGGTGCCCAGACCCTAAAATTTCTAACTGCTGATGGTCTCACACCCCAAAACAGGTGCCCAGATCCTGAAATTTCTAACTGCTGATGGTCTCACACCTCAAAACAGGTGCCCAGACCCTAAAATTTCTAACTGCTGATGGTCTCACACCTCCAAACAGGTGCCCAGACCCTGAACTTTCTAACTGCTGATGGTCTCACACCTCAAAACAGGTGCCCAGAGCCTGAAATTTCCAACTGCTGATGGTCTCACACCTCCAAACAGGTGCCCAGACCCTGAAATTTCTAACTCCTGATGGTCTCACACCTCAAAACAGGTGCCCAAACCCTGAAATTTCTAACTCCTGATGGTCTCACACCTCAAAACAGGTGCCCAGACCCTGAAATTTCTAACTGCTGATGGTCTCACCCCTCAAAACGGGTGCCCAGACCCTGAAATTTCTAACTGCTGATGGTCTCACACCTCAAAACGGGTGCCCAGACCCTGAAATTTCTAACTGCTGATGGTCTCACACCTCAAAACAGGTGCCCAGACCCTAAAATTTCTAACTGCTGATGGTCTCACCCCCCAAAACAGGTGCTCAGATCCTGAAATTTCTAACTCCTGATGGTCTCACACCTCAAAACAGGTGCCCAGATCCTAAAATTTCTAACTGCTGATGGTCTCACACCTCAAAACAGGTGCCCGGACCCTGAAATTTCTAATTCCTGATGGTCTCACACCTCAAAACAGGTGCCCAGACCCTGAAATTTCTAAATGCTGATGGTCTCACACCTCAAAACAGGTGCCCAGACCCTAAAATTTCTAACTGCTGATGGTCTCACACCTCAAAATAGGTGCCCAGACCCTGAAATTTCTAACTGCTGATGGTCTCACACCTCCAAACAGGTGCCCAGACCCTAAAATTTCTAACTGCTGATGGTCTCACACCCCAAAACAGGTGCCCAGACCCTGAAATTTCTAGCTCCTTATGGTCTCACACCTCAAAACAGGTGCCCAAACCCTGAAATTTCTAACTGCTGATGGTCTCACACCCCAAAACAGGTGCCCAGACCCTGAAATTTCTAACTCCTGATGGTCTCACACCTCCAAACAGGTGCCCAGACCCTAAAATTTCTAACTGCTGATGGTCTCACACCCCAAAACAGGTGCCCAGATCCTGAAATTTCTAACTGCTGATGGTCTCACACCTCAAAACAGCTGCCCAGACCCTGAAATTTCTAACCGCTGATGGTCTCACACCTCAAAACAGGTGCCCAGACCCTGAAATTTCTAACTGCTAATGGTCTCACACCTCAAAACAGGTGCCCAGACCCTAAAATTTCTAACTGCTGATGGTCTCACACCTCAAAACAGGTGCCCAGATCCTGAAATTTCTAACTGCTGATGGTCTCACACCTCAAAACAGCTGCCCAGACCCTGAAATTTCTAACCGCTGATGGTCTCACACCTCAAAACAGCTGCCCAGACCCTGAAATTTCTAACTGCTGATGGTCTCACACCTCAAAACAGGTGCCCAGACCCTGAAATTTCTAACTGCTAATGGTCTCACACCTCAAAACAGCTGCCCAGACCCTAAAATTTCTAACTGCTGATGGTCTCCCACCCCAAAACGGGTGCTCAGACCCTGAACTTTCCAACTGCTGATGGTCTCACACCTCAAAACAGGTGCCCAGAGCCTGAAATTTCTAACTGCTGATGGTCTCACACCTCCAAACAGGTGCCCAGACCCTGAAATTTCTAACCGCTGATGGTCTCACACCTCAAAACAGGTACCCAGACCCTGAACTTTCTAACTGCTGATGGTCTCACACCTCAAAATAGGTGCCCAGACCCTGAAATTTCCAACTGCTGATGGTCTCACACCTCAAAACAGGTGCCCAGACCCTAAAATTTCTAACTGCTGATGGTCTCACACCCCAAAACAGGTGCCCAGATCCTGAAATTTCTAACTGCTGATGGTCTCACACCTCAAAACAGGTGCCCAGACCCTGAAATTTCTAACTGCTGATGGTCTCACACCTCAAAACAGGTGCCCATACCCTAAAATTTCTAACTGCTGATGGTCTCACACCCCAAAACAGGTGCCCAGATCCTGAAATTTCTAACTGCTGATGGTCTCACACCTGAAAACAGCTGCCCAGACCCTGAAATTTCTAACTGCTGATGGTCTCACAACTCAAAATAGGTGCCCAGACCCTGAAATTTCTAACTGCTGATGGTCTCACACCTCAAAACAGGTGCCCAGACCCTAAAATTTCAAACTGCTGATGGTCTCACACCCCAAAACAGGTGCCCAGACCCTGAAATTTCTAACTGCTGATGGTCTCACACCTCAAAACAGGTGCCCAGACCCTGAAATTTCTAACTGCTGATGGTCTCACACCTCAAAACAGGTGCCCAGACCCTAAAATTTCTAACTGCTGATGGTCCCACACCCCAAAGCAGGTGCGCAGATCCTGAAATTTCTAACTGCTGATGGTCTCACACCTCAAAACAGGTGCCCAGACCCTGAAATTTCTAACTGCTGATGGTCTCACACCTCAAAATAGGTGCCCAGACCCTGAAATTTCTAACTGCTGATGGTCTCACACCTCAAAACAGGTGCCCAGACCCTAAAACTTCTAACTGCTGATGGTCTCACACCCCAAAACAGGTGCCCAGACCCTGAAATTTCTAACTGCTGATGGTCTCACACCTCAAAACAGGTGCCCAGACCCTGAAATTTCTAACTGCTGATCGTCTCACACCTCAAAACAGGTGCCCAGACCGTAAAATTTCTAACTGCTGATGGTCTCACACCCCAAAACAGGTGCCCATACCCTGGAATTTCTAACTGCTGATGGTCTCACACCTCAAAACAGGTGCCCAGACCCTGAACTTTCTAACTGCTGATGGTCTCACACTTCAAAACAGGTGCCCAGACCCTAAAATTTCTAACTGCTGATGGTCTCACACCCCAAAACAGGTGCCTAGATCCTGAACTTTCTAACTGCTGATGGTCTCACACCTCAAAACAGGTGCCCAGACCCTGAACTTTCTAACTGCTGATGGTCTCACACCTCAAAAAGCTGCCCAGACCCTGAAATTCCTAACTGCTGATGGTCTCACACCTCCAAACAAGTGCCCAGACCCTGAAATTTCTAACTGCTGATGGTCTCACACCTCAAAACAGGTGCCCAGACCCTGAACTTTCTAACTGCTGATGGTCTCACACCTCAAAACAGGTGCCCAGACCCTGAAATTTCTAACTGCTGATGGTCTCACACCTCAAAACAAGTGCCCAGACCCTGAAATTTCTAACCGCTGATGGTCTCACACCTCCAAACAGGTACCCAGACCCTGAACTTTATAACTGCTGATGGTCCCACTCCTCAAAATAGGTGCCCAGACCCTGAAATTTTCAACTGCTGATGGTCTCACACCTCAAAACAGGTGCCCAGACCCTAAAATTTCTAACTGCCGATGGTCTCACACCCCAAAACAGGTGCCCAGACCCTGAACTTTCTAACTGCTGATGGTCTCACACCCCGAAACAGGTGCCCAGACCCTAAAATTTCTAACTACTGATGGTCTCACACCTCAAAACAGCTGCCCAGACCCTGAAATTTCTAACTGCTGATGGTCTCACACCTCAAAATGGGTGCCCAGACGCTAAAATTTCTAACTGCTGATGGTCTCACACCCCAAAACAGGTGCCCAGACCCTGGAATTTCTAACTCCTGATGGTCTCACACCTCAAAACAGGTGCCCAGACCCTAAAATTTCTAACTGCTGATGGTCTCACACCCCAAAACAGGTGCCCAGATCCTGAACTTTCTAACTGCTGATGGTCTCACACCTCAAAACAGGTGCCCAGACTCTGAACTTTCTAACTGCTGATGGTCTCACACCTCAAAACAGGTGCCCAGACTCTGAAATTTCTAACTGCTGCTGGTCTCACACCTCAAAACAGGTGCCCACACCCTGAAATTTCTAACTGCTGATGGTCTCACACCTCCAAACAGGTGCCCAGACCCTGAAATTTCTAACTGCTGATGGTTTCACACCTCAAAACAGGTGCCCAGACCCTGAAATTTCTAACTGCTGACGGTCTCACACCTCCAAACAGGTGCCTAGACCCTAAAATTTCTAACTGCTGATGGTCTCACACCTCGAAACTGGCGCTCAGACCCTGAAATTTCTAACTGTTGATGGCCTCACACCTCAAAACAGGTGCCCACACCCTGAAATTTCTAACTGCTGATGGTCTCACACCTCAAAACAGGTGCCCAGACCCTGAAATTTCTAACTGCTGATGGTCTCACACGGCAAAACGGCACCAACACCAGGAATATTGAGTAGCGCGGAAGTTGTGCGGTAATAGCTGGTTGCCTGGAAATTTGTATGGATGGGGCTGGCGGGAGCCTAGAAATTTTTGCTTGCATTTCGCCCTCCAAAGGAGCCCCCGATATCGGGTCCGATGCCAAGGCCGACCTCGGTCCCCGGATTGAAAAACCGGGTGTCCGTCTTGGGGCCGCAAAGCGTGGAAGAAACGCCACCCCTGGAAAATATTCCGGAGCGGGGAGCGTAGCACTTATGCTGAGGATAACACCATTCTATGCTAGGGGTCAAGGCTACATGTGATGGTTGCCATGCGGGACCTCCTCCGAGAATCCAACTCCCACAAGCCCATCACGAGGGACCTTCTTGCCCCGGAGGTTGTGCGCACATGCCGCGCCCATTGTTGCAAGGCTGGGTGCCAATCGAACTGCCTTCTTTACTTGGAGGAGGATGTCACCACGGTCGTGGCCAATGTGGCGCCGGTGCAGCTCGGATTCGGCGTGGTGTGTGCCGATGTTGTTGAGAGCCTAAATGCCCTCCTCAAGGGCGCCTACAAGGACCACACCGCACGGGGCGGAGGGATGCCCGGTGCCTCGGCCTTGCAACGCGAGGCCGAGGTGGTATTGCAAGCTTCGGAGTGGTGGTTCTTGAAATTCGGCCTGCCACTCCACACGCATTGAGCACGTCTTAGTGCTCCGTGTACAATGGCCAAGCTCATGGCCACCCAAAGCGGACCCCTCTCTACTCTTCTCCTTTCCCCCCCACCAACACTTCTGTCCCCTTTCCATGGCCATATCGTCCGACGACATGAAGGCGATGGCGGACACCTTGATGTCTGCGATGGCCGAGAACAACACAAAAATGGGATGCTTGCTTGTAATTGCTTGTTTGCAACTCGAAGTCAATACTTGTGGCGTTGTTTTCATATCTGCCTGTCATTGATTGGCCCCTGGCACCAGTGCCAGACAGTGTTAGTGATGGGAGGTTGCCAACGCTAAATTTGCTTAGAGATCCCCGCAACCTGGAGTTCACAACGGCACATTGCCTTGTGCTACTACAGCACTGCCCCTGCTTGGAATGGGTGCACCGTTGGTGCGTGGGTAAGGCGTGCATTTGGACCCCACAATGGGGGAACATCCTCGCCCTCCCCGACCCCGTATACGAACGACGCCGCGAGCGTTTGTACAAGTGGGACACGGGGACGCGGGGCACGGGGCTGTCGGTGACGAGGCCGACGAAGCCGAGTAAGGCCCCGGCTAGCTCCAGTCCATTGACACCGGTACGAGTCGCTGAGGCCACGGAGCCACCGGAGGCTGCCTCAGCGACCACCCACTTGCACAGCGCTATGGTTGCAATTCAAGCTTTGGGCAACGCATCCATGTACGTGGTATGTGCCCACCTAGTTGGTCGGTTAATATGTAGGAAATTGTAGCCAATATCTCCGGGTTAATTTTTATTTTTTGCCCCGACGGTCGAAACATTGAAAATTAAATTAACATCTGAACTTGTAGATATTAATTTCGTCGACAGGAAAATTGATTTGCATTTTTCTTTTTTTTTGTCTTTTTGCAGGTGTCGGATGTCACCATCAATGCCTACCATGCCCGCCTAGTACATATCCCTTGGCGGGACACGGAGGGCTTACTGTAGATACCCCTCGGGGACCTACATTGCATCCTGGCCCAAGACTCAAGTGTGGGCCTTTCAGTGCTCCGCGGCCTGCGAGAGTGGCAGGTAGGATGCATGGCAGCCGACGTGTGGGACACGTCGAAGGGTTATCGGCCTAGCCAGTGGGCCAAAATGTCAGAAACAGGGTTTATCGGGGGACTGCATGGGGACTTGCGGGCAGGAACGGGTGAGGGATGGGCAGGAAGAGTAGGGGGGTGGAGTCCACCGTCACGTCCGCAGTGAACCCCCCCCAAGGCCACTACCAATCCCAAACCCCTAGCCCCCCTCCCGCCCTAGACCACCACCTAACCCAAACCCCGAGCCCCCGCCCCCCCCCTAAGAAGACCAACAACATGTTTTATTTCGAGTCGTCCGAGGAGTGAAGTGACGGCGCCATCCCACGGGGGCGCACCAAAAAGCAACAAACCCAGCACCCCAGACTCAAGACAAAAGCCACCCCAGCCCCTACGAGCACACCCCCCCCAAAGCCCCCCCCCCGCCGCCAAACCCCGGGCATGACGGAGATGCCCCCACCGGGGGGGCGGTGGAGATGGGCACCGTTCACGGTGTCGATCGCAACAAGCGCTGTAGGAAGCCCGGCTCGCCCACCCGGGACAAGACCCGACGGGACTGGTAGTTAGTGTTATTCACTTCCATGTCACATGCCTTAAGCCATTGATACGAGGGTACCATTTGGGTCTTCATTAGAAGAAGCATGGATATAGTTGCATTGAATTATATGTTAGTGTTTTAGTCAAAATAATCATCAAAATGGACAAAAAAGAATGCACAATTCATAGCTCTTGGTCATTGTGATGCATATTGTGTTAGATCATACTTTGCTTCCATAGATTGATTTCGGTACACGGTATTTTCTTCGGCATCTAAAAATGAAATGACGGAAAAAAGGGAGCAACCAACATCACCACATGCTACCACACCTGACCAAAACAATCGTTTTTGCGCTTGTGCGATTCATCATTAGAACATTACAAACTAAGGAGGCATAACATATATTGCAGCAAAACTTTAGCCATTTCCCAAATAAACAGCAAATGCAATTAGAACGACAGGATAAAAAAGAAAACATAAAAGAATCCATGGAATTGGGTTTGTGACTAGGCTTGGGAAGTACTCGCTATGTTCCTCCTTCCCAAGCCCCGAAACGCATGAAGTCCCCGAAACAACGCTACAATTTTCGATGTAACCTTGAAACCACCAATGCAAAAAAGTTGGGCGTTTCTTCTGGCAAAGCACGCAAAGAACAAAAGTTACCTGCAACACATGTCGGAGCAAAGCATAGAGTATGTATGTTCCGTTGCTTGAGGCTTGGGGATAGAACATTGATGGTTGTAGAAAGGTATAGGTTTTCTGGGCACAGTTTTGTTCAAAATGGACAACTACAAAAAATGACCCCGAAACGATTTTTTTCCAAGAACAGCGAGCGCCCGTTTCTTCTTGACTCTAACAATTGTTGAAGCTCTCAGCCCACTGCTTCTATTGATTTTCTTTTGGTGCCGAGCGGGACCATTGGTTTGTTGGACCGGGGTTCATTCGCAGTCCCATGTTTTCGGTGCGTGGCCGCCACCAACACACGTGCAAAACCCCCAACATACAAAATACCTTAATTGTATCACTTGACGAAGCAAACCACCACCCATTCTCAAGTCTGTGGGTCTGTTCTACACAAGCATACCCGCCTTGGTTCATGATGAATGCATACCTGATCACAAGTGCTTCGGTGAAGAATCACGGCAAAACTTCTCAAAGCGGTCGCTGACTATAGTGCCAAAAAAGTACCTTTTGGCGTAATTTTTGTGCCAAACATTTGGAGCTGCCAAATACCAGCCCCCGGTCATTCTCTTCTACATCTCCCAACGATCGTAATGAGCTACTTTTCGAGGCCTAACTTCACAACATGTCCAAATGCCGCCCAAAATAGGCGACCGCGCAACTTGAAAAAGCTGCCACATGCCGAAGCCCATACGCATAACACAGTTGCATTTTGTCATCTTGCGGACCGAAATAGCAACCCAACAGGTGCTACATACCACGAAGGGGTTGCGTGAAAGAGGCTTGAATGAAGGTGTATCCGGGGCTCCTCGCAGTACCAGTTGGGGGGAGACCCATGATGGCAGAAAAACACAGCCTCTTTTTGGCGCCGACATCATGCTCCAGAGCGCTACACTTGACGGCTCCCTTTCTATGACCATACGAAGGCACGCTCAAAGCCACATAGTACTGATTGAAGGGCAACAGTAGGGCTTGGAGTTAGCGGGGGGGTAGCCGCGTACCTCAAGGTTTTATTCACGCAACGCCAAATTTCTTCAGGACCACTACTTGGAAAATGTAACTTTTCGCCCAAATCGGTCTCCCTCAAACAGCCGTATCTTGGCGCCACCGGGTCGTTTGGAGCTAGTTTTTTTTCCCGCGACCCCGGGAGCCGTTGGGAGATGATAATGCTTGAATCAGGGCCAGATGACACACATGCGGCGCGCTATTATCGTCGCCAGACGACCCGCGTTTCGAAAATCGACGTGTTTTCGCAGCTTCAATCCTTCGCCAAACTGCCAAATCAGATCCGTTTTTCGAATTTCCGAATGCTATATGGATCCTTTTTGGATGCCTCTCACAAAAATGCAGTCAAAATTGGATTTTGTGAAATTTCATTTTTCACCATCTTTTAACGGATCTCCGGATTCTGGCCAGAAAAAAAATGTCCCCTATATTTTCTTGTAGGGGCCGACGTGCCATCCACAAATGTGCCTTTTGTTTGTCCGAAACCTCGTCCGTTGCCAACGGTATGACAGGGACGATCCGGCGGGTCATTGGGGTCAGCTTTACAGCTGAGCGTTGCTAGCGGCCGTTTGGCTCCTCCTCCGCAGCCCGACAGCATTCGGCGGGCCATTTCGTTGCGTGCGAGGTTCAACAGTAGTATGCACGGCATTATGGAGATGCAGGTCCTTAGCATGTGCATGGCATTGCATTCCAACTTGCCCGCTTTACAACTATGGACAAAGGGACAAGGCGTTGCCGTGGCACGCCACCTGGCTGCCGGTGCACGTTTTGATCTGCGCCCCAAACACTGGGTTTCACAGTATATAAATGCACATAAATCTGTGGAAGCTACCATGCTTTAATGTCTACAAGGTAATGAAGCAGTGGCTGATCATGGTGACATCCTGCCCTTCTTTGGAGGGCCGGGTCCACCGCTGACCTTAACGACACCCCGTGGAAAGGGTACGGCACAAGGTAAATGTGGCCTCAGTTGTTGCACCAGATGGTACCCCTAACACACATGCTGGTAATCATGATTTCATCTTTCGGAGATTAATGCAGTCTGCCAGTCGTTCGCATCTGGTGCAACACATGTTTGGTGTGACATGCATGCTTTTCTGCAGGTCCACATCCTCGTATAGAGGTGGTGGTGAATGTTGCTGATCATGTCTGCGAGGATGGTGAGAACAACAGCGCAAACGAATGGGCAACCCCACGTAAGCCAGACAAGAGGCGTGGTGTTGCCACGATGGAGGCAAAGTTAGTGATGGCAGCGCAAAATGGCAAGTTGCGCGACTGGACAAGGGCGGCGTTGTCGCACTTTCTCGATGTGCTTGGTGTGAAAGTACCAAGTGGTGGCAACATGCGTTGCCTTTGTTGACACAGTGGGATGCCTTTCTGCCAGATACAGACCGTGTCACCCGTTCTGCAGCACCGCCAAGCACCTCCCAACGTTGCTGCTCCCAACTTGTGGATGACATGGATGGACTCATCGATAAATAAAATGATGGTGCCCACATATCTGCATGTGCCCCCCCCTTTTTTTTTGCCATTGCACCTTCTTTTTTGCTGCGTTGTTTTCCAAGGTGTCGCCATTCATCTTTGGTGGTTATTAAATTTTCCCATTTGGCCTGCTCCCACATTTTCCCCATTTCCCCCTTTTGGTTTTCAATGTTGCACATGGTTTTTTTTTGTTTTTGTAACTAATATGATTCTGGTTTTCCAATGTGGTTCCCCAATGACCAATGGTCTTTCAATTGTGTCAAGGCCTCCCGTTTTCTCCTTGGGTTTTTTTTTCAATAAGGGCGGGGGGCAGATTTGCATATTTAGGCCCAGTTTCTCCCAACCCCCCCCCTCCCCAAGAACCCAGGGGGAGTGTGTCAGAGGCCCAGGACAGACCAAGTTTAATCATGCCGGAGCAACACACCGGCATCCGAAGAGCCTTGGTACACCAGGAAGGCGATTCTGCAGGTCCGTTGCCCCCCTCTGTCACAGCCCTCATCATAGAATGATCGCCTACGACCATCTGTCCCAGCAGGAACAGGCAGAGGCCCTGTTGCCTGCGCATGTCTTTCCCGTCACGGGGTACGGATCCGTGCCGGACACTGGCGAGCAGGTGATCTCCACGAAGCTGGTGGTAGCAAAGAAGCAGATTCACCACGTGCCGGCGTCCTCGGCAGTGGTTACCTCCCCGGCCATGTCCTGGCCCATGCTCAGCGGCACACTCCCGCCCACTTCCCTGGCCGGCTTCCGCCTATCGTCCGCGGGGCTGTACGTCACCACGTGGGCCGAGCTGGCCGTGTGGCTGCAGCAGGCCTACGCCCAGTGGAACGCAGACGCGCGCCTTCGGAGGTCCAGCCACACGTCTAGCAGATAGTGGCGTGGATACTGCATCGAGTGACGCACGCGGTGTTGCCGTGGGTAACAGATCTGAGTGTGCGCGTGCCCCCGAGGGCCCTACAGGAGGGAGGTTACACGGCATTGCAGGTGCATTACAGCACGGCCGACACCTGCCACGCCGCCGAACATCGATCTGGCGTGCGCAATGCGTGCGTCGTCCACCCCTGCGGGCGGCCGTCAGCCACGGGCTGGGCGCTATACACCATGTACGGCACGACCGCCCTGTACGTATCCAACGATTTCACGTCACCAGAATTGCCGTTGTTGTGAAGGTTCACGCTTTCAACGATTTCACCTCGCCAGAATTGCCATTGTTCAGAACGTTCACGCTGTCACGTGGGACGGGGTCGGGGAAGGAGGTGAAATAAATCTAACTTTACGCTGGATCTTGGAGACCGCCCGAGTACCTCACCGCACCTCACCCTCCCCAAGAACCCAAGAAGTTCCTCCAAGCATCGGACCCAGACCCACCTCCAACAAGCATCATACACACCTGAATACAAGACATCTTCTTGGATACATTGTGCGCAACATGCCACATCAGACATCCGACATCAGACTTTATACATAATCTTGTGGTATCTTCCTATGGTTTTATAAGGCTGTGTAAGCGAAAGCATGAGCCGTTCCATGTGGTGAGAGCGAAGAGCAATCATAGAAGCTGCTAGATTGTCTAGCTGGTAAATGGGTCCGACCTTGTTGTGTTGAGAGACATTGACCACTAGCAAAGTGTTCAATTCGAGGGTAGCAATCATGAGAGCGGTACCGGAAGCAACATTGGCACTCGCAGAGGCGGTGGTAGTACAAACGGTAGTAAGGGTCTCAACGACAATAGCAACAACAACAACCACAGCAACAACAACGCAAAAAAAGGCAAAAAAAAGGCAGCAACCAAGACAAGCAAGAAGGACTTAGGCCACACAAACTACACACCTGTTAGGACCCCCTTATGTGCACTTTCTCACATATTGGCTGCGCCATTTTTGTACGTGTGTTTTTGTGTTGTTGTCTCTACGTTAACAGAGGAATGCACGTGCGGCTCACTTGGAAATGTGAAGTTGGGGCTCAGTTGGGGCTAACATGGCTCTTTACTGGCTAATTGGTGTTTTTCAAGGGGTTTCATGTGGAAACTTGTGGCTTCGGGGCTGGGGTGGGGTTTTAGGATGTCCCCAAAGTTATTCTAGCCGCTAATGCATGGGGATTCGACCGGGGGGGGGGGGTACTTTTTTTTTGACAGCTCAGTTGACTGAGCAACCCAACTGAGATGTCACCGAGCTGCCAGTGAGCCAGCTCACTTCGCTCTCACTTAGCTCACATTTAGCTCTCACCGAGCACGCCAAATTTAATTCGGGACTCACTCGGGGCTCATTTAGGAGGTTCTCCCCCTTTCCCCCCTCTCTTCCCTCCTCCGCCAACCCACACTTCCCCCTTTTCACACCAATATGTGTCCACAAGAGGTACCATGTGTGTTCTCCAAGAAATTGACCTTGCATGCACACATACACACTTGCATACATGTACCCATGGCGACAAACACACAAACATCCAATCACATACATTTGGTGAGGGACACAAACATCCAGACACCCACACACCCACCCATACGCACGTTCACACACATATGCACATGTATGGATATACAACCACATTCATTCTTGTGTGCAATAATTTGGGGAGCACATAGACACATGGCCACATTGAGCCATTCGAAGTGAAGGGCTAGGGGGAGACGATTGTGGGGTTGGGGTTAGGGGATATGCACCTAGCCATTTGGGAGGGTGTTCCTTGTTGCCTCATGGCAATGGGACCCGCCCCCCCCCACACACACACACACAGACACCCGCCATGAAGCACAAGTAGGTCACAAGGGACATCGCTTACTTTTGTGACATTCGTCATATAGCTGTCTTGACCTACACCATGACACATTGATCCTCCTTCCTCGATATCCCCTCCCCTCCCCTTTCCTATGCTGCACCCCCCCCTTCCCCTTGCCCACCCCTTCTCTCCTCTTGCCTGTCCTATCCCCTTGCCCTGCCCTTGCCCTGCGTCACTATACACTCGCTCTACACTGTCACTGTCCATTGTACACTGTAAACTCTCATTGTACACTGGGTGTGAAATTTTTTTGGGGGGGTGGATTGTAATTTGACCCCCTCTTTGCAGTCCTTTGGGGTCTCCAGCCCCCCCCCCCCTCCCCAGCCACAACCAGAACCCAAAGAACAGGTGCCGCCACAATGAAAGCCGCAACTGCCACAGCTAGAGCGGCACACATTGAGAAAGCCACAACCAGATCCACACACAGCCCGCAGAAACACAACCACAGCCACAACTGCACCCAGGGCCACAACCAAAGCCGCAACCAAAACCACTAACAA